>VWZO01002744.1:285047-357083 GCA_013396975.1 Bucco capensis | reverse complement strand
AAACCATTCTATGATTCTATGATTCTACGAAGACCAGCTGATTTAATCAAACAGACCCATCCCTACATTCCTATGAGTTAGTCTGCAGGAATGTGGTCTTCTTTAAATGCTTTTTTTTTTCTTTCCCCTGTGTTAAAGCTTGACATTTATTATGTATATGTGAACTTTGAAATTAAACCTTTCGCATGTTTTCATATTGATTTTTAAAAAAGCTACAGCTGAGCTTTTCCTTTCATAAACATGATTATCAGCTGATTTTTGGATTAAAAGTAAGAAAACGCCCCCCCATTATTTATTTAGCTTATTTCACTGTGTTGCAAAGTACTGCTTAGCATGCTTTTGAAAAGATAACTGTGAAGCCAACATTACAGTAACAGTAGTCGGTGAAAACTAATTAATTCTAATTTTCCCTTTAATTAATGGCAGTAACTGTTAATTGGAGAAAGGGACATTCAGCTGTAGATTAAAGAAAAAAAGAATTTTCAAACCCTGATAAAATCAAGTGAGAGGGCAGTCCTTTGCCTTTTGGGTGGTTTAAATGTGTGGGAGCATGACATCCACTGTGGCTAGGGCAACAATTTTGTTCTTGAAAAGTAAAAAGAAAAGAAAAAAAAAGGAAGAGGAAAATCAGTAAGTCAGCTTTGGTTATGATCTTATATGGGTTTATGGTATTTGATAACTGTTGTCCTTGAAACATTCAAGGCTTTGGGTCTGTAATGAGTCAGTCACACCCAGCTGGCAGGGTGTGTGGGTTTGTTAACTTTGTTTCATGGAGGCCTTGAGAAGTGTTGCATAAGTCTATTGTGAACTATTCATCTACTTGCTTCAACAAATGAAGGGCTTTAACTATTGTTTCATGATTGTGCTGGGAAGGAATATGTCTGGTCTATTTTTAACAGCTTTGTGTCAGAGGCAAAAGTATCTTCTTTTCAAGGCTTTTCAAAGTAGAGAGACCTTAAAAAAGGTCTTCCCTTTATCAGTTGCCAGAGCTCACACAGACAGAAATGAGACAGGGAAGAACAGGAAGGTCAAACTTGGATAAACACTCTGTTGCACATGTTAGCTGCCAGGAGAAAGAGCAACATACATCTGAACTGAATGCATTATGCAGAAGATGCTATTCTGGCAAAGTCAAATTTCTCTTTCATGTAAGCTCCCATGTGATTAAGCTTAGAAGTACTATTTCCTTTCAGTAATGTAAGAAACAAACTAAAATGTATTATTATGACTCTGACATGAAATTTTTAACAGTAAAGGCTGAAGGAGCTTTACAATTTCTTTGTTTTAATGTTTAGAGACATCAAAAGTATTTTTCTGCTTCTATCAGCAAGAAAATAAATTTCCTAGCACTGTCATTCTGATAAAGCACTACTTCTTTCCAGGAATTCTACTTGCTGCTACAGAGAGGAATTCACCAAAAGCTGACCTCCTTATCTTGAATTTTGTATGTAGCGAATTGCTAAATGTAACATAAAATTATTTTAGGAAGAAAATTCAGAGACAACCAATTTTCTTTGAAAAAGCCTTTTGAACCCTTTGGGGGACAGATATTGAAACATAATTTAAAACTCCTTTTCACCCTCAAATGATTGGGATTCATTTCAATACACCCAGTGTTTGCTATTCATGGATGATCTCCTATCTTACCACAAGCACTGGACACTTTGGACTCCTTCCTCCTGCTGCTTCCTGTATCAGTGCTCCCTCATTCTGCTCATGTAATTCAATCAGATTTTTTCTATTTTCAAGAAAATGCCTTTTCAGTTACTCAGATTAAGCCTGTGGTACCTGTGGGAGAACTACCTTTCTTTCCCTGTGATGTAGTGAAGCAGTACTGCTCAGTCCCACCCCAGGCCGTGTCGGTGACAATATTCAAAGACTATCAGAGAAGTTATGTTGTCTGGCACTGTTCTCTGTTGGGAAGGACCATTTATATTTGAAACACAAAGCAGACATGATTTTCAAACCTGATCTCTTTGACATCAAAGGCTACAGAAGATTAGAAATACTTAGATTTGCAGTTCATTAAAAAATGTATTTCCTCCTGTAAAAGAATTGGTTTTCTCAACTCATTTGCCTTGCTTGAGTGTGTATTTCCATTTGTGCCTTAGTGTAGTCTAGTAGTTCTATGAACTGTGTATTTTTTTTTTTCAATTGGGTCCTTTGGGACCATTTTATTAAAATAATTTTAGAATTTAAAACATGCAGATGGTATCATTGAAGTATAGGTACAAATTGCTAATATGAAAAAGCAGTGCAAGGTACAATTACAAATACAATTATTTTCATTATAAATACAATTACATTTTCAATTGTTGTTAGCTTAAGCTTTCTATTTTTTCTGTCTCTGAGACAAATAAGTTTTTCACTAGCTCTAATCTACTGTTGTGAGAGGCAGTTCTCTGCTTCAGGAGGTATTAAGGTTTGGATGACTGCGGTGGACAGAATTATTAGCAGAGGGACACAAGCCTTTAATCCCTGTGTTACTGGTCTGAACACAAACAAGTAAAGACACCTCAACTACTAGAACTGTTCATTTTCCTAGGAGGATGAGCAATTTGGATCTCAGTTTATCTTCCAGTGGACAATGGTTTTGCTGAAAAATCATGACAATCTACAGGCTTGAAGGTAATGTCAGGAAAAAGAGCCACAAAATACCGTTTCATCTCTAGAAATGTCCTGGGAATGATTTTGAAGACCCACTCTATTCTGCTTCACTGGCAGGCTACCACAAATGACATTTTATGATTAGACTACAGAGGCTCTTGCATCTGGACATGACGGGCAGCCAAATAAGTCAATGCCACAAGAATTGCAGAGTAAAAAAGGTGAAAGCAAGGAAGATGTGGAAGCAATTCAAGACAGGAATTTGGGGTGAAGAAAAAGAGTTTTAATTCTGATGGGAGAACAATCTCCTGGGATTTAACATAGCCTCATTCCAGTGTGATACAGTTTGCTAGGGGAGTAGTTATGTTTTGAATTGAAGTCGGTCTGTATCTGACCCCATCTCTTCTTTTCTTGTCCAGTCTAAGGGAGTGATCATAGAGAGATTGTGAGCTGGTCAATGCAAAATGGAAGGAAAATGTAAATTTGGAAGCCCTCTAGTCAACATGAGTTCCCACACCTACACTACAGCTGGGACTAATCAGTAGATGATGCTTTTACTCTGGGCTTTTCATCTTGCTTCCCAGACAGCACTGATTTGAACTAATGCAAGCACATACTTCCCAATCCAGATCTATAACCCTTAGGGTAGTAATTCAAAGTTGAACTTGATGTAAATTAAGGAAGATTTAATTCAGAAGGCTTGTATCTGTACAATGATTCATACACGGCTAACTCTGGGATTCCTTGATCTTTTTGGTTAGAGGAGTGGGTTGGGAAACTGGATTTCTGTTCCTTCTAACACTGTTTCAATATTTCGTGTATGCCTCAATATCTCGCTCCAATAAAGTGTTTTCTAACTGCATGAGGCTGCAGTTAGTGAAATGTTGGGTGGGAAGGGTTACATCAGTTGAAATTAGGGTGAATTGAGCATTGTGGGTGAAGCACATATTTTTCCTAGCATTTTGATCTCAGCATAAAAGAATAAAAAATATTTGTGCAGGCTCTCCTAACTGGAGCAAGTGAATGAAAAATCAGAACTGTTCTTAATCTATATGACACCTTGAAGGAGCATGCAGGAACCATCTCACTTTTTCAGCCACAATTAAGCGTTGCAAAGCTACATTTAAATACCAATGAAGAAAACCCAGTATGCAGGTGCCATTCAAAAACTCAGCCCTACAGGCTACCTAGTTGAAAGGATGAGGTACAACACAGTATTAGAGAAGCAACACAGAAGAACATAGCAAACAAGATCTGCAGATGCTGGCTAACTGACAGGGTTTTTTTGCTAAATGAGCAGCAAAAAACTATTAAGTATTTTAAAAGATGACCATGTAGAATAGCAGATTAATGCACAGTTCTGAAACATGAGTCACAATCCAGATTCAGTGCTTAGCTTGTATGTTGGATAAAATCTCAGAGCCTGACTTTCACAATATTAAAGAGTGTGTTAATTCCTCTCATGCCTAGAAAGCAACAGTGACTGAGCTCTCCCACTTGTCCCAAAATAGTTAGCAGGTTCTAAAGTTGATTTCTGATAAGACTGGAGTTAGAGCACAACTGGGAATTTTAACCCCTTTTCTGGCACAAGGACAGTCCCTGACCTTTGCTACTGTATGGGCTTCTTTGTGTGCTCCCAGCATTGTGCTGCTTGATTTCCCTCTTCTGAGCAAAAGGAGCACCCTCCAAGGTTCACACACATTTTCTGAGCCTAAGAGCCCCCTTAGCTTGTCCCAAGTACTACAAAAAGTGCACAGAGTGACCATGGATATAATGCATCCAGTGTAAATTATGAGACACTGGTAAATGCCACTTTAATTCTGTAATTTGAGAGGTGAACGGTGTCTAATTAGGAAAAAAAAACACAGAAGGAAGAATGAAGAGATGGCAATAATGAGGCAGAGGAATAAAAAGAAGCAGGTGTTTAGTGACTCCCATGAAGAATATAAACATATGAAAGCAACTATTCAGGGACAGGCAAACTCTGAGCCTTTTTTTTCAGTGCTATTGCAAAAAGCTGAAGGGAAAACTTTCTGAAAGAAACAAGCATGGATTGTAAGGGAAAAGGAAGCAGTATTCATGAAGAATTTAATGATAAAAATGACCAACAGGTCATCTAAAGATAGCACATTATCCAACAGAAGCATAAATATTTTCAAATGTTGCCATAGTTTGTTTTGTTTTCAAGTTATATCAATTAATTTTGCTTTGTAATTCTTTTAAAAAGCTGTCTACAGGTTGAAATTAAGAGACCTCTTGTGGTACACAAAAAGGAGTCCCTCAAACATGGATGAGCAAGGAACAGACATTTATGTGAGATGACACCGACTATCAATCATTCTCTAGGAATACCAGAGAATTACAAGGAAGTAATCTCTAACTAATGGTTGTGCCAGTACAACATCTGCTGAACAATCTCATGTAATACTCCAGTGCCTTCAGATGTCAGCCTGGTGGTCATTCCTTATTAGAATAAGCTGTAGTAGCTGAATGTCTTTGTTCTGAATACACTGACCAAACCTAAGCTTAGCACACTGCACTTTGAACACAAAGCTGCTGGAAGAAGGCACTGTTTCTAGATAACTTTGAGCAATTTTCAGCACAAATACTGACAAACTGCATATATGTTGTTTAGAAATACTTCAAAAAACTCTGGAAACAGCAGCCCTCCTTCTAGCTGAGAAATATATGCCAAGTAATAAGTCTACCATGGAAAAGGCTGGCACCCCAGGCATTCAAGTCTAATTCCCTGGATGCTTTGCCAAGCTGTGGTCAACCAAACCAGTAGAATTGCAAATGTTTTAGTTGATGCACTTTTAATGTTTAGTGATGTTAATTAATAAGATTGGTGCTTCTGTAAGGTATCCAAGTGCTAGCATGTAAGTCTGGGACATATTTTGATCTGCACAGTGCTTGCTCCATGTCTCGTGCTGCATGCTTGGCACATCCTACAGCTGCTCCCTGCATGTGTGGTCTGTAGGGGTAAAGAATGAGTGCAAAATTCAACTACAGGTTGCTACCCCCCTTATCCATCCTTTCATTGTAAAAGGATGAAAGTAGAAGGAAACTGAAGGGCTTCTCTCCTCTGCTCTGAGAGGGAAGGTCTGGCTGTGCTGCTGGGCAGACTGGACCATCTCCAAAGCTTCTTGAGACAGCATAGCCCCAGAGATGGATCTGATGTTTTCTGTTTAGAGAAATGGCCTCTACATAATTAAATAATGGCATTCAAACCCAGCAGATGCATACAATTAAAGCAAATTAATTTAAAAGATAGAAGTGTGGAAAGGATAGTATAAGAGAAGTGGGGTTACTAGCTTTTTTTTCATAAGCATTGCCCTTTTCAAGAAAATCTTTGTTACCTTAGTCTGTTCTAGTAATGTTTAGTTTTCTGCCTTACTTGCATATCTGCAAATCTGTAGTAGAAGGGCTCAGTCACACAGCTTATTTGCACTATGTTTACATTGCATTAATCTCAGGCCTCCAGGTTTCTTCTGATGTACTTGTGAGAGATCAGGACGAATTGTTTTGGTTTTCATATACTGTTTGGCTTTAGGGTATTATTTCTACTCACCTCTGCAGCATTGGGGTTTGGCTCCAGCTACAGGTAGGATTTTGGCAAGGTACACATGGTAATCTGCACTTGATGTATTATGTTTTTCACACAAGAGAAAATCTAAATTCTGTGGAGAACATGTGTTACTAAGCTGAGAGAAAGAGCAAAGAGCATGAAATTCAGATGTGTTTGGTTGGTGTTTTACTAATCCACTTAGCAAAAAGCCAAGCACAGATATGGAGCCAAATGGGAATTTTCTCTGCATCAGATCATGAGCAGGAATTAAGGTTTGTTTTCTACCCTCCTCTACAGAGTGAATCATGATCTTTCACTAGGCTCACCTGGGAGCTCTAGTTAGGAAAACCACTGCTCTTATAGGGAGGTTATTAGTCCCATGACTCTATTATTACTGCTCCCTCTGTGTGAAATTGCAGCATGTTTGAGCATGTCTTGTGAATGGGCACAAGAAAGTATTGTGTCTCCTCAGCTGTGAGATGATGTTTGGACCTGTCCACAAGAGACATTGCTGGCATCTTTAATGAATAGGTCAGCAAGCCCCTTTTAACCCTCTGCTCCTGAGTCAGTGCAGCCTATGTATTGCTGAATCTGTCCAGCAAATGGAATGACAGGGAAAAGCCTCTTTTATGAGAGTTGGCAGAGCTTTTAAGCATAGCCTAGACACTAGGAGATCTAGGCTATCATACTGCTGATGGTTGAGTGCACGTAGAGCAGCAAAGCCTAAGAGCCTGTGCAATTTTATGTGTGGAAATTTCAGCATCAACAAGGTTAGACAGGGGATTTTGTGACTGAGTATGATGCCTAACTGTTGGAAAAAAACCATAAAGGGGGACTCCTCTTGAACACAGCCCTAAGCCTTGTCCTTTTAACACCTAGAAAATGCCATAGGCTTCCATGGTGAGTGATTTCTAGTTCAAGAGAAACAGTAAACCAAGAAAGAAGAAAAAAGGTAAATGATAAGGAAAGATCATTGTGTTGAAGCCTTTTCTTTTGAGTACAGCCCCTGCTGAGAAGTGCAGGGCAGCAAAGCAGAGACAGTGAGCTCTCTGCTTTGTTGTTCCCTATTCTACGCTATGAAGTTTCAATGGGCCAATGTGATCAGCTTTTATGGTCAGATGCTTAGAACAATTTTGTACTAGTTTTCAAGCTCTGCTTAATCTTTGGGTTAGGCATAGCAATGAAACCCTCTTTGACATGAAAGTTTTTATTGGAGTGACTCTGGTTCCTCTCATTTATATGTATTGGTTTTGTTATCATTCAGCCAGTCAGCCTTTTGCATGCACTTTATCTTTTGACAAACCAATGGGCTTGGCTTTTAAATGCAACCAAATGCCATGAGGTCCGTCTTGCTTGCATAACCCCAGAGAAGCATGCCATAATCTCCTCATGAAATACTGTTTCACCATGTAACTACCCTGCCCTAGTGAGAATGAAGGTGTATGGTGTCCAATTTTGGGCTCCTCAGCTCAGGAAAGACAGAGAAGTACTGAAGAGAATCCAGCAGAAGACAGAAAGATGATGAGGGGACTGGAGCATCTCTTATGAAGAGAGGATGAGGAGGGACCTGGGTCTGGTTAGCCTAGAGAAGACTGAGTGTGAATCCTATCCGTGCTTACAACTATCTGAAGGGTGGGTGTAAAGAGGATGGGGATGGTCTCTTTTCAGTGGTGCCCAGTGGTAGGACAAGGGGCAATGGGCACAAACCAGAACACAGAAAGTTCCACCTAAAGAGAAGGAAAAATTTCTGTCCTTGGACAGTGACAGAGCATTAGAACAGGCTGCCCGGAGAGGTGGTGGAACCTCCTTCTCTGGAGACATTCAAAACCCTCCTGGACACAATCCTGGCAAACCTGCTTTGGCAGGGTGGAGGGGTGGGGAGGGGGGGTGAATGGTGGACTAGCTGATCCCCAGATATCCCTTCCAACCCCTACCATTCTGTGATTGTGTGATAACATTATGAAACTAGAGTTCTGCTGTGAGTACGTATTAAAAAAGATCTCGCGCTGTGTGAGGCGCCATTGGGCAGCGAGGGGTCACGTGACACCGGTGGGCTCTTCAAATGCCGCCGGGGCCTTTCCACTCACTTTCCCTCCCTCAGGAGCTGGCGCGGAGAGGTAGGGTTGGGATGGTTGCTGGGTCTTCTCGTTAAGTCCTGTGTAGGGCTGAGGGACGAGGGCGGGCTGCATGCGTGCGCAGGGGGCGGTGGGTCGTGCAGGGCTGCCCCTGCAGCTGGTACCGCAGAGCTGCTCAGGGTGAAGTACCTGCAGAGGAGTCTGCTGGCCAGGTTTAGCAGGATGTGGGTGAGGGCGGGTGAAGGAAGAGCAGGGCACTTGAGTACCCAGACAGTCCCTTGTAATCTTGTCTTTACTCGGTGCAGTTCTCTCTCCAGTACTAACAATAGTTTTGGGTGCTCAGGATAACAAGAGTCTTCCATGCTGCATAATTTCATTGCTAAGTTTTTCCTGGCATAAATTCCAAATAGGAACTTTTTTTGCCTTGTCAGGTGATGGAAGGGATTTGTTTTTGTTTTTCTTGTGGTATTTTGTGAGCTTTTATCCTCATGTGTGGCTACTGCAAAAAAAGTCTTCAAATTTTGAATATGAAAGTAACATCTGGTTTGTTTTCAATACTGCTCTGAGCAGCAAATGCAGACAGAGTTTGGTGTTTTAACAAAGCTCTCTTGCATTGTCATTCTAATGAAAGTTTCCAACATCCCAATTATCCTAATGCCAATTTGCTCCATCCTGCTTCAGCTGAAAAAGAAACTTGCTAGACCTTTCTGTGCAAAACATCCCCCAGGATGAATATTTTTTAATAGTACTAGCTAATTTGCAACTTGCAGGTTCTTATTATCATATTTTAAAAACTCCAAGTAGTATATAAAAGCCCTGCATAGATCTCTCGTGCAGGTTGTTTCAGGCGTGACATCTGTCTCTTCACACATATGCAAGACAGCTCCATGTAAAAATAGTATGAAAAGAAAATGCTGACCTATAAGTGTTTTGATTATCTTTAGCATTTCATTGGGGTGTCCATTTGAGTTGGGAAGGGATCCTGTTGCGGCCCACATAACAAATAATTATGCCAACATTTCTTGTTGGCTTTGCTTTTGGGAATTAGTTTGTATGCCTGTTGTGGCTTGATGTGTAAGTCTCTGCTCTTTGTTATATTGTTTGACTATAAATAATGAAGTGTTTCCTCAACTGTTCTGTGTCATTGTGATAAACCTGATTCAGTGTCAGGGAGAAAATGATTGTTCAGATTACCTGATAGGAAAATAAAACAACAAACCTGCCTTCACTGTGAGGTTTTCTTCTGTGTTTATGTGTACATTAAATGTTTTTGTCCATTGTAAAGACAAAGGATTTTGGTTCTTCAGTGGTCAAGTAATTTACTTCTCCTCCTCTCTCTTCATAATAATTTGTGTTTTGAATCTGCTGGGGAAGGATGGTAAAATCAGAGGTGAGGAGGGTTGTGGAACTGCCATAAATCAGACTTATTAAACAATTGGTTTTCTGGTGTGTTTTGGCATTGCAGTATTGCTTTAGCAAGTTTCAGAGAAGGAAGTGTAATGCCAGTAAATTTTGGAATACTTGGGGGTAGGTGTTACAGATACACTTCCATCAGTTTACCATTTATTTTTAATGATTGCCTACCTGGTGCTGTCTCCTTTCTTTTCCCTGAATGAATAATACTCCAAAAGAACCTATAAATAACTGCTCTACTGAAAAACCTTGAAGGGAAGTATTCACAAGGTGTAGCTGATAAGCAAGCAGGGTGGAGGAACAATTTGATGTAGCATTGGTGAATACTTTCTAGCCTTGTCTTTTCATATTATGCTCTCCTCTGCTGACACAAATTGATTAATATTTCATTTCTATATCAGTTTCCCCTCTACATATGAAATTTAATGTGATATGGTCATTGAACTGGATAACAGTCAACTGTTTAAATTATGAAAAGCTTTCTGGGTTGGTTTGGAAACCAAAATGTTGGGATCAAAATAAAGTTGACCTGGCACTTCTGGCTGCTGTTGAAGTTTGTTGTCAGCTTCTTGCTGGCTCTATCCTTTGACCTACTTCCATTCCACTACTGTAGGCTGAAGATATTTTAGGCAGATTAAGTGTAGCCCTCTTGAAACTGAAAGAGAAAAATATTCTGATAATCATTAATAAAACCATATGCACCTCATTGTGTAATGGTTGTGCTTGATACTATCTGATATTGACTTGTTTAGTCATTGTAATTTTCAAGTCTGCTTTGTTTGCTTTAATTGTGAACTAGGATTTGCTCTCCAATATTGTATAGCATATTTATGTAAGGAACTAAGTTTTACAGAATAGACATGTTTGTATTTCAACAGCTGCATTTATAAATATTAATTAAAATATTTAAAACAGTTCCTTTCAAATGAATTGTGATTTATATGTGGCATCTCTGATTTCATTTTATTGACATGAGTGTTAGCACTGCAGTTGCCCCAGTTATGCAGTATCTAGATACAGATTGTATCACTGAAATCTTGTTGGAGTACAGTGTACCTCGCTGTAGAGAGGACACAACTGGTGAAGTTAGGCAAAAGGCATCCCAAAAGCTTGAGACTTGTTCTCAGCATCTGCTGCAAGACATGTAGCTATTTCAGCCAGGGTTCAAGTAAGGAGTAAGAGCCATAGACACGCTCTTAGGCCTGAGCTCTGCAAAGTCACTGAGGAGAGTTAACTGTTCAGTACAATTCCAATCCTGTACATCTCCTTGCTCCACACAGTTGCTAGAAGTGTCTATATGGACAAGGGTGGTTAAAAGCCTGTCCAGCAGCATGCTTGACTGCACAAAGAACAGGCTTTACATCATGTTTTGCTAATTTAGGTGGAACTATTGTCTTTTAATGATGTGCCAGGTAAAGTAGTAAGAGGTAACTTGACCTGAATGGTATGGAGGTTGTGGCTGCTTCCTTCTCTAAAAACTAACCAAACATCACATCTTATTTGTTTCAAGAGGACTTAACCTGGAGAAATGCCTGGCATTACTAGCAAGTATTTGGAAGAAATTTGTGTCCAGTTTTCCAGCTTCATTTTTCTTGCACTTATCCTAGGGTTATTGGACTAGCCAGAAGCATTCTTTTTAAGATTTTTAATGAGATAGGCAATGCCCTCTTTTGCTGAATAATTAGGAAAATGCTTGCCACTGGATTTGATTCTGAAAAAGGCTGGAGATGGGCAGAGCCCATCACATGCTCATCTAGTGTATTTAATTTCTGAGTACTTAATTCTATTTCTTTCATGTTAAAGGATAATCCTGTGTCCTTTCAATGCATCTTCCCAAAAGTTGTAGCCTATGTAGTTGTGCTCAGATGCATATGGTAGGAGATGGGGAATAATGAGAATAGGATGGATAATAGCTGATGGAGCATAGCCGTGTCAGAGAAAGGCAGGTTTAACACTTTGGATGAGAGCAAAGTACTTCAAACCTCTTCGAAAATGCTGATAACGTATTCACTGGTTGTGGAAATTCCGAGTGAGCCAGGTGTGTAATCTGAAATTTGAATTTGTTTCTCTGTAACTAGATTTCCTGTTGTTCCATGTAATTCATGGCCATAAGTTGAATTTTTTTTGTTGAAGGAGAATAGTCTCTATCTTTCACACAACAAATTCAGTAATCTGACAGATTATATCAAAACAGGGATACTGTGCTTGTACCAAAAGCAAACAAGTTGTGCTGCTGAACTCTGGGATACTTTCCTAGCTATTTTGAAGGAAACAACATAATTTTGAGTATGGAGTGGAATGACAAATCAGCAAGGTTTTCTTTCACTTAAACTACAATATAACTTTACCACCTGCACAGTGGTCTCTCATAACTTAATCTCCAAAGGTTCTAGATTGATTTAGCTTTTATGTGCTCATAGAGTAAGCAGAGCAGGTTTGAAATGTGTACCTAGAAAGTTGTTGGGAAAACTGACAGTATTTGGCTTTCACCAAGTATGTCAACTTAAGCCTAGGGTTGTTCTGTGCATCCTCATTCTGTCTCCTGACCTGTCCTTTGAGTTTTTTCTCCTTTTGTTCAACAGCTTAATGGCATCACAGTTCAGCAGAAATTACTCTCTTTGTTTAGCCCCTTACCTTCATAAGGTGTTTTCTTATTTCTTATGATAGATATCTTACATGGAGAACAATCTCTGAGCCCTCTAGTCAACCTATTTTATTTACTATGGTATGCTGAACAGACCTTGATAACACAGTCAGCTGTCTAACTTTTCAGTACGAGTCTCTGCATACATTCTCCATGTCTTGTTTCAATTACATATATCTATACACATAATAAGACTTTGAGATCTGCTGAAAGATGCACCTTAGGAACAGAAAATTCCTTAATCGGTAGTTGCTTTTCAAAGACTAAGATTTATATGCTAGGTTCTGAATAGCACTGATGAGCAAAACTTGTCTGTTTCACTTTTTTTTGTATTGTCCCTTCAAATATATTTGTCCTCAGCTGCTTTCTGTTCCTGTGAGCAATGAAGATTGATGCCCTGATCTTCTGTTACAGGAATACTACAGAAAAGAAAAACAAGGTAGTCATGGTCACAGCTGGTAATGGAGGTTGCTGGAGTTAGTGGTTGTGGAACCTTGAATATGTGACAGCAGTATCAACCACAAAGTCACTGGACCCCTTTTTGGCGACTTAAGATGCAC
Organism: Bucco capensis; assembly: GCA_013396975.1. Taxonomy (NCBI): domain Eukaryota; kingdom Metazoa; phylum Chordata; class Aves; order Piciformes; family Bucconidae; genus Bucco; species Bucco capensis. Next base: position 344,216 of record VWZO01002744.1, on the reverse strand, counting down.
AAATAGTAGAGCTGAACTTTTAAAGTATGGTTTATAATGTTGGAATCCTTGTCTTAGTTGGCCTGACTGTGGGGCTATGTGTAAATGAAGCAGGTGGGAAACTGGCAACCTTGAACCCAGAAACCTCAGCAGGTTGATTATTTTTGCATGGTACAGACACAAAAAATATAGCTAGCACCAGCTGCTTGCCTCCTGTAGAGAGAGGCAAAAGATGACATTAAAAGTGGCCATAAATTCTAATATGGAAATACTGAAGCATCTGTCAAATATTTGACACTTAGGAAACCGAACTTTGTTCACTCTGGCACTGCTGGAAGAGCATCTGGTAAAAAAGAGCAGAACCTGGAACAACTTCAAATAAAGCCTTTGCTCCTGGAAGGATATTGCTATGGTAACTAAGTTCTCTTAGCCTCACTCAGATCAATGTTCTTCCTGTTACACTAGCCAAAAAGAATCAGAATGTCCCACAGATGACAGACTCACAGAGCAAGTTTAATATTCGTTGTAGTGAAGATGTTTTGGTACTCTTTTTCAGATAGCTTACAAATGCTTACACTCTTAGAGATTAGGTCTCTAATACTATAATGACTAAGGAGCCAAGCTGAAAACTAAATGCAGTACGTTGGTTTCCATGGAACTTGTCACTTTGGGAGTGAAAGTTGTAACAAATACTCAGGAAATTGAGTGGTGGTTTATTTCTGCTATATAGAAGGCTGAAACATAGCCTAAGGTTTCTATCATGATGTGAAAGTATAACATGCTTACCCTAATCAATCTTTTAGTTTTCTGTTTTATTTTTCTTGCAAATTATACCTCTTTTTAGCATAGATATATTGTAAATCTTATCTTGAAAGCTTTGTATTGTATTGTATTGGCAGAAAATGAAAGCATGAGTATACTGTCATATTCATGACTTGTTGAGTCTAATCTTCCTACTAAGAAGGATTAGGAAGGAAGACTGGGGAAAATATGGGCCCCTCTGTGGAAGGAAATGGGAGACCTGGTTACCTGGGATATGGAGAAAGCTACTTAAGGTACTCAATTACTTTTTTGCCCTCTGTCTTCACTGGCAAGTGCTCCAGCCACACTGCTCAGTTGCAGAAGGCAAAGGCAGGGAGAGTGAAGAACTGCTCACTGCTGGTGGAATTAGGTTTGAAACAATCTAAGGAACCTGAAGGAGCACAAGTCCATGGGACCTGATGAGATGTATCTGTGGGTCCTGAAAAAACTGACAGAAGAAGTGGCTAAGCCATTATCCATCAAAGCTGACAAGTTGTGGCTGTCAGGTGAAGTTCCTACTGACTGGAAATGGTGAAACAAAACCTCCATTTTTAAAAAGGGAAAAAAGGAAGACCAAGGGAACTACAAGCCAGTCAGTCTCATCTCTGTGCCTGGCAAGATCATGGAACAAATCCTCCTGGAAGCCATACTAAGGCATAGTTGGAAAATGAGGTGATTTGTGACTGTCAAACATGGCTTCACTAAGGGCAAATTGTGACTGAAAACTTGGTAACACTCTAACATTGTTACAGTGTTGACTGATGAATAAGGAAGAGTAACTGACATCATCTATCTGGACTTGTGCAAAGCGTTTGACACTGTCCCACCCAGCATCCTTGTCTCTAAACTGATGGAAAAGAAATTGGCAGGATGGTTGCACTCAAATAGTTGTGGTCAGTAACTTGATGTCTGAGTCGAGACCTGTGACAAGTGGCATTGGGACCAGCACTGTTTAATGTCTTGGTCAGTGACATGGACCGTGGGATTTAGTGCACCCTTTGCAAGTTTGCCAAAGACACCCAGTAACACTGCTGGAGGGAAGGGATGCCATTCAGAGGGAACTTTGACAGGCTTGAGAGGTGGGCCTGTGCAAGCCTCATGAAGTTCCAATGCAAAGTGCTGCACATGGGTTAGAGCTATCCCAAGCACAAACAGGCTGGGTGATGAGTGGATTAAAAGCAGCCCAGAGGATGACTTGGAGGTGGGAGGGACTGCTGGTGGATGGAAGACTGAACGTGAGCCAGAAATATGCCTTTGCAGCCCAGAAAACCAATTGCATTCTGGACCACATCAAAAGAAGTGTGGCCAGCAGATGTCAAAGGAGGAGGTGATTCTGTGCCTCTACTTTGCCCTAGTAAGACCCCACCTGGAGTACTGTGTTCAGCTCTGGAACCCCCCCAGCATAAAAAGAGAAGGGTCATGAAGCTGATCAGAGGGCTGGAGCACCTTCCCTCTGAGGACAGGTTGAGAGAGCTGGTGTTCAGCCTGGAGAACAGAAGGCTATGGAGACCTTATAGCAGCCTTCAAGTACCTAAAGGGGGCTATGGAAAGATGGGGAGGGACTCTTCATCAGCAATTGCTGTGATCAGATGAGGGGTAATAGTTTTAAACTGAAAGATTAGATATTAGGATTCATTTCTTTGCTGTCAGGGTGGTGAGGCACTAGAACAGGTTGCCCTAAGCAGCTGTGGATTTCCTGTCCCTGAAATTGTTCAAGGCTAGACTGCTTTGAGCAACCTGGTGTGGTGAAAGGTATCCCTGACCGTGGCAAGGGAGGCTGGAACTCGATGATCTTTAAAGTCCCTTCCAACAGAAACCATTCTATAATTCTAAATGATGGGAGTATCATTTAGCTTCACAGCTAAAAGTCCTTGTCTTTAAAATGGACATAAAATTTTTTGTCACAAAGTCATTCTCAGAATTACTTGTTTGATATGGTGTATATATGTGCTGCTTAGAAAATCAGGGCATATGAGTTATAATTGCCTGGTAATAATGCTGAATATACTGAGTTCTAATTAAGGCAACTGTTGAGAGATGAAGGAACTAGTGTCTGATTCTCCATTTTGATCTCAAGAATGCTTCACAGTCATAAACCTGACAGAATGTGGTGTAGAAGCAGCTCTAGGAATAGCTGATACTTTTATGGAATCCCTTTCATCACTATCACCTAGTGATAAAATCAGTACATTTTGGCATTTAATCTAAGGGAGTTATAACTGTAACTACTGCAAGACAGGCAGAGTTCAGTGTAAATAGAAATGAAGTGTCCTGCACATCTCTCTGCACAGGTGATTATCTCAGGCTATGCCTGGAGTAGTCTTTGTGACCACACAGGTAAATGGTGCTGAGCTGTGTAGTTTTCTTGTTGCAGACAATATTTATGTATTGAACTAAGGGAATTTATTAAAAAGATATTTGGCAACTGTGTATATGAATGTGAACAGGCCATTGTGTTAGGATAGGAAAAGCTCTGACTGCTGATTGAGTATTAAGAATTCAGTTCCAGTCTGGAGATGAAGGCTGTGATTTATGAAATTGGATACTATAAGGCTAAATGTCTATGAGATTTAAGGAGTTCTGTTCACTCAGTCTCAAAATTACAGTACAGGAATTGCACTGTTAGAATTTTCTGTTATAGACTGGGTGACTATTTAGTAACGTACAACAGTGTAATTTCCTCTGAGTCCATGAATTAACAGCTCCTTTAACTTCAGTAGTGCTGCAATTAAGAAATAATGATGGACAGTAAATACAGTGTATGAGTATCTTCCCTAGTATATACCTACCAACACAACAGCTACTAAAGAGAGTTTGTTAAAAATATGTTTATGGTTTTCTTTGGAGTGTAATAAAATCCAAACCCCACAAGATGGAGCATTCTGGGAGTTGATTCATTAAGCACTGTTATGCACTTCCAAAGCCCCCCTATAATTATGATAATTGTCAGGATACTGGAAAGGAAGTGATGAACTGTTTATTTCTACTTTGCCTTGTACAGGAACCTGCAACTAAAAGGTTACTCTTAAGTAGCAAACTTAGAAGAGCTGTATGTCAGTGATACCTTGCTGCTGCAGAAAAGGATTGTAAAATACTGTCTCATGTTTCAGAGGAGCTCTAATTCATCGTTGGTGATGCATCATTATTTTGATGGTGTATTTGTTAAACTTTGAATCCTAGACCTAAAATATTTTGTGAGCCCAGTGGAGTAATAAATATTTTCAAATATGAAGTTATTGCACTAATTAATTCTTAAATGATCTCTTCAGTGATCACACTAACCTAACAAAGTGATTAGATTTTTTTTTGTAGGTTTCTGTGTTAGCCAATTTATTTTGAAGCATGACGTTTAATAAAGAAGCTCCTTTAAGATCTTTGTTGTTTAATCATTTGATACATGTTAGTTTTCCTTCATATAGTAGTAGTTCTTTCATCTTGCAGCTATTTATAAACATCTAACATTAGCACAATATTTGCAAAATTATTCTTTAGGATAACATTTACATAAAATTTATTCATATAGTCAAGCTGTTTTGGCTGATTTCCATCTAAATCATTATCATACAATTTACTTTTCTCTGCTCATTTGCAAAATTCTTTTTTAATGGAAGCATTTAAATTCAATTAAACATTTAAATTCAGTTTCATTTTCTTTTTTTAATTTGACATTTTCTGCAGTATTTAGTTTCTTGCCAATGTGTTTTTTTGTCATTGGCAATAGACAACTGTATATTAGCCTAGACAGCAAGCTAAGAAATCTGGAATTTTTTTGATATCGGTTATCAAAAATATGTCATGTACTTTGGGGACATTTTGTTCTTTCTATGTGGCAGATTAGAAAATGGTTTAGAGACCTTGGTTTTGATTTACTTTCTCTAGCTTCTGATATCAAGGTTCTAACTGGTTGTTTATGGAATGGGCTACATTTCTAGATCTAGCTTGTATAAGAATGACTCTAAAGCAGTTCTTGCTCTTACTGAGATCTGTCGTAGGCTTCATCTCTTCTATCTTATTGTTCTCTCAGAATGATAACATTTGGAATATAGGCATATATCAAACGGTAATGACTCGAACTTCCTCTTCATATATACTTCAGTATAGCACAAATATTAATGAAAATCTGTATTTTCCCTTTTTCTAATGCTGACTATGGGAGGATGCTTGCAATTTATGTTGTTACATTAAGTATATTCTAAAGCTAGTACAGACTTGGAAGCCAGGTTATATAGCAGTACCTGGTTAAATTGCCTGTGATCATTGCATCTGAAGAAGGCAGAAGTTGAAAAACCTGACAAAAAACCCCAACAAAACCAAAACAAAACACTTTTTGCTCTGCTTTCCTAAGCTTTATCAGGCCTGCAGCAGGTTTTAAAATAAATATAACAGGTTAAGAGAGCAGTTCTTCCATTTGCTTTCAATCTTATTTTCTAGGAGCTCAGTTTGGTAATGGATTTCAATTAAAAACCCAAACAAACAAAAAACCCAAATCAAACAACTGATAGGGAGACAAAAAGACATGATCCAGCTTTGACATTTCTGACTATTTTCATTATTTACCATTTAGTGTACTTGGTAATAAATCTTGGAAGGACAATTTGCATCTCAAGTTTACAGATGTTTAAAGACTTACTTCATACTGACATTCTTAGCACAAGTCTCTGCCTTTTTTTTGACTCTTCCTGCATGTTTCCTTTCTATAATTTTGTCTTTTATTCATTACTATATACTAAGTTTCAAAGGGAAAAAAAAATAATCTTTTGATTCTACAATGTGTTGTTGAGGAAAGACTCAAAAATGCTTTGTAGAGTGAATAAAAATTGCAGCTTTTCTTACAGCAACTTGTAGAGATCCTAGGCAACATGGCATTTTACTCTGAGAAGTTTTGTAAGAACAAAGACGATCTGATGCCTAATATTTTGCTGGTCTAAACAGACTGTATGACTGTATATGCAATGATGGGGAAACTTAAATATGTTGGTTAGTGGGCAGAGTTCCAGCCAGTAGAGAATGAATAGCATTCTGTGGTTCTGTTAGAGCAATACTCTAGTAGAACTTCTTTCTCTGCTGTCCCCTTAAACTGAGTCACAGAAGAAACAAAGACGTGGAAAAAACAGCTTTCAGCTACCAGAGAACATCCAAAATCTTGAGAAAGAGACCCTGTTTTGCTATGGAGAGTGATTGCGGTAATGCATAATTAATAAGATATTTATGATTATGTCAAAAGAAATGTGGTATATTTTCTCATGGATAAGACAGATTTGAAATCTTTCTTTCTGTGTTATATTGGTTAGAAGACCTCCAAACCCAAGAAGACAAGTGCAGACTGAGCAAATGACTTGCTGAAGGTACTTCATAACTAAAATAAACTGTAGAAAAAGTGAGAACAGGACCAAAGCCTAGTTTGTGTGAAGGGTCTTGTCAGGAAGAGAATTCCTCCAACAGTAGGTAGTTAGTTCTGAAAATAGCTCAGAATGAGGGCACTGAACATCTTAGTTAGAAAACAGACTACAAAATTTTAAGTTAAGCTTCTACATTTTCTCATATTTTTGATGCAAGTCAAGCAGTCAGAACTGAATTGCTGTTAGACAACAAGAAAGGCATTCCATCAGTGGATCCAGTGTAGAAAACAGATGTAAAAAATTCAAATTTGTCTTTGCCTCTGCCAGTCATCTACACTGTTGACACTTGCAGCAGTGTTAAAGGAGCTGGCAGGATGAAACAGGACAGATTTATCATAAATATCATACAGATTGTGAGATATAAGTTTTACTGACTCATTGGTTCTATTTTTAATGACAAACTACCTAAAGCCAAAAATGTATGAATAAAAAAGCTTCCCTCTAATTTACTGAAAAATCATCAGCCTGAGGACATACTGATTTATACTGTATGCCTCTGTTTCTGGTCAGTGCCACTGGCCAATATGACCTCCTGTCTGTCTCTGTAATGCTAGTCCCTTAGGATGTGTACCATGCTGGACTCTAAAGCAGATCCAGATTGGATAATTTTGTAAAACTGAACTGAAGATGAGACATATAATCAAAGCAAACTATAATTCTTCCTGCTTTTAGGATACATTTAAACCTCAAGTTCTTTTAATGATGTTATAAAGTTTTAGGGCTCCCTCAAAGGCATATTAATCTTAATTATGTAGCTGGTGAAAGAAACCATTCAAGTTACTTAGCAGTAGTCTCAAACTCTTGAATATTTTATTTTCATCCTAGGAAGTTATACCAATACTACATTATTATACCACTTAAAACAGAAGAGTGCTGATATTTTGCATGGGTCTGCTATCCAAAAGGACCTTATTATATAACATGTGCCAATTCTGAACTGAATCACCCAGATAAACATTGAACAGTTAATTTGTTGGTGTCGGTTCCTACAAAGTACTTTCTGTGGATTTCCTAGTATTCTGACTGTTCTTGCTCGTTGTACAATAAATATTTGCTATAAGAAGGAGTTGTAAACCTACAAATTGTGAAATATGTTGGCACAGCACACTTCCAAATGGGAAAGCATACAACTTTTAGCACCCTGGTGAGTGTCAGTGTACTGGTGGACCAGATCCACCGAAGCTGACATGAGGAGATAAATTATTACTGAATGACCTACTCTTGAGTTGTACTTCAGAAAATTACTGCTATATAAACCTTCTTGATAGGAGCTGCTGTAAACTGATTAAACCTAAAGTCTTAGCTCCTTAGCTTATGTAAAGCAGAGTTGGTAGCAGTGATACATGGAATGGGTTTTTCTTGATGTTTTCAAAGATAGAACATTGCATCAAAAATCCTCTGACCTACTGCTTTGTACCACCTGACTTACCTCTCCTCTTACAGGAGGCACAGCTTTTTTGTGGTTTCTCCATTGCAATGGAAAGCAAAGAAACAGAGGGTCTGGGCTTCTGGATTTCTCCTTTCTGCAGAGAACTCATTGTCGTCTTACTTGTCTTCCTGGCAGATGCACAACTTCATTGTCTTTCTCATAGGTCTCACCTGCTTTCTTGTCACTCTGCCTTGGCATTTCAATAGTATTAAGCTGCCTCCCATGTCTGAACAGTAAAACCCCATCTTACTCTGTTACTCATTCTTTTACTTCATTGAACTTATGCCTGGGCAGATTCTTCCAATTATTGATTATCTATTTGCATAGTGGTTGGAGTTTCTTCTTTTTCTGGGGGAAGGCAGTCTTCCTTTCTTCTTTCCAAAAACCCCCTAATTCCTTCAGTTTTTTTTATCCTTTTCCTTAAGTTGTGATTTTTTTGGGAGGATGAATTGCCACAGTGCCTGCATGGCATCCTATCAAACAGAAAATGATCCAAGTGGGGTTATCCATATATTCATTTAGTACTTGGAGTGTTTTATGAGTGGTACTTTTATACCTGGCAGAGACAAAGTTGTTGAGATGTTGGCTTATGTTAGCAAATATATGTATTCATTGGGCTACATTTATTTTTATGGAGTATATATGGAAAAAAGTCTCAATCTTTGGATATACTGTATTGTATATTGTATTAGCTTACTCTTCAATTTTTTTTACCTGCTCTTTGTCATGAGAACACATCAAAGTAGAATTTATTTCCATTTGTTGTAAACATTTTATGCTGTTGATGGTGGAAAAATTGATAATGCATGAGAAGTAAAGCCAAGCCAAAATTGAGTTAAGACAATTTTAATCAAGGCTGCACTAGATAACTCAGTCTACTGGGAACCGGGAGGCCACACATTCATTTCTGATTCCCTTTCACTAAAACACTACAGTCCACAATTAGCTGGCTTGGGAGCAAATGTAGATGTTTCAGCTTGGAGAATATGCTGTTACCAGAAAGAAGGACTGAATACTAACCAATGACAGGCTGTGTATAATGAAGACTCAGTGAATTTTTACTAACTTGACTGCTGTTAACTTGTACAGTGCTGTTTTCCCAACTGTATTTGTATTGATAATGCTGCAAATACATAGTGCCTGATGGAAACAAAAATACTATAATGCTGATGCTCTTTATCCACTGGTAAATGTTTTCCAAAGCCTCTTTCCTGGAGGCTTAAAAAGGCACAGCATAATAGTATTTAACCTCTAGAACATAAAAGTACTTCTACACAAAGAATGCCTCAGAAGGTAGTTTCAAAGGCAATAAACTATCATGTCTTTGTTAATATTACACAGAATGGTTTGGATTGGAAGGAACCTCTGGAGGTCATCTAGTCCAACTGCCTTGCAGTGGACAGGGACATCCCCAACTAGATCAGGTTGCTCAGAGCCCTGTCAAGCCTCACCTTGAATGCCTCCAGGGATGGGGCCTCAACCACCTCCCTGGGCAACCTGTTCCAGTGTTCCACCACCCTTGTGGTAAGGAACNAGTCCAATAGACTTATGTATATTCCTGTAGGGTTATTCCAATATTTTATTCTCTTGTAAACCTTTTGGGCATATACCTCAGAAAATGAAAGATTCAGTGGTTTTATTAAGAAACCTATTGTTGGGATCTGTAAGAGCCATAAGTCATGGTCAATTGAATTATTATCCATTTTCATGAATTCTCTGGGAATAACCCTGACTTTTCTAAAAGCGAGCTATTTAATATCTTCTGAGAGAAGTGTGAGTGGCTATGAATTGTGATTAGGAAGTGTTATTTAGCTTTCATTTTTTTTTAATAACTTTGTCACATAAAATAACTTAAATGGTTTATTTATATTCTAATTAGACACACAGTTAAGCAGAAATGGTAAGATTTAACCTACAAAGAACTGTTTTAGAAGAAAAGGTAGAGTGGTAGCTGGTATTTTATACAAAACTTTCTAACAGGAAGCATCTTTTCACGGGGTAGAAAGATCATAAATAACTTTAAACAAGCAATAAAAGCCTGAAAGTCATGTAGAACGTGATTGAGGACAATGGTCTTGTTCGTCTCAGTCCTTCAATGTAACTTAAAGCATACTCAATTTTTTAGTAAATACAAGAACAACAATTTTTTTCATAATATAGTCTCTTATGCTGTAGATCATTCTTCATCATGACCTAGAAGCTACTGCAAGATGAAGTGCAAGCACTCTTATGATTAGCATGCAGCAGCAGTTTCAGAATGAAAGACGTCAAGAACCCAAATCAAAGTCAGTCTCTAGGTCTCAGCTTCAGAACTCTGACATGCTTGTAAATGCATTTGATCTGTTGAAATTTAAGTAGGAACAAGTAAAAGGTTTTGCTACAACATCTGCCATGAATGCAGAGAATAAATTCTAGCATTTGTTTTAGCCTTCAAGACATAAAAGATAGCCCCAAATTCTGTACTCCCTGCAACTTTTATATGTCTATATAAATATATGTATTTTTAAATTACGTAAATCTTATACCAATAGTATAAGGTCTCTGTTTTTGTAGTTATCATATCTGTCAGAGGTATGGTTCTTGGACAAATTAGGATGACTAAGCATACCTGTTTTAGTTTGTCACTACCCTCAAAGAGTGAATTGGATAGCTGCCCAAACAGGCCTGTCCTAACGCAACGCTCGCCTGGAGAAAAGGGTAGGTGGCAAAGATAGTGTCCTTCACCTGTGGGGTCCTCTTTGAAATGCTGCTGGTAGATGAAAGAACTGTTGGCTACATACAGATATAGAGAGAGTTCCTGGGATGCTCATCTTAACCCAAGATAAGTAAATTAAGAGTAGTGTTAATTTCCTTTTTGTCATCAGCATTATTTTAAACCTCTGGAATATTGTAATTTATTTTCAGAATTTTTCAATTGTTTTTTTAATTATTTTGCTGTTCATATGGCTAAGGCTAAAAGGTAGTTCAGAGGGTTTACTTGCATATGCAGAGTTCTTTTCCAAGGGATATGTTCAACCTTAAAGCCTGGATAAGGGAGTATTTTAGCTGAGCCCACAATCCTTGTGCAATTCTTTGGCTATCTAAAGATAGCTTGGTGCAGAAGAATAAAATAATACAAATGTTATATATGTTAAAAACAAAGGACCCTGGTGGTACACATTGGCAATAGAAACAGCTATGAGTGAATAGAAATATGCAAGATATTTTAGCACTTCAGGTAAACTGTTAAAGAAAAACAGATCAGTGTGGGAATGGTAAGAAGATGGTGAAAATTGTGAAATGCTATTGGGACATTTGGAAAACTCAGAACTTTGTTCCCTTATAGTTACCCCAGTGTTTCATTGACTTTATTGCTAAGGGATTCAGTTTTCCAAGGCTCAGGCTTGTTGATTACCTTTAGAACTGTTTTTCCATAGTTCCTCATTTAAATTATATGATCACTCTATTGTTAATTATCTGGGATTCTCAGGCTGAGGGGTAGTAGTAGATGTAAATTTTATTGCTGTACTAAGTGATTATTGGTTAGCAGTGATAAATTCAAAAGCTAGTTAAAGCCTTGAATTTAATCAGTTTGGTATAAATTTGAATTTGGGAAATCCCTTTTTGACTGGAAAAATGAAGATTTTTTCAGTTGTTTTTAGGACAGTGTCCTTGTTTTCTTTGTTTTAATTAGTATTGTGCTTGGCATTTCCCAGTGGGTTTTTTTTACAAGATCTAGAATACACAGATTTTTGAAAGATAGGGATCTGAATGTGGTGTTCTAAATTTTGAGAAGGTACCTTCTGTCTCAAAGAGACTAATTATGAGCTTTGCTCTATACATAGCCTAATACTGTCATGGGCAGGAGGGGACATCAGTCAGGTAGGCTAATGAAATTTCTCTGTAAGTCTACCCTTGAGTTCCTTTGACTGTTGGTGGAAGCTGAAATCATTCTTGCATGTGCAACTGTGTACTAGCTGTGTCTGCTTTCTGTGGCTCTCACCTGTTATATACCACATGATGCTGCTAGCATATTTTGTGAAGGGAGGACTGTACCCTGGTATCAAATTATATAAAACAGAGAACTGTTTGTCCATGCAGGTTTCACATTGCCTTTAATATTTATTTTTCATCCTCATTTGCCAAAGTAGTTTTAAAAAGTGCACTACTTCTACCTGGAATGAAGGTTGGATCTAAATAAGGAAGGAGCTAACCAGACAGGGTTACCATCCTCCCCATAGTCTTTCCTGAAATAATCTCTCATTGTATGCCTCTTAAATTGATATGAAAGTGTTGGGGTTTTTTTTTAGATGCAGCTAGAGGAGGGGAAGAATCCCTCTGAATCTGCAAGGAGGGATTGTTGGACTTTGGCCAAAGATGTTTAAGTGAAAAGCAAATGTTTTCTCTCCTCTGCAGCAGGAAGCCAGAATTTTCACATTGGGGAAAGGTGAGGCCAAATGAGCTGTGAAAACAGACAATAGTTGCATCTCTTCTTTTATTACTGGAGAGCAATTAAATGTTCTGGAAAATATAATGGTATGAGAAACTACGTAAGGAGAAAAGATAAAGCCACTCCTTAACTGTGATGAGAAAGGAGAGGAGACATCCCTGCTCATTGTCCTAAGATTTACTTTTAAATACTGTGATATGTAGACTGTGTAAGAATCCTGTAGTGATAAAATAGGAGGCAAAATGCAGATATGTAAATTTTGTGCAGCTGAGGCCATACCTTGAGATGCTAAATTTAGGGAAGCAAAAAACATATCTCTATTTACTGACAAAATTTAAAAACTGTGATACTACACGATTGAAAGTGATTCAGTAGAAGGATCATTGTGAGGAGCCTGTAAGGAGTAGAGTTCCTTGCTGCATAGTTCAGGTCTAGCACAGCACTAGGTCATGGAGTATAGGTTACTTTTCACAGCTGGGAACCCAGTCATGAATATAAGTAAATACTAGACAGATATTATGGAAGCCTTCAATGTTTAAGAGAACTTGAAACATGAAAAGTAGATGCTATAGAAGAACTGAGTTTTCTGAGGCATTAATATAGAATTTGGAATTGGGTGGTAAATAGCTGATTTTGGCATTTCTGTGTCCATAGCTAAAGACTTGTGGAACTGCTGTGCAGAATCAAGATGCAATATAATTTTCTTCTAAAGTAGTCACACACCTGCATATTACTGATTTAGAACAAGACTCCTGAGCCCTTGCTCTGTGCTATTTGTTTGCCTGTAATGTTGTGTGTGTTCATCAGATCTATGTATTTCATTAAGTTCTTACGTAGTATGTGAAAGAGAAAGTAGTGCTTAACAAGGTTTGTTTGCTGGGCTTATTACTTGAACCTTCTAAATTGCAGTTTTGTGTTGGGGAGGGGGGGAGTTGCTGAAATGTCAGCTGCTCAGCGTGAAACTCCTGGGAGACAGTATTTACAGTCCTGACCTGAATCCATGCAAACCCTGACTTCTGAATTGCTAAAGTGGTATGTTGTCATTGTAAAATAGCACTGTGCTGTCAGTTTGCCAGCAGCAATAAAGATGTACTGCATGTGTCTCATGAATACTGAATTCCCATGCAAAGTTCAGATAGAAATTTTCACATGCATCAGTCATGTTTGCTCTTCTTGTTCCATGTGTAACCATTACAAAATAAGATTCCAATGGTGAAACTGTGTAAGAGAAAATAACATTGGAGACAAAGCTCATAGAGAAGTTAATGTGATGTTCAGTGCAAACACCTGAATTGATTGATCCCAAATGACATGGCCTGAGAATTCAATAAAGACACACTTAGCTATTTTATTCTAAATTACTCTTGTATTTCTTTCTCTCTCCTACCCCTCAGTAAACTTCAAAGTTATTTAAAATGGCAGGTTTGATAGTTGATACTAGTGGACTTACTGATTACATCTGTACAGTTAAAATAAATGTGCTTTGGACTGTTCTCAGGGAGTGAGGTCAGCTGGCACAGAAAACCTGAGGTCTGTATTACGAAACTTTTACCCTCCAGCACAATGAACAGGTGAGCAACATTCAAGCTGTCATGTTGTTTTCTGGGAATGATCCTTGTTACCACTGTCTCTAGAACCAGGGGATTGTTTAGAGGAGTGTGGTTTTGCTACATGCCAAAACTCTGAGAGACTTGAAAATGTAACAGCCTAAACAAGTTTCATTGCCACTTAATGTGGTCTCTTTCCTGGCATTGCTTAATTTGCCAGCATAAATGTACATTTGGCTATGGTTCATTTCACCTGAACTATTTTTAAAAGCTAGGAATCTAGTTTGAGATGTTGGGCAACAGCTGATAGAGAAATTACAAGTAATTCTTTCTATCCTATCCTCTTTGGCTGAATTACCTGCTGAATATAGATAAACGTGCATAAGGTAGAACTATGCACATACAGATGATATCATCTCTTTTAATTACCTACACTACCATATTGGAGATGTCTCTACAGGAGGGCTAAATACTATTTCAAGAAGAAAAATCAGAAGTAGGTAATAGAACTGTGAGGTGTGGGTTTAGAAATAGTGATGATGATTGTATGCATGTAAAGAAAGCACAAAGGTAAAACAAAGTAAGGAGGATAACTGCAGAGTGTTGAAGAAGGAGCCTCTAATGGAAAGTAAGGGTTTGACAGATCCTGGAGGAGAAACAGCAATGGAAAAACAAAATAGGGTTTTAAACTTGTGTTAAAGGAAGGCCAAAATAATGGAAGTGGACAGACTAGAATTTTAAACAAGCAGAAAATCTGGAGTAGTCTATGAGCTGATTTAGTAAAACTTAGCTATTTAAAACAGTGAATCCCTCCAATTTAAAAATCATGAACTTGGAGGACTTTGAAAAAAAAAAAAAATTCTCACCTGAGCCTCTACTATGTAGCAAGTACTTTAATGAAATTCTAGTCTGCTGGATTCATATTCTGACAGATATTAGACTCTTTTCCTCATTGCGTAATTAGGCAGTAAAATAGAAGTGTTCCCTCCTAATAGATATATAAAGCCATAAGGATATTTTAAAATTCCTGTCAAATCACTCCATGTAAATTACCTAATCAGATACCATAGCTACATAATGTAATGTTAAAAACAGCAGAATTACACCATTACAGAAATCAGCTAGCCCTGTTCCAGATTACAGGGTTTTATAATTACAGTGTTTCTTCATCAACCCACTCCACTTCATGCTGTCACATATCTTTAGAATTGTTACACACATTTATCTCTGTATATGTTTCCATCCTCTTAAAAATGCATGTTTTTCAAATCATTTTTTTCTAGAAGTCCTTTTTTGGTAAATGCCAATGCTGGCATGTTGGATGTGTACTAGGTAGTGTAATGGAAAAATGGGGGCTCTGTAGAGTAATGGTTATTCAGGAAAAACTGAGTAACCACCTTACCCAAACAGTACTATATCTGTATGTGTCAATCCACAACAGTAGGCAGTGATGAAGTTTGCCCTCAAAGGCAGACCATGAAGACCTGAATATTGAGAATCCCTTCATTTTAGAGATGCTCTAAGACCTTCACACAAGCTCTTGCCAAATGATGTAAGAATGCTGTTGGCTACACAAGATTTTAAAGGAAATGAAATTAAATGTGATACACACCAGCACGTTGCTTTTTAAATACTTGGTAATTTGATATACAGAATCACAGAATGTTAGGGGTTGGAAAGGACCTAGAAAGATCATCTAGTCCAACCCCCCTGCCAGAGCAGGATCACCTAGATGAGGTCACACAGGAATGTGTCCAGGCAGCTCTTGAATGTCTCCAGAGAAGGAGACTCCACAGCCCTCCTGGGCAGCCTGTTCCAGTGCTCTGTCACCCTTACTGTAAAGAAGTTCCTCCTCGTGTTAATACTAAACCTGCTGTGGTCCAACTTGCTCCCATTCCCTCTTGTCCTAACATTGGATGACATTGAGAAGAGCATGGCTTCTGACACTCGCCCTTAACATATTTATAAACATTAATGAGGTCCCCTCTCAGTCTCCTCTTCTCTAGGCTGAGGAGACCCAGTTCTCTTTCTCAGCCTGTCCTCATAGGGCAGATGCTCCACTCCTTTAATAATCTGGGTGGCCCTGCGCTGGACTCTCTCCAGCAGCTCCCTATCCTTCTGGAGCTGGAGGGGGGGCCCAGAACTGGACACAGTATTCCAGGTGGGGCCTCACCAGGGTAGACTAGAGGGGGAGAATAACCTCTCTCGATCTGCTGGCCACGCTCCTCTTAATGCATCCTAGGATGCCATTGGCCCTCTTGGCTGCAAGGGCACATTGCTGGCTCATAGTCATCCTCCTATCCACCAGGACTCCTAGATCTTTTTCCCCAGGGCTCTTCTTCAACAGATCAGTTCCTAGCCTGTACTGATACATGGGGTTGTTCTTTCCCAGATGGAGTACCTTACACTTACCCTTGTTAAACTTCATTAAGTTTTTCCCTGCTCATCTCTCTAGCCTGTCCAGGTCACGCTGGATGGCAGCACAGCTTTCTGGGGTTCCAGCCACTCCTCCAAGCTTGGTATCATCTGCAAACTTGCTGAGGGTACAAAATGTTACAGTGCGTTTAGATCTGTTCTGAATCACATCAGTATCAGTAAGAAATGAATGTGCATTGATTCCTTTGAAATAAGAATGCCTTGTCCCTGGTGTCTCATCTCTTTCGCAAGGAAGAAATGATATAGATGACAGGTCGTCTTTGTGCATGGAGTAAAAGGGAATGAGTAAGGCAGTCTTCTGGTACCAACTGGAAGGCAGTTCACACTCAAGTGAGTTTCTCCCAGAGATGTAAACATAGCAGTGAGCTTGACTGCCTTAGGCCATTGACCTGAAAACCACTTTTTAAAAAACTTGGGTGTTTTACGTATGCTCGTGAAAGAAAACTGACACATGGATGTTCTGTGGGAGGCTATAGCATAGCTGTACCATGGCAACAGATGATTGAGCTGGCTCTGTGTAGCCACACAACAAGAAAGATGGCAGAGTATGGTGTGAAAGCATCCAAATTGATTGTCTGCTGCACTATATGTGGATGTGTACACTATATGTGGATGTGTATTTTGTTTAGTCTGGAGAAAAGGAGGCTCAGGGGAGACTCTCTACAACTACTTGAAAGGAGACATTTGTTGGAGGTCAGATTAATAAGCATGGGCTCTGCATCTCAGGGTGTAACAGCAAAGACAAGTTTATTATGGAGTATTCACAACATATATAGCTTGAAAGGCAGGAAAAGGTAACCCAACCTGGTGTTATGTTTACCTGACTCAAACAATGACAAACCAGCTTCACCCACCATATAAGGAAAGAACCATCAGGGCCTTAATGGCTGGGTGATTTAGAGACAAAGCCAACTCCTCCATTAGCAGCCTGGCTGGAGGAAGAAACAAAGGTTGCTTCCACAGAGCAATCATTCCGTTTGTATCTTCTGATGTAAACATGTTTATGTTGACCTGCAACCTGGGCTCTGCTTGTGCTTCAGTGATTTTCCATACAGCTACAAGAGATTGTAGTGAGGTGGGTGTTGGTCTCTTCACCAGGTAACAAGTGATAGACAAGAGAAAATGGCTTCAAGTTGTGCAAGGGGAGGTTTAGGTAGAATATTAAGTAAAGAATTCTTCACCATAAGGGCTATCTAGCATTGGAATGGACTGCTGAGGAAGGTAGTGGAGTCAACATCGCTGGAGGTATTTAAAAGACATGTAGATGTGGCACTTAGGGACCTGGTTTAGTGATGGACTTGGTGGTGTTAGGTTTATGGTTGGACTGGATGATCTTAAAGGCCCTTTCCAACCTAAATGATTCTAAGATTCTATTTCTACAGGCATTACCTCATAGCACAGCTTGAAGATATAACAACACTGGCAGGCATTAGGTGAGCAATGCTTGCTTGTGACAATTTCTCAAATTCAGTATTGAACTTTCAAAACGTAATATTTAAATATAGTATGATGGACTTGTTCCTTTTGGAAAAATATACCACAAAATGAAAAGGTCTTTTATATTTGCCTCTTTAATTCTGAAGCAGTAATTTTTTTTTCAATTTTCTGTGAGAGTTAACATGCTTAGAGTCAAGTCTGAAGTAGAGAACAAGTTTTACACCATGACAGCCTCTTTACAAAATAGTTATTCTTTGTCAGCTTCACATCCTTTTTCTCAAATACAAGGCTTTGTGCTATTTGAAAGAAAATCAATTAAATTTGTCTTTGATCTAGCATTTTCTCCTGTGTTCATTTTCATTAAAAACATTTTTATAATACAGTCCTCTTTCTAGATGGGACAAGATCAAATGTTTTTCTTGCAGTTTCTGTACATGAAATACACAACAAAACTAAAGTAATTCTGTTAATGATTTTAATCAAGGCAGAGATTTTAAACATCCCAAATCCTCTTTCCCTGCAACACTAAAGGTCTGTGATAAGGCAAGTGAAATGTAGAAAAGGGACTGATAATTTTAACATATAGCAATTAAGAGTAGAGTCTGGACAAAAACCCAAAAGGAAGTACCAGAGAAGGGTGGCTGAAAAGCTACGAGTCTGCTTCACTGGTATTGTGAACATAACACTGACCCAGACTGAAAGAACAGTTTAGAACCTGAATAAATATGCCATCTTCAAAGGAGAATGTGAGGGAGAATAAGGATGACTGGCTTACATAGGAGATGAATCTGTTTACACAATGCAACACAGATTTCCTTATCTGTAGGTGACCCGGGGAAGAAGATGCATCTATGGCTTAGCCTGATTAAGGTTGACCAGGAAACATTCTCATGAAACATTTTCTTCATAGGAGTGTAGTGAAGGGCCACCTTAGTCATAGCATGCTGTTTCAAAGTAACAAATCGCTGTGCTGTTTCATTGGAACTTGCTGGTTGGCTGAAATTAGAACATTTTGCACAGACCATTTTCATTTCAGCAAAGCTGAGGTAGGGCTCTGACAGATTCCTGCTGGGTTTCTAGCTGGCTTTCCTGCCTCAGCCCTTGGCAAGCTGCCTGGCAGGTTGAAAAGCAATAGAGAGCCTGACAAAGTAGGTGTTTCTGGCACCTGTGCTCATCACTCCTTGGTAGTGAAACTTGCAGGTTCTTTTTAAAACTCAGGATTCCAAGGCAGGTGGGTAGGTGGACTGTTTCAGTCTTAGGGCTTGCTTTTCTTTCCAAACTGTGGCATAAGAACATAATCTACATGAATGATGATTGCAGATTACAGCTTTTTAAACAGATCTACAGAAAGGCAGGAAAAAATGAAGTAAAAAGTTTTTATAACATGCGAAGGGGGGAAACCTTTCATGTGAAAAGACTTCTCATTTCTTTATTTGAGGAAAAGAAATAGGCTGTTTATATTGAATTAAAATATTTGATGTTGCTGTTGCTTAATAGCCAAGTCCAAAGTTAAAATTCCAATATATTACCACAGTAATAAGACTATTGTAAGGATGGAAACTGTGCCAGGAGAGGTTCAGGCTGGACATTAGGAGGAATTTCTTTCCTGAAAGGGTTGTCAGCCATTGGAAAAGGCTGCCCAGGGAGGTGGTTGAGTCACCATCCCTGGAGGTGTTTAAGAGACAGCTGGATGTTGTGTTGGGGAGCATCATTTAGTGGGGTGATAGGGCTAGGAAAAAGGCTGGACTCGATGATCTTCAAGGTCTCTTCCAGCTGTAACTGTTCTATGATTCTATGACTTCTGTATGTTTTTGTCAGTAACCGAAAATTAGATATTCTAAATCTTGTTATCACAAATTATTTGAGGAATTCATTTGTCAAGTAGATGAAATTCAATGTAGAAGGTTTGTTCTTTGGCACTTACTGTGTGTGATAGCCTTTTATTACCAGGCTGCCCTGTTTTGGCTGAATGTGCTGAAGCGGGGAAAAAAATAACAAGCTGTAAAGGCTTCACCACCTACTCAGTAATAAAATTTTAGCCTGACTTTGAAAGTAAAAATGTGACACCCTCAAATATACTTGTCAGTGCTTATAGATGAATCTAGGAGAATTAGTAAATATTAATTGGCATCTGCTGATAGGAGTTCTGCCACCTAGTCTGATGGATACTAACATTAGTGGTATCACAGTAAGTTAATTTGGAATTTGATGTGGTCCTTTTGCAGAAGGAATACATCTCATCTTTGAAAGCGCAACACCTACCACCAACCCCTGCTCCCTCATTCATACCCAATAGCATTATTGTTCTGTAATCTCACATCCTTGCCGTTGGTATTTCCCGTGTCTGTGGTCCCGTTTCCCAATAAAGACTGACAGAACACACCGAATGTGGATTCTTTTCTTCAGAGGTAGAAATTCCCTGCAATTCTTCTTTCTTTTCTTGAGGTTGCACTGGGTTTGCTCTCTTTTGTTTCATTCCTGAGTGATGTTTTTATTGAAATGTATATGTATTCTGAGCATTTTTATTCTAAAGGGATTTGATTTAGGGAGGTCTCTGTTTTATATATGCCTGAAATATTTGCTTTAAGAGAAGGAAATAAATTTACAATGCCATCTTCTAAATATGTCTTTGAACCCTTTTTGTTTTGATCACATTTTGATCAGCAACCTGCTATTTTGCTAAGCACATGATTTTTGTTCATTTCTTAGTATCAAGCAGAAAGTGACTATGAACATGACCTTACACCATCTCAGGAAAGATGCTGCCTTTCAATGTCATTCTGCAGTTTTTATTCTATCTAGGATGTACATCATACAAACCCTTCCTGATCACTGTTCTTTTTTCTTTCCTTTCCCCTCCTGAAGATTTCCAGGTCGGGCTTCTTACCTTGCCCTGGAGCTCTGTTGCAATTTCCCATAATATTCCAACCATGTATCTTTCAATTCATCACAAATTGGCAGTGCTGCTGCAGTCAGCATGCATATATCTTTCTTTTCCTCTGCCTTGGGCTACTCCTCCTTCCAGAATGTATTTCTACACCCTTTTCTGTCTATAGGAATCTATGCTTTCTATAGACTTTGTTCTGGAAGTTAAGCAGTTCTGTCAGTTTCCTGATTAGAACAGGTCTTGCTGGCTTCAATTTACTTCATGTTTCTTCTTAGATTCACATACTTGAGTTCCACATTTCTTGTTTATTGTCTTTTGCATTCTCAGAGAAAGAATGGAAGAATCCCCACACAATGTGTCACTGTCTTCTAAATGATTTGTTCTTAACCCCAGTTGCTTCACTTGCTAGCCTTGGCCTCAGTATTTCTTTCTAGTGCTGTAACAGTTATGCATCAGTAGATTTTTCACTGAGTAATGTAGGTCTCCTTTTTATCCTTTTAAACCATTTTGGTTTATTTCAAATACAATGTATATGGGATGAACTGTAAATATTTAATACCTGTTCTACTCCCTCTCTGTTGAAATAGGTAGATATGTCAGTGTAGAAAGTTTAAAATAAAACCAAAAAACCAAACCAAAAAGCTGTTTGAGCTACATTTCCCTTAACCTGCATTTGGAATTATGATGTTCTTCTACCAGCCAAGTAGAAGAATACCATCTAACAGAATGGCAGTTTTTATAAAAATTGACGGTTCCTGCCACCAAGAATATTAGCAGCATTTTTGCAGTGTTGCTACAGAAAACAATTTCTATGTGAGAAGTTTTTTACTGTCCTATTGGATCATTTAAAAGGACTTGAAATGAGGCAAGAGTCAAAAGAGAACCTAAGTTTAGTGTGATTGAAAGCAGAAGCAAATCACTAAGCCCAGCATATATAGTCAGAAACAGTAGCTAATGTATGTCTTATGAGAACTTGAGCGATTCTGCAGGAATACTGCATTTTAAGGTAACCATAAAAAAATATCTAGTTAGGTATGTCTTGCAGTCCAGGAACGAGGTGGAAGATTTTAGGTGGGCATGCCCCTATATGGGCTCTGATTAAAACAGGGAAGCAGAAGCCTCAAACAGCAGAGCTACTTTACTTCTCTTACCTGACCTGCCAGCCCTTTAAACAGCTGCCATTCCAGCTCAGCCCCAACAGGGATTTAAGTCATTTCCACCACAACCAAGAGATCAGCATGAAGATTAGAATCCAGCCATTTACCGTGTTTTTCTGGGATTAGTTACTGCTCAGTGATCTTCATAATTTTATCCATCCCCCTTGGAACTACTTCCAACTGTTAATGGTTCGTTATAATTCTCTTGAAGGTGGTGGAATCTACAGGATTGTCTGGTTCAGTTATTTCACTGATTGTTTCTGGACAGGCATTGCCATCTTTCTTTTCATTGTTTCCCCTGTTTTTAGTGTTGCCTTCCATGCACAAAGATCACCCTAGGGCATATCCAATAGTCATCTATTCTGATTCCTAACATATGTATGCGGAGGCTTTCACGTGGCGCTAGGAGATCGTGATTTGTGATGGTAGAGCTGGAACAACAAACAATTTTTCTATGCTCTTTGTGTTACTCCACTGGAATTAGTATTTGTATTGTTTTCTATAGCATTTTTCTGAACTCCTGCTCCCCACTGTGTCCAGAGATGGAGAGAAATATTGCAACAAAAATAATTGCAAACATCCTATCTGTGCAGCAAAGAAATCAGTGAGCTTGTGAAGTTCCACTTGATGCATAGCAGTAGGATATGAAGCTAAGTCATATAGCTAAAAGTCATAGTCTGAGATGATTATCTTTTTAGCCAATGGAAGTGTATGTGTGTTTAATAAAATGTATTTTAAATTATAATCTCAGTGATATTTTGCTTTGTGGCAATTGTAACGGGAATATCTCTTGGTTCCCTAAGTTGATTTGTACTGAAATGTTAGCTAGAAGCATAATTGTATAATCCATATAATTGCATGTTGCCCTCTCATATACATTCAGATCTGATTAAAATAATCTCTTCTGCCATCCTGTTTGTGTATTTGTAAAGGTCAAATGTGTTATTAGCCTTGACTAACTATTTAGCTGCAGGATATAAAGGACTTTTTACAGCATCTGTAATGTGATACACACAGAAGCATTCTTGCTTGCAAAATGACACCTACTGCTCTTGAGGGTCACAGGCATATTTTTTTCTTATCTCTACTTCATTTGAAGTCATGGTGCCAAATCTAGTCAAGCCAGAGGATAAAGCGTGAACCTGACTGGAAGCTAGGGTGTTGCCTTGATGATGTTTAATGTTGAAATGCTGTAAGTTTTGAGTCAGAGCATATTCTCTGTAAAAAGGCAAAAGTTTTTGTAGCATTGCTTGCTATTTTGTATAGTCTCCTGGTATCTGTTCCTGTCTTTCTTTAAATCAGAAGTCCCTTTGGCACTGCTGCTCTTTGTACCTTGTACTTCTGAAAGGTCTGACCAGAAGCTTCTCAAATTAGTTCAAGGTTAATTGTTACTTTAGAAAGGCTATGAAACACTTAAGCAGACTGAATTTTCTACTGAAGGTCAACTTCTAAGGGACTCTTCAGTAACACAAATCCAAGGGGGCTTTTCGATTTGTTCTTATTGGCTCTTATATAACCAGAATCGATTAGCAGCTACTAGCAGCTGGATAATTGGTGTAAAATGAGTTGGTGTTTTCATCCTGTTTTCTCTGTCTTGCAGTGACCTCTTCCTTTTAATCAATAATGTTGAGGTTATTAGCAATCTCTTGAAAGGCCAAGAATATAACAATATTGAAAGTATGTGAGTGAGGTAATAAAGGGTAAACGATGGATTACATGGGTACTTGCAGACCACCTATTTTGGTTATTCTGTGAATGAACATACATGCTAGGGTTTGTGGTTGGTTAGTTGGTTTGTTTTTATAAATGCTTCTATAAAAAAAACAACACGTAATTCTGATCTTTGTTCAGTCAGAGTAAAACAGGGTAGTTACACTGAATTAATGAGATGCAACAGACAGATTAGACTTGGAAATTTCCATTTCTTATTACTCTATCCCCTTGTAGTCAGAATCCTGGGGCCCCCTGGGGAAAAGAGGCCAGATAGTGTGAAATAAATTCAATCTGTCAGTCACTTCTCTCATTTTGCATCCAAAACTCAGAACTAAACAGAATTCTTCAAAATGAAATGAACTTTCGTACTTGGACAGTGATTTGGATCTGTTCCTATCTTTATACAGCACCTTCTACATCCTTCATATGTTACATCTTGGTTCCTTAAAAATGAGTGAAATGGGAAAATTGTTTTCTGTTTTCCACCTCTGTTAGTAGATTCTTCTGCATGGCACAAACTGCTCCTTCACAAGCCTGTGAGTTCCACCTGCAGATATTTGCAACATAAACCTAGTTTTAGGTTATATTACTTTGAACCATGTGTATGTTTCCAGTATATGAAAAAAGTGAGATAAACATCTATTTTAGGAGACACTTGCATTACATGGAAAACATATACACACTATACTGGTCTTCAACCAATTATAAACAATACATACTCTTCAATGTCACCTACTGGTATTGTAGTTGTTAANAGAAAGAATCGTGTCTTGCAGGTTATACCTCCTATGGAGTCCTTCTGCTGTGCCTTTTGCAACTGCTCTTGTCTATCTCGTGTTGGCCTCTTCAGCCATCAGCATGCTGATGCAAAAATGCAAAAAGCGTGGGTAGAGCCCTCCCTGGATCTTCATTCATGAAGCCTAGCCATGATGACCTATGCCTGTACTTGGGTGTTTTTAGAGAGTATCCTGTGCAGGAGCTTTATGATTAAGCAAAAGCAGGCAGATTCTTATTAGCTATCCCTGCCTTCTCTGGTTATTTTTCTTCTCCCATTTTAACATAATTTACTAATGTTTTCTCTTGTATCTAGGATTCTGTAGTATATAGACTTTGGTCTGATTTGGCAGGGCAATTGCAGTTGGTCAGTGCGCTGGTATGATGCAGGTTGAGTTGTTCTGTTTCATCTCATTAAATGGGATGTGTCATGGGATGTTGTAGCAGAGAGTGAAGAAACCACGGTGTTGATGGGACATTGTAGACACATGCTCTCAACAGAGTTAATGTCTGCCTCCAACAGGATGTTAGGGTCAGTGCAGTGGTTCTGTCTTTTAAGAGATGGTCTGCTTTTGTGGCATGGTCAATGATGCACATAGCCTCTCCAATTCTTAAGAATATTTTAGGATAACTCTGCAAAGAATTCAATGCCTTCCCTTCTTGTAAGAGAAAATCCTTAGAAACTCACTGTCCATGAAACCTTCTTATACCATGGAAGGAATGCCCTGTCATGACAACTGCTCCCATGCTTTTCTATTGCAAGGACAGGGACTGTCTAGACCCTTGACAGAATCTACATTATTGATAATCAACTTTATGGGATTTGATCTTAGTACAGCAAACCATGTAAACACATTAAATCACTAACCTTTGATTCCTGAAAGTTTGTGAGTTGAATTGCCTCTATGGTTTTTGAAAGAAATTATGGTGGTTCTTTGCTTTGAAGCTCTCTCTGTTTCCTTTTTCTCCTTGGGCTTATCTTGGTTTTGTTTTAATGTTTTCTTTAGTGCATCATGGAAGGAATACATGAGCCCACCTAAAAAACTGGTCTTTCCCTCTGCTATTCTGTGTCGGAGCAGCTCATCTGTGCTAACTTGAGTCGTAGTTTTGAATACTTATGAAGAGCAGTGGTTAATTTTTCTTGTCTGTAATCCCATGGATCTTCAGGATATTTCTTCAACCTGCCTGGCTTTTTCATTATTGCATTTACTGTCTCTGCTTCAGTACAATTCCCTCTTACTACTCAGCTTTTTTGTGGGAAATAAGTGATGTTTTTTCTTGTTTTTAAAAGAAACTTGGCTGTCTCTTTAACTTCTATATAATTCAGGGCTGTAAGCAATTTGCTAACAAAAGCAAGGGTTTTTGTTTATTTTCCTGAATATACAAGGTTGAAAGCAAAGAGGATTTGATATATGTAAACCTCAACCTGTCTATGGATAGAAATAATAGTCCATAGAATAGGTTATCTTTGATTTTGGATATTTCATGAGAAGTAGGTATTTTTATATATATGTGTGTGTGTGTGTATATATGTATATATATGCAGTAGGTATTTTTATATAAAAGTATAAAACAGAGCAGAAAAATGCAGAGTTGACATTATACATAATTAAGAAAAGGTAGAAGAGAACAAATTAAAATTTTAGGGCTAAATCATAGTGCCTGCATATGTGATACAGCATTTTTGGCCTGGAGTTGTTTCTGCAGCCACTGTTTGAAGCAGAAGCTTCCCTTCAGCTAGGAGAAAAAAAAAAAGGGTCACTGTTTTGAAAACATCTGAAATGTTGAAGCAATACCTAGACTGATTCTTTTCTCATTAGCATAGCTTTTGAGCCCTCAACTTAATAGGCCTCAATTACTGTCATACATTCCAATCTAGTGGCAGTTTAAGCCTGAGTAGTATAAATTACAGTGAGAATGGATTTGCAAGCTTGATTTCTTTCTTTTTTTTTAAACTCTTAAAATACATTGAGAGGCTTGCTTAAAAAAAAAAAAGGCAACTCTATCCCAAATGTTGAAAAGGTGCTAATTGAAAGGACAGAACTGGTTCAGAAATGTTCAGGGGAACAAAAGGTGATCATTCACATGGCAAGGTTATGACAAGCCTCTTTTACCATTTTCTTACAGATACTCTCCTGAAATGGGAAATGCCTAATCAGAGTGGATATACAGCCTCTGAACAAGATCCTCCCACTTCTGTAGGAGATAGCTTCCAGAAATGCTTCTAGAAGAACAGTAGCTACTTCTGAAGGGAAAGGTAAGCTGTTGTCATGTGAGACAATTCGTGTCTTTCCTGAAAGATGTGAATTACAGCAGGAGGCTGAAAGGTATTTGTCAGACTACAGGAACATCACCCTCTTCTGGGAACAGAAATACAGGGTAAGCTGTTGAGGATGTTTTTCAGAAATGCAAACGAGATTTTCTGAACTCTTTTATATTTATGACTGTATTACTCTGAGGCTGTGAAGAGTGTCAATTTTGTGGTTACCCCACCTGCTGTTTCGTTATTAAAACCTTAGGTCTGATTAATCAAAAACATATTCTGCAGTCAGATCACACAGGTTCTATAAAATTTGAATGCACAAGTATAAGGTGGAAGCTGTTCATCAATGGAATAATTTGTGAAGTTTCTGATATGTTTCAGTGTCTTATGAGAAAGCAGTATGGCAAAAGAGGCATGTTGTACCCAGAGTGAAAACATGATGCTGCTTTGAGGAGCTTCCTTTCCTTCCATGTTAAAACAGTCACATGTACACATGGTGCAAAGCGAGAATTCATGCGATAGATTATTTTTATGAACACTTAAAGATGCAGTATGCCAAAAGTGTATGACTGACAAAATGGCAAACCTTGGCAAATCGAAGCCCCTACATCATGCATGTGATTTCATGACTCTAAGGGAAAATGTTATGGAGCCATTTGTGTTTTAAAACACAAATATTTTATGGGGAGGTTGTTAATGAATCTTCACACTTCACCTGGCTGAACTCTGATGTGAATAGGTTTATAGATCTTTCACTGGCTCCCTTTTTTTGCCGAATACCTCTCATCATATTTTATTGTTGAGAAAACTTCTCTTGCAGTTTAGTTTTATGAAGGTCTTAGTTTGATATCTGAATAGTGAAGCCTTCAATCTATCATGTAGTCCAGGGATAATTTAATTCTTCAGTCTATTTATAATGCGCTGTGGAAATTATTCTTCCGTGGCTAATGTTTGTACAGAACCTAGCAGCAGAATACTTCTGTGTGTCTGGACTTCTGTTCTTTACTGCAGCTGCTTATAGCTTGTCTGGGAGCTAGACAGGTAAACTCTACTTCTCCTATTAGTTATTTTACCATACTGGTGCTCCCACATTCTGCAAGTATGAGGTACAAAATGACAGCAGCTCTGCAAAGCAAGTTTGAGGATAGCGTGTCCAGAATTGAGAGGGGTGGAAGGTAACAGCAGTGAGACTTACAGTGAAGACAGGTTTTTGTGTTACTTTTGCAATACAAACAAATATTAGCAGTAATAGTGTAGGTGGGAAAATGCTTCAGAGTAATGGTTTCAATGTAGTTGAGAATTGTAAATCACAGCTTTCCCTAGTCCATTAGACTTCAGACAGAATGAAAACACCTTGTGTAATGTCTGGAGCAACTCAGAAACAGTTAATATTCATTCATGAGGAATATATTATAGGAGATCTGTTAAAATTAAATTTACAAAGCATAATTTCTAGATGAGTTACCTTTTAAAGTAATAAAATTGCTTTTGGGAGCCTAGTCCCTAGCTGACCTTTATAGTTGCAAAGCACTTAGTTCCTTGTACAGTGCTTTGGTAGTATGAAAAGCACTGTGGAATGACAAAATGTGTGAAACTTAGTGACAGTGAATGGATTTTTTGAAAGTAAAAAAAAAAAAAAGCCTGCTAAAAACTGAAGTGCACCTCACATTATCTTATTGAAGTCTCATGTAATTAACTTCATTGTGAAGCAGGTGAATTGGATCCATGTGTGTCTGAAAGTTCTTTCTTACTGTTATGGGCTGCATGAAGTGACCATGTGAACATTTCCTCACAGCAGCTCATGAGTAAAGGTAAAGAAACCCTCCACAGAGAGGGCTTCACACAGCTACTTCTTGCACAGCTTTTTCTCAGAACTTAGTGGTTTTCACAGCAGTCTGATCCAAGGTTACACAGCTAGCGCCACACTATGCTTCAGCCTGCTATCCTTCAGAAGCAGCTAAACCCCTCTGAGAAAGCTTGCAGAGCCTGTTGGTGCATTCATGTTGCTGACATGTACTAACAGGTTTGTTCCTCCATAAGGACAGGAAGATGCTAGAACATTTGAGACAGCTGTTAGGAGTAGCCTTGTACTTTGTGTTTATGTAGGGAAATTGACTGGATAGAAATTGGGCAACTGGAGGGTATGCAGTCTGAACGAGAACCACTCTTATTTGTGTGCTGTTCAGCTCAAAGAAGGTGTCATTTTCTGAACATGTTTGGTCTAGCTAGTTAAAAAGTAAGCTCCTGGAACAAGTAATTCAGCTCCAGATGGCTAACCACATGTTCTGATAGTAGTACTATCAGAGGAAGATGCAGTGTGAGATGCAGTGTGGCGTCTGACTAGGTTTCATGTCCCGGTGCTGAGTTATCAGCAACATCATTTAGCACTTTAAGGGAAGACTAAAATTGATATTAAGCTACTTGAATTTTGTATCAGTGAGTTATGTCCATCCCACATTTCCTGGCCTCACAAGATGGCCAGTGTCTCTAGAGAAGCTTTACTGAAAGAAAATGGCATATAGACCATTTCAGCCTTTGAAACTCATTCTCAGGACCCTTTTTTTATTTACTGTGAATGTAGTGATATAAGAAGAGATTGCATCTGAAGCTTGTAGTAATAAGCTACTGAATGAGACACCTTGCAGGGATTTGGTCTTTCAAATAGCATTAAAAAAGATTCTAAGCCATGCAGAGGTATAGCAGATTGTTTTCAGGGAAGTGTGTCATGATACACGTGTGGTGCTTGGCCTGTGCGGAAAGTGTTGCCATTTAGCGTGGAAATGTGCTAGATTCAACATCCTGTGTTAAACACAGCAAAATTATAGTTCAGCCTGGTGCTGGTCACTTGTCAAATGCAAAGATCAGCTGTAAGACTGAGACATTTTCAAGACTTCTGTTACCACGCAGTGTTTAAGGTTCTAAGCTTTGCTTGAGCAACTGTGTGCATTCGAACAGGCAAAGGATTGCTTTCATTTAAACTTTTCAGGAGGATGACAGGAAAACTGTACTACTTATGACGCTCAGATCTTTCCATTTTCTTTTCAATTGCAGGGACTGTAGACATCAGTAAGTTTTCTATCCTTCAGACACAGCTATCATCCTTTTAAAGATCTCAAAAATAAGAAAAATTGTTTTACAATTAGCTAACTTGAGGTATAAACACCTATTTCTAATCTAAGAAGGGTTTAACAAAAGTATGTAAAAAAATGTTCTAGGGAATGTTATGCTAATTTTGTGCTGATCCACACAGTAAGCATTACAGCTTTCAATCTGAGTCCCAATTAGATTGTGGAGGGTTTTGGTGCAGTATCATTTTGCCCTCCCCCTTGCCCCCCATGGATAAACACAACCTTTTGTGTTTAGACTCCCCAAAAATAAACTGCATGTGAGAAAAAAGACAGAGCTTGTTTTGGGAAATGTTTCAAAGGGGCAGCCTGATTGCTAAGGCTCTTGTAAAGAGGGGATAGAGTTTCCTGTTGTTTCTTCTGACTCCCAGTTCACTTGGTGAAGCTTTACATCTTGAGGTAATGAAAAAAGAGAAGGAATGGAGGGATAAGTTAGCCTTTCTAATTCAAATTTCAAGTGGCTCTTCATGTCAATAAGAAGACAGTAGGCTACCTTGCTATGCAGCTGATCAATAGCACATCAGCTGAATGGAGCGGTGAAATCAGAATAAATTCAAATCAAATTGCAGCTTCCTATCTGTCTTCATCTAGCCCTCAAAAGTCACTCCTGTACTTGGAGCTTAGGCAGATGTTAATGCCTTTTAACTTCAACTATCAAATTTAGTTAAGTTAGGGGCCTGTGTTTTCTATTTACTTACCAGAAAGCAATGAGTTCCTAATTTATAGTATTGTCACTTGTCTTTTGGAAGCTGTATCAATTTTTTAGCAACCTGGGAGTATAAGTCTCATGCTTCAAGTTAGGAAAGTTGCTCTCATTCATCAATGAGAGCACATACATCTAAAATGTAGACTGTACCTTTGTGATCTACTGAAAAAAACCGCCTTGTTTGCATTTTAGAATCATAGAATCATGGAGGGACATGAATTAATGTCTGAGTAAACATAACTGCAACAGCTACTAGGTTGTACATGTTATGTGAGACCAGTAGGATCATCATATTTTGGTCTCTAAGTCCTTACTGGTGAGATGAGCCATCTCTAAGAAAACATGCTCTGCATGCTTTACCAGATCTTTGATGTGACCTGGAAATTATCACTTCATAGTTACAAGATCATCTGTGTTTTAAACCTTTATGGAGGTAATATCCACAAAGGAATGCTATGTGGGGTATACAGTGGAGTCTGCTTGGCATCTTCTGCTCAGTTTGCTCATCAGTGCTTCTCTCAATATGAAAGATGTTACAGCTTTGGAGAGATGCCTCTTCTGGCAGTTCAGAGTACTCACCTCTGCTTCAGGAAGCTAAGCAGAATTCAGAGAATGTCTGCTATAAGGATGTAGGAAACCACTTCTTCAGGCTTTATCTTGGGACTGGGGTATCCTGAACTTTAGTGTCTGAAACTAGTGAGACTTTTCCAGGTTTCCTTACAGGGAAGGCTGTATGCTTTTAAAGGAAGCTTGAAGGTTACAAATTCTCCTATTTGGCACATGTATGAATGATCAAGTCCCAGACAGACAGACTCTGGCTGGGAAATCCTCTGTGTAACACAGTATCTCTAATAACATACTAAAATATGCAAAACTTATTGTCTTAATTTATGCAAAGGTCATGTGTTTTTCAGTCTTAAAGCTTGCCAGAATATCAGAGCCTTAGGTGCTTATCAGATCAGGAAGGAGGAGAGTGAGTGAAACTCAGTATGTATGCAGCATGTTCACATCCTTCTGTGATTAAATTTTTTAAGCCCCTCTGCTTCATAACTAGTCTAAGCAAGTAGTTTGTTACTGAGCCTGTAATAGAATAATTGACACAGTTTATTTTCAAGTGTGGAGTGATGCCAATTTGAAACCTGCAGATGTGTTCCTAGTGAAACTGAACTGTCATTCCCCATTAAACTGCAGTTGGTTCTTTCAGGAGCGAGCCTGAGAAACTTTCCTGCCCAAACTTTTTGTCTTACTTTGGTGGGTGAAATCTACCAAAACCAGCTTGGCTGCATCTTCTCTGTCCTCTTTGCCCTATATCCCTCCTAGTATGTTTCAGAGATCCTTTCACCCTAATCATGTTCTTCTTCCCTTGGCCCCTCTTGGAGTTTTGAGGTGTGTGTTTTAACATTACATTTACTCTGGTGATAAAGGGACTATAGGAACTGTCTACTTTTCACCAGTCTGTCTCACTGCACTCCTGCAGTACCATTCAGAGCTCCTTCAACTGTGCCAGTGCAGCTGTTTGTCTTTCATTTTTGTCAGTTACATCTCAAAAATCATCCTGGTTAAAAAAAATCCGAAAGCAGAAGTGGTCCAGAGAGGGGGAATGCATAGCTAGGTGTTAGGGGAAAGGGAAATTCTTAAGCTGTTCCTGCTGCCAAGAAAAGGATGCCTGAAGCTGTTTCCTTAGTGTCAGGTGAAGGCAAAAGTTATGGTATATAGTAGACTTTGATAGATATAGTGTATCACTGCAAGAGTTCTCCCTGCTTTGCTGTCAGTCACAAGCTATGAATGTGCCAGATACAGCTTGATGTATAGTATTTTATTTGATTCATTACTTGTCCCTCTTACTGCAGTCATATACAAAACAGACTCAGACTGATATTCCTTGACTGAAAGATTACTGCCTGGAAGATGGATGCAAATACAGTTCTAAGAGGCAAGGCAAGCAGGTAGAACAGATACAGTAAGAAATGCTTGAACCTTTCCTCTCCTAGGAGTTTGCTTGTCCTTTTGGCATTGCAAACCTGACCTCTGTGTTGCAGGTTCCTGTATGTCAT
The DNA here is from genome assembly GCA_013396975.1 of Bucco capensis. Taxonomy (NCBI): domain Eukaryota; kingdom Metazoa; phylum Chordata; class Aves; order Piciformes; family Bucconidae; genus Bucco; species Bucco capensis. The sequence continues at coordinate 312,080 of VWZO01002744.1, read as the reverse complement.
TACATATATTGGTTCTAGTCCCCAATGCGTGGATGTTGGCAAAAGTTGTTAGATAAGGTCTACAATAACCTGAAGTCAGGAAAAAATTAATGTGTTTGTTCAATAAAGTTTCAAGAGTCTGTTGTCTTTAGTCCAGGTGAGAAGTTTAAGAGTATGAGGGAATCCAGTGAAGTGACAGCAGAGAGTCTGGGCTGTAATTTAATAAGTCTTGGAGCAAATAGGAAGAGCAACAGAAAGCTGCTGGTGACAAGCCTGACATCAAATGAAGAGAGCAGAGAGAGACCTTCTTTACAATACTATAGCATCTGATACAGTTAGAAAACTGGTGAAAACTTTACAAGAGAGGAAGAGGAGGGAGAGATAATCCCATAAGGACTCTTGGCACCATGTGTTTCTAAAGGGGAAATACAAGAAAGCTCTATGGATATTAAAGAGAACAGAAAAATAGAATCATTTGGCATTCCAGACTGCAAGGAAGACTACCCACTGTTTAACACACTCAACCACCACCCCCAAACAAAACCAAAAAAACCCCTGTCATTACATCGTGTGTCTAATGATTGCGTTATAATGTATGCATGTCTGTATGGCTAGGCTTCGCAAACGAAGATCCAGGAAGGGCTCCACCCATGCTCCTCATCAGCGCCTTTTCCAAGCGCGCTGATAAAAAGAGGATAGTGGATAGCACCCTCGAGCCTGCACTATGGATTTTTTTTAGGTGAGATACAGCATGCGCAGAGCTGGATCCACCCTTTGGTCCTAAGGTTCATCTGCCAGACTATTTTGCCAATATTAAGAATTAATTGGAGAGAAAAGAGTTTTCTTGAGGACTAATCACTTATCTTTAGGATTATGACATCCACTAAATTTGTGCTTCAGAGGAAAATTAGTTGGCTATGTTATTTGGTTTTTCCAGACATGTTTTGAAAAGGTATAGGATACTCCCTGCATGAAAAAGGCTAAAGAACTGAAACAGGGTATCTAAGACGTGTGTAAGTGATAATTTTTAGATATTTTTTTAGACTCTACCCTTTAAAATTGGTATGAATAATGTAAAAAGACAATGTACAGTTATTTTAGGTTCTGGTTTTTGTGTTTGCTTTAGAGTTGCTGATTATCTTCTGATATTATGGAGAATTGATGCAGAAAGTCTTTCATTCCAACAACTGTTGATCAGCAATCTTCACTGTAAAAATTTAAGTCCCAAGCTTTTACTGTTGTAAAATGATACAGATTCATTTATTTCAGTGGCATTAAGCAAATTTATGCCACCTGAGGATTTTACAGATTATTGCATCTAAAGCTTCATGTTAGAGCCCTTAAATATTTCATGCATAGAAGGTGATGATAATCGGTATCAGAATGAGTTGTTACATTTCTTTAAATTCTGAATTCTTTAAGTGCATCAGCTTATTTGTAACCACTGAAGACTGGGGGTGGGGGGGGTGGGGGGTGTCGTAATCTTTTGAAGAGAGATTTTTTGCTAAAACCAAGAAAATCTATCAAGAGAAGAATACAGTACAAAATAAAATACTGTAAAGTCAGGAAAGCTGTGTTCTTAAGGTTTCTTTGTCTCTAAGGAAAAAAATCTGAAAAATGGAATAAAAATTAAATTACTCGGGGGAAAAAAGCTGAATGTACTTCTTTGAGAACAAAAATACAATGATTGAGGACATGAAATGGCAGAATTGTTAGTGTTAAAGGAGATAGAGAGCTCCAGAGTTGCACAGTGTGTACAAAGGAAAACAACGGAAGATTCACAGATCACTTGAAAATTAAGGCAAGTGTGGTAGAAAAAGAAACCCTTTCAAACCACATTGTCAACAGAAAAAATTTAACACTTATAACTCAAATGGAAATAGTCCCATTAACTTGGACTAGCTATGCATCCCTGTGATGTCGAGGGTAATAATGTATATTTGAAGGAATTATTGTCTGACTGGTGTGGTGTCTTCTAGCATGATTTGATCTCTTAATAAACGTTCAGCAGGAGTCATCCAGTTAGTTTTGACTCATTGCTGCAAAGAAGTGGTATTCTTATTCAGTGATACTCTTATCCAGGTAGTTAGTATGGCTAATTGCTGCTTACTCGTTACTGTAACTGACACTGTTCATCATTATGATTTATTACCACCATGTCAGAAAGCCCTATTGTGTCTGGCATGGTACAAAGGAGAACAGAGAGAGATGGTTTCTGTCCTGAAATATTTTCAATTTGTATAGTGAAAGGAGAGACATGGGTGATTTTACGACATATAACTTACCATACACAAGTCCTGAATGAATCACATGGGCAAAAAGCCTGTTTCCCCTCATTAACCACAGAGGTATTCTACAGTGATGAGCTCTGCCATAGGATCTACACTGCTGTGAATTAGGTGGGATAGATGTCCCCCAGTACCTCACAGTGATAGCCATGATGGGATGTCATGACTCACTGGTGCTTAAATCTTTGACAGCTTTATATAATGTCATGTGTATATGTGTTTGAGGGAAGACAGTTGCAGGCAACACAGCAGAGGATCTTTGGAGGCAGAATAAAGATACTTAAAGTAATATTCTGAAAATGGAAGGGTGTCAGTGTAAAGGGTTTAGTCTTTCTCCGAGTAACTCTGAGGATCGAAATGTACTCTAGGAAGGCTCTATCAGACTTCCTTGCACCAATCTTGGATATCTGTTGTGCTGTAGCATACATCTATTAGCATTACAGTTTATATGCTGGGAGCTTTTTGGTACGTTTTGAGGTTTTTTTCTGTGAAGGAAAGATTGCAGGAAAGGTTCTGTGATGTAGTGAGAAATAGTGCAAAAATGGAAAGTAAGGCTTGTATGTTCTTTAAGGTTATTACGGCACTGGTGGCATCTCCCTCACTGGCAGGAATAGACTCCTTTTGATTGAGAGATGCCTTGCTGATTTTGGCAAATACAGGCACCTGTGCAGACTGACCCTGCTGAGGCAGGGTCAAATAGAATTATTTTGATTGGAAGAGACCTTTCAGATCGTCAAATCCAGCTGTTAACCCAGCACTGCTGAGTCACCACTAGGTAAATCCAGAGCAAAGAGATGGGGTCAGTGGCCTAAATAGTTCGCTAATGGTAAGAGGATCCGACAACAAATCATCAACACAGACAGACTTGGGACAGTGCAGCTTCCTAAAGCAAGTTGGGCTAAAAAGGTGAGACCTAACCCATAGCATTTAAAGTTGTATGACTACAAGATAAAAATATAGGTATCTTAATGTACAAACTAGTTTGGCTGCTCATATTCTGGTTTTATGCTTGCATTTCTTCCAGAGAGTTTCACTAATAGGTCTGTTTACTGGGTAAGTGTGTAAAACTTTGTTGATGCATATGCATTAACATTTATCAATTAAGACATAGAACGGAAGTGTCCTTCTCTGTGAGTTAAGTGATTAGCCACAAAACTGATCATGCCATGCACTACAGAGAATTCATGGAACAGTTTGCCATGAGTGGAGTGTTCTGTATAGTTCAGGTATCAATGAGATGATGGAGCACCTGATGGTCTCCTCAATCAAGAACAGTGCTGTGTTTCCAGAGTACATCAGTGCTAGTTAGCTGTTGCAAGCTGGGTTAGAATTTTGCTGGTGACCCACAGTCACATGCCAATTAGTCTGCTTTGCCTGAACTTCAGAATTACAACAGCAGTTAACCTACTATACCAGCATTGTGGGAAGTAGCAGAGGAGTGGAAATACAGACAAGAAATGCAGTTCACATACCCTTATCTGTCTTCAGCATGTTTCATAGTGAGCTTCTACTGAATGAGTTGTTGCCTTAGCAATGTTGATGTAGAGAAAGAAGAAAACCTTTTTGGGAAGCATTTGGCAGCAGTCTGGATTACACCTTCCACATGGAGGATAAGTAGGCTGATTGAAGCTCTCTGTCAAAGTTTGGCTAGAGCAGTTAGTTTCACCCAGATGATTCCACTACAAGTCAGTGTCATATTTTAATGTGAATTAGCTTTTTAAACTGAAAGCTGGGGGGAATTTTCTTATTATGTTTTCTGTACTGTACCTAGAGATAAATAGTAGGCAGTGGTGTAAAGTGAAGGGTGGTGAGCCATGTAACAATGCCTTACGTGTTTACAGTACCTTTTAAACAAGAAGATTTTAGAATGTACTCTATATTGTGAATACAGAAATGTGTGCTATGGATGTGTTGGATGCCCACTGAGATTTTTGCTAAAACAGAAGTACTGTGAACTGAACAGATATTCTAATGAGAGGGTTGTTAGGGTCCAAATGGGAAGTAGGCCAGAGTACTTGGTCTAAATCTAGACTCAGCTAAATTTTGCACTTTTCTTGTGATTTACTGCTTTACTTATGAGAAGAGTGGCTGTGGGTTGTATTTTAGTAAGTGAAATAAAAGAAGAAAACAGAGGATGTGGAAAAGAGAAAAAATATTTTCTTCTCTAGGTTAAAACTTTTTTTTTAATGAAGCTTTTGAGTTTATTCACACTTGTACTAGAACAGTACAGAAAAATTCTCAATAAAAGATAGAAAGGATGGCATTTGGCTCAAGAGAGCAGGGTGTAAAAAATCATTCCTATCATCAAAGAAGTTTCTAAAATCTTGCTTAGTTTTGACTGTCACAATGCTACTCTCTGTGAAATTCACTTAAGGATATCAAAGAAAGCCTTATGTCTGTGTGAAGCCAATACAATGATACCTTGGTCTACCTGGGGCCCAGCAACCTTAACAGAAATGCAAATCAAAAATATGGTAATTGACTCCCCAATCTTTCAGTCAACCAATAATAGTGACTTAGGGTAATTAATTGGTTTAACCAGACACACGAATATAAATGTGAAAGACTAATACCTATGGAATCTACAGAGTATGGAGCAAGATCTGGCTTGTTTTCTCTTTTCTTAAGGATGATGTCAGTAGGCAATACTGAAGAAATCAGCAATATAATTTGAAAACTGGAGCTTTCCTAATTCTGTCCTAGCTGTTCTAGTTTTGTATAGCTTAAAAACACATGACAAGCCTAATAGTATTTAGTTGCTCCCACCACTACTAGTGATAATTCTAGGCTACAGTAGGTAGAGGGAGGTGATCCTTTCCTTCAACTTGGCACTGGTGAGGTCATACCTGGAGTGCTGTGTCCAGTTCTGGACTCCTCAGTTCAAGAGAGACATGGACATACTGGAGAAAGAACAGTGAAGGGCTACAAGAATTATTAAGGGACTGGAGCATCTCTCCAATGAGGTAAGGCTGAGAGAGCTGGGACTCCTCAGCCTGGAGAAGAGGACAATTAGAGGGGAATCTCATGGGTGTATATAAATACCTGAAGGGAAGGTGCAAAGAGAATGAAGCCAGACTTTTATCAGTGGTGTCTAGTGACAGGAGTAGAGGCACAGACTGATATACAGGAGGTTTTGTCTGAACATCAGGGAACACTTTTTACTGGGAGGGTGAGCAAGTGCTGGCTCAAGTTGCTCAGGGAGGTGGTGGAATGTCTATGCTTGGAAATATTCAAAAGTCATTTGAACAAGGTCCTGTACAGCCAGCTTTAGGTGGCCTTGCTTGAGTGGGATGTCAGACCAGATGACCTCCAGAGGCCCCTCCCAACCTCAACCAGTCTATGATTCTGTGATTTACATTCAGTTTGCATGAGTCTCTCTAGAAAGCTCTGACTAACAGACAACATATGTTGAATGAAAGCCAGTTACAGCAATGGATTTCCTGCAGGAGTTTCAAGACTGTAGAATTAGTTCTTATACAGCTTTTGATTTTCACACACGTGGTGTAATTATTCCTAATTTTCGACCACTGCAGTTGAATAAAAGATACAGGAAATGCACAAAATACTGTGATTCTGAAGGCCAAGAAGGATAAGCTAACCAACCAAATAAAAATACTTGTACTATCTGCCACGGAAGGCAGAATAATACAGAAGAAATTTATGTTAATGAAGTTTCAGGATAGGCGTAAGAATTATTCAGACACCAAAGGACTTGATAATAGACCAACATAAACAGAAGCATCTGTCTTTCTGAAGTGCTGGCTGATTAAGAGAATTACTGCATGTGTTTAACTAAGCTTTTTTACTAACCTTAGGTTAGTTGTGAGGATTAGAGGCTTTGTAATTTCTTTTGGATGGAGAATTTTTAATTTCATCTTTGTAGAAAGGCGCTTAAACAAACACTTTGATTTACATGTTGGGCTTGAGTATGTTTTGTAGAACTGGTAGCTGAAATGTGTAAGCAGCTGGAACTAATGGTAGTACAAGAACTGTTGGAGGGTGTCTTTGCCTCCTAGAGTGATCCACCTGCATAGAGAAGACTCTTTGAGCACCTAATTCTTTGGGATTTAGTGACCCTTGGCATTACTGGAGCAGCCATTGAATTGTGCAGAGGCCAGTTGTTTTTCAGAAGACTCCTACTGTTTTCTAGAACAAATACAGGTGTTTGGTTACTCTCCTGAAAGTGAATGCAGTCACTAGGCTTTTGTAAACTTTGCACTACCGCAAAAAGTCATAAACTTGTCTATTTTTAGAAGCAAGTGCAACAACAAAAGCTGGGGAGTAAAGAGAGCCGTAATATTATGTGGACTTTAAAAATGCTTTTTGTGACTGAATAAAGCATGTTGAGAGTATAAAAAATAGTCCCTATCCCATATCCAGTTGCTGAGATGTTTACAAAGAAGTTGTGGCATATGCTACCTTATTGTTAAGAAACCTGCAGTTTACCAGTGTAACACTGTGAGCTTCTACTTCTAGGGAAATACAGTGTTTTCTTTGTGTGTACTGCAGCATGGCACACAAGAGGGAATAGCCCTGGAGAACCCAGCAGGCTGCTGCCATATAGTAGAGAATGAAGGGATGTCACATTTCTTTCTTGTTGCTGCTGTCCGACAGCTAGCAGAGCAGAAAAGAGCTGGCTGAGTGAATTCCGAATTTAAGCAAGCTACTCCTGCCACAGAATTTTCTGGTGGTGGATAGAGGGAATGAAACAAACCTGCAGAGAAATGGCTATTAATGCTTCCAGTAACTAATATATAGAAAAGACCCTTTGAGTAATGTGATCCCTCTCACTTAATATCATTGTAGGCAGGAAATAATAGAGAATTTGATGTATCTGTGGAGCTGGGGTACTGTAAAGTAACCAGAAACTTGCATTTCAGGTGTGCCACCAGAATTGACCTTGCATTCTTTCTGCCTGTACCTGGATGCTTCCCACAAAGCAACACAGTTCCTATAATGAGAAAGGTTAGACCTCAGAGATTTAATTGAGCAAGCTCACATGAGAAATTCCTTCAGATGAGTTTTAAAAAGTTTACAAACTATGTCTTTCTCTCCTCTACATTACATTGAATAAATAGAGATCCATTAGGGAAAATCAATTTGTCAAGTCCACCAAGTGCATCTTTAGTACTGAATATTCTTCTTTTCTGTCAGCGTTGTATTTGTGAACAAAGCAATTGCAACCCAATAGCAACTAAGCCCAGGCAGAGATCCTGATCAGGCCAATGTTCAGGAGATCAAGAAAGTTACTTACACTCCTGGAAGGCTGTCAAAAGTCTTAGAGTTTTCTCTTCATTATTCTCCTTTATAATGGTTGCTGTTTTACTTTGACAACAGTATTTTTTTGTAGATCAGTTTAACAGATACACATGTGATTTGGAAGAAGCTCCAACTCAGTGTTGTCACCTCCTTAGTTGTTTAATGAACCAGCACTTCCCTCTGTAAGTTTAATGAATTATTCTACAAGAAAATGAAACTCATCCACAAAGAGCAGCAGATAGAGGAATTATTGATAATTTCATCAATATTTTCAGCTCATTTTGTCAATTTAGTGAGATAGCTGTAAGTTAAGAACACTAGTTTTATTTTACACATGTGTTACTCATTTAGGTTTTGGGTTATATATGTGCTTCTATAGGTATGAGATATATTTAAGAACACTATTCATTTCAGGGCAATGGTTATTCCGTAGTCCCTGTGTTTAGCAGGGGTAATAGTCAACCTTCCTATATCCAGAGGAGTAGCATAGAGGAAAATTCTTTATTTCAACCAAATTAACAATTTCTTTAAGGGGTCAGAAATTTACAGAAATCTTGAACAAAGTACAGCTTTTTTTTTTTCTTTCAGCATAACCCATGAAAAGTAGGAATTACTTTTTGCCTAACCTTAAATTGTGAAAAACACCATAGTTCCTGGGCCCTGCATCTGCAATGCAGCCAAAGACTGATTTTTCTAGGCTATTCAATGTTTTTTTCATATGTCTAAATGGTTGCTTGAGGCCAGAATACATTCTTGCCTTAAATTTCTGAAGCCTAAAATTCCATTTTCTATTTGGGCAAACAAATAAGTTTGGATTATAGGTGAATGGCTATGGTTAGAAAGTCAGCAAAGTACACTATATGAGAAATAATGCTTCAGGAATAATTTATGAGAAAAAGAAGAGAGTATTCTGTCAGGAGGAATTAGTTTGAATACACCAATGAATATTGCAATTGCCTTTTTAACAAGAACACAAAATACAGGCACAGGCACAGTCTGTAAATCACTTGGGGTCTGCTGTGGCCCCTGGTGCCATAACTGTGCCGACAGCAGAGGGAGCATTAAACTCACTGCCCATGGTAAAGTGTGGGGAGTGATACCCATGTTCCTATAATCCTTGTATGGGTAGGATGAGCTCATTAGCCTTCTGGCAGTCATCCTAGGAGAAGGACAACTCTGATTCCAAGCCTGGGCAGATGGAGCTCGTTTAGCCCTGTGAGGCCTTCCATCTAAGAGGTTAAACCTCCATCCTAAGGACCTCGCTGCCAGTGTCCAAGCTTGCTAGGCCCTGGCAGATGACCCTTAGGACTAAAGGGTGGGTCCAGCTCTGCGCATGCTGTGTCTCGCCTAAAAAAAATCCATTGCACAGGCTCGAGGGTGCTATCCGCTATCTTCTTTTTATCAGTGCGCTTGGAAAGGGGGCTGATGAGTGTGGATGGAGCCCTCCCTGAATCTTCATTTGCAAAGCCTAGCCATACCATACCCAAATACAGGCAATTTAGGAAAAAAAATCTGTGAAAAGGAGTCTTTTTGCATCTTAATTTTTTTGTCATTTGTGTGTGTATGTATGTGATGTGCCTTTGTATATATCTGTGTGTGTTTGAATATTTATTAGCGTGTTCATATACATAGGTCTGTATACCCAGCTTTCTCTTTAAAGTTGGGAACTTGTTTGCTGTGAAAACCCATAAAACTGAAGCCATGAACTGACTTTATAGGGGAAATATCTGCCACTCAAGGGTTGTAATGTATAGAGAGACTCCAATGCTCAAACAGGAGTATCGTTGTTTTCTGGTGGAGCATGTATAGTAGCATCACACAAGTGATATGCATAGGTACAATGCAAGCATATATAAATACCAATAAACATATTATCAACTTCACATTATTAGCTCAGACTAGTAATGTAGAGATTTCATTCCAGTTGAAGGGTTGTCTTTTTTTCAATAAGCAAAAATTATAGGATTTTATCAAGACATTTCTAGGCAATGGGATTCATTTGGAAGTTTAAAGATTGATCTTCTCTGAGTGTAAGCACAAATATCACCATAGCAGCCTTTACAGAGGTATTTCATTGCTTCCTGTTGCAGCAATCATTTACTTTTAATTTAAACAAATTTTAGATAAAGGTGGTTGTTTTTCAAAGTGGCACTAACAACTGTCACAAGCCAAAATATTTCCCAAACTACCCAAACCACCCTGAGAAGGCCCAATCTCATCTGATCTCAGAAGTCAAGCAGGGTTGGGCCCAGTTAGTACTTGGATGGCAGACCACCTGGGAATACCGGGTTGCCATAGGGTTTAGTTGGGGATGTCCCTACCCACTGCAGGGGGGTTGGACTAGATGACCTCCGGAGGTCCCTTCCAACCCAAACCATTCTGCGATTCCCAGTAGCTTGAGGTCCGGTTATGTCTTTCATTTTATCTGCCTGCAACTCTGTAAGCATAGTGGTGGCTACAGCCCAGACAATGTATGACATCAAATGGAATATTACTCCCTGTAATAAAAAGAGTAGAATGCAGACTCCCAGTTAACAGTTAAGAAATGAAAAAGCACATGTGGAGAAAAAACCACAAAGTTTGGTTTGGATTCTTTTACAGTTTTGTAGTATGTTGTGGAAGTTTTTGCTACAAAGCTAATGACCTCATTTTGTATGAATTTTGATACTTGCTCCACACCATGTTCTACATGTGGTAGAAACTCTTTCTCTCTTTTAATTATAAATTAAAAATTGGGTTGGCAATGGGTCAAGAACTCTCATTTTCTGTGCCTGAATGTCTTGGTAATTGCTGCTGTTTGTGAGGCACCGTATTTTTTTGTCCCCTGTTTGGCCCAATTTAAGTGAATGCAGACCTTTGCTGATAATTTACAAGATGAGAGTCTAATTTTACTGTATTTAGTGTAGTGTAACTTAGGATTGATCATACAGGCATCATGGCCTTTACAGCTATACGGTACTAGAATAAAGTACACCAATAGTTTAGCTGGTATGTGTATGTATATATAAACATACATGCTTGTATATATTATATAAAAACATATATGTACATATATTTATATTTTAATGTGCATATAAAAAGTACAATTTTAACATGGCCATCATCCCAATTCTTGTGTATCTTCCCATCATGATTTTCTGTCTTTGAACTAGGTCTCTTGTCTTAGTTTGCTGATGTATTCTGTCTTCTCTTATAAAATGCAGAATTTTTGAGGATCAAAAGGTAGAGCTTCCTTTCTGGAGCTCTACCTAGCTGAAACTTCGATATCACTACTCAAAAAGAGTTACACTGGGAGCATTGTGCAGTGTGTGCAATTATGAAGATTGCTTAGACAGTAAAGCTATGGACTGTATTCCTTCTCACACTCTAATGGATTTGTTATGAGTAACTATAGTCATACAAAGAGACAATTTCCTTACCAAGATATCTTTTACCTCCCCATATTTTGTTTACACCAGCCATTAGTGTGCTTTTCATGTCTCAACCTGTTTCCACCTATTTAAAAGGCCCCTTTAATCTTGCTGTTACTCTTTCTTAATCTTATGTGACATTCTGTACCTGAACGCTTTTGGCAATTTTGAGCAAGCTTTCCTTGTCTGCAGAGAGTCTGTTTTGGCTCATACTACTTCCACAGTGCAGCTGGGCATGTTAGATTGAATTTTTCTGCTTCAGACTTACCAGCTGCCAGACCATAATCTCTTTCTAAACCCAAGAATTATCAAACTCCTCAACTTTTTCCCTCATTACTCTAGCTGAGGTCCATATGGCAGATTTACATAGGAAAACAAAATAAAGCAATTCTGCAATTATCCTCAAAGCAAAGGCTTCTGTGTTGAATCAGACAGTCCCACTGCACAGATTTTTGGTGGAGCAGTCTTGTGTGTCTTTCTGACAAAGTGGTAGACTAAACTGGGCACTGACTGAGAGCACTGAATTTTAAGCTGGATTTCAGCACTGACTGCCTGTGTTGTCCTTGTAGCTAGTAATTTTACCTTTTCCAGTTTAGATTGTAAGGGCTCCAGAATAAGGACTGGCTTTTCCTCCCTTGCTACACTTGCACAGTGCTGCTATAGTGTTTCCAAACCTTCAGCATTACTTCATCAGAAGTTTGCTTTTGTGGCTGACACAGTAGCTCAAAATCTAAAAACAATTTTAGCTCCTTCCATGTATTAGAGTACCTTGCAAATTTTTTGAGCTCAGCTTTTGGGTTTTCATTCACTCTGTTCTACAGTGAGAGGATCAGGGATGAGAAAACCTTCAAGCTGAAGTTATGTACTGACTGTATTTTGTCCCCTAGAAGGACATCATATCCTTGATTTGAGGTGAGGCTGCAACAAACCAAGAAGTTCTTCCACTTCTGAGAGATGAGAGCTGACAGATACCACTTTAAATGCATATGTTGTTATTATGCTAGACTGAGTTAAGGTAGCACAAGGTGACAGGAGTATAGAATGGTTGAATTCTAATCTGGATTTCTGGGGAAACATTAATTATAAAACTGCATTACTTTGTCATTTCTTTAACAGTAAACAAATTCTGTCTTGACAAAGGCTTCTGTGGCAGTAGGAAATCAGAAATAAGAAGGTGTAACTGATTCAGCACCATTAATACTAGTTTAATGACCAAAAGGGCATTTCCTACCAGCTATCTTCCTGAAGCACTCTGGAAAAATTGCTTTTAATACTTTGACCTGATCAGCTAATATAAAGGGTAAGACTTTTCCCATGGTTCCTCCTCAGTGTTACTGTAAATCAGAACATGACATGACTCATATAGATGCTACCAACGGGAAAGCCAGCAGAAAAGAATTGTCCTAGTAAAGCATATATTTTGTCATTTCTATCAAACATTTGTCAGCGGGTAGATGAGAGGAAAAAAGAGTGAACTAAAAGTGAAATATACCTACTACATATCACTTTCTTCAAATGCTTTGTTTTCCCTCTTTCTTTACTATGGCATATGTCTCTGTTTGCTCTTCTGATTATATAGAAATGTTTTTCTTTCAGAATGAGGAATACTGGCCATTGATCCTTAAACAAGGTTGCTTCAATCTCTGATTGTAGACTACCTAAAAGAAACCCTATTAAAGCAAGGTATTGACCCTTGTGAACTTGTTGGGGCAGGAGGGGGAAGTCAGTAGTGATTGATGTCCTCCTCCTGGTTGTTTTTTTTTATTTTCAATTCTAGCTTGGAAGTTACTCAGTAGGCCCTTCCCAAGTGCTCAGCTGCTCATGTAAGGTATATAATGGGAAATAGCATAACTAAATGTCTGAATAGTACTGGTGTTGAAATAGTGATTTATACAGTGGTTTTCATCTTGGCAAGCTGCTAGTGTTTTAGCAGTCAGTTGGATGCTCAAATGACTCTTAATGGGCATATGTGTTACATTAGTGATATAGAGTACCTTCCTACCTGCTGTGAAATGGCATTGTGAGCTTTTGTTTCAGTTGGGCAGACCACTCTATTACCAGCTTGCGGTGGCACAGAACATGTTTTCAATGCATGGTGCCTTGTGTCAAAGGCAGTGTAATCTCTTAAAGATACTGAATTTAAACCATTCCCTTCCTATTCTTCCCATACCCCAATACATTAGTTAGAAACTAATGTAATGGCTGGAAGGATGCTATCAGAGAGTCGTGGTNAGGGGGAATGGCTATAAGCTGAAGGAGGGGAAATTTAGATTAGAGATTATGAAGAAGTTCTTAACCCGTAGGGTGGTTAGGCACTGGAACAGGTTGCCCAGAGAGGTTGTGGATGCCCCATCCCTGGCAGTGTTCAAGGCCAGGCTGAATGCAGCCCTCGGTGACCTGGTCTAGTGATTGTGATTGGCACCTGTGCTCAGTGCAGGGAGGTTGGAACTAGATGATCTTTAGGGTCCTTTCCAACCTGGCCATTCTGTGAGTCTGTGATTCTGTGAAACAGAAGTCTGAGAAACGGTATTGAAGCACGGGGGTGGAAATCATACTCTTTCCAGTATTTTTTTTCTATAGATGAACTGAAGAGCTCAAAGAACACCTTAGGTCCTCCTGCATTTGCTGATGGTGTAAAAATAGAGAGGCTCGTTAGATTTTTTGGAAAATCTTTAGATATTGTTTTTAAATATCTAGTCTCTATTGTGTTTTAGAGGAAAAGTGCTTAAATATCTAGGCTTGGTGCAGAAGTTTGTAGAAACATAATATTAACAGCAAAGTATCAGAAATTAAGATACTGTAGGGTGGAGAGTTAGGCTGTTTTATCCAGCCACAATTTCATGTCTTACGTTGATACAGGGTGACAATCTAAAGGGTGTTTGCACTCACGTATTTTCTTCAGTAGGATAGCAAAAGATAGAAGTATTAGCCCCCTAATTGCTCAAGGATAAAGGAGGAAAAATACAATATAAATGAGAATTGTTAAAATGTCATTAAAAAGGTGGACTTTTCAGAATACAACAAGAAGTCCTTTTAGCCAATCCTTCTCATTCATGTGTGTATTCAGGGACAGAGGCAATTCTGTCAGCATGAAATCTAGCTAATATGGAGAACAGGCCTTCTGTGATGTGCAGCTCCAGTTCCCCGAGGCTGAGACTATGCTGATATCAGTGTTTTGGTCCAGATCAGTAGTGCAGTTTTGCAGAACATACCCTGCTTGTTGACTAGTTGTTTACCTGTTTGTTCAGTTCAAAAAGCTTTTGATGCATGCAATCCACTTTCCTTTGGACAAACAAAAGTTAGAAGCTGTTGCTTAGGTGGAGACTATGTGCAACCCTGTGCCCACGGGGGTCAGAAATTTCTGAACCAGAGAGTGTTATGCCACAAAGTCCTACACCATAGGAGTTTCACATGTCAACAGGATACTTTAGGTCTGTCAACAGCTCCTGTAACACCCTGCAAAGCTGCTTTGCTGAATGCACTTTCATATCTACTCTCAAATACCGGCCCTGAGTTCTTTGTGATTCTGATGCTCTTTGCCTGCTGTGGTTTGGTGTGTTTTCTCTGTTTAAACTTCAGAAAGTAATTTTTGGTGTTATTACTTGTCAAAATAAAATTTTCAGAATTAATGAATTTGATTATAAAAAAAACCTGTCCTATTTTCTCTTTTGCACTATATTCTGTTTATACTCCTATTTTCCCCCTCTGTTTCTACTTTTTTCCTATTTTCCAGTAGAAGGTGATCTGTCTATCTGTAGTTTCAGCACTCCTAAGCAAGTTTGGGTTTGTTTTTTTAAGAAAAAGCAGGTTATCATGACATGCTCTGTAAAATCCCTTATACTAGCAGTGCCATAACTGTAGTTCTAGTACTTGCAAGGTCTTTTTCATGTGCAATTAAGAATAAAACTTAAAAAGCAAAAAAATCAATCTCTTTATTGTGTCACTTTGCTTTACCTCAGTCCGAATTAACCTTCAGTTTGAGGCAGCAGGCACTGTGTCCTTGTTTGCAAGTTATACAAGTTTTATGTGAGCTGTACCGTGACCTTACTAGCTAATAAATATATGTATTTAAAAATAGACAGAAAAGTCAGAAAGGACTCCAGAGTGGCAATGCTGTTTGACATCACATGGCCTTTTCTCCCCCAGTTCTACTTGTTCCCTACCTATCTGGTTGATATATAAGCTCTGTGTTGCTAGTCTGTTGTATGAAAAGGCCCATTTGTACCTACAGCTAAGGAATGGTTCTATTTTTTTCCTATAATCTTTTCTCAGGAGCCCCTGAGGTATCTCCATATCCATATACATCTCTTGTTCTGTAAAATATTTAGTTTAATCATTTTGTCTAGGACCTCAGGAGGAGAGTGAGTTCTTAAAGCATGTGGGAAGCAGGAGTCACTGTAGCAGACTGTTCCCACTGCCTGAACTCAGTGGAGCTGCAAAGAAATGTAGGTTAAAATGGCTGGCTGCTGCCTGTCTCCTTCCAGTGGCCTTGGAACACCTGCTGGATGCAGCTCTGCAGGGGACTTGTGTGTCACATTCCTTGTTTTTTAAACAAGGTGTAAAATAGCTTGTTACTTGGTTTTGAGAATGCATGTAGGGAACTTGAATGCTGAAAAGGAAACATAGCAAGTCTGGAGAACTGGATGATAGGGCAGGTATTCTTTCAGTTAGGATTTTCCAGCTAATAACATGTTCTGTCAAACAAATTGCTTGTGATTTGCTGTTGGAGTACGTATTGGGGAAGGTCATCTCTAAAGCAGCAAACATCCTTCAATAAAAATCAAAGGAATCACAGTCATGTGAGCCTGAACTGGTGCAGGAGCAGATAGACTGAGAGAAATAATACCTGTGCAGGCCATGCTGGTGAATAGCTGTTCTGAGTGGCCAGTGCTTATTGCTAGGATCATATTTAAGTCTTAGCCACTTATCTGGCTGAGTTGTGACAACAGTAAGCAGAAAGGTGTTTCCTTAATTTAAGGGCATTGGAACACTCTCTAATGAAGGATTTGGCATAAAAATATTACTGCAGCATTCTAGATAAGGTTCAGTACAGTGCTTAAAAATGTGTCTTCTGTTGCTTGTAGACCCTTGATCAATTATGTTATTTGATCCATTAAGGAGGGTGGACTATTTTTGGGTGGATATGTTAATTGTCTCTAGATGAACACTGGTCATTAGTCAGAGTGATGAACCAGCCTGCTCCTTCACCACTCAAATCCTTCCTGACAGATAACAACCAAATGTCATCAGATGCCAAACACAAATAGATCTCGCTCTAATAAGTTAAGGGAGAGATCCATAATTCACATCCAAGATCTTATTGTAGCTTGCTGCCTTAAGTTACAAGTTAAACTAACAAGGTGTGGGAGTCTGGCTACTGCTTCTGAATACCAACTACAGCAAAAAGGATAAACTCTTCTCTTTTGCTTGTTAGGCAAAACACTTCCTCCTCTTCTAGATATATTGGCAAGTTATGCACTGAAGGCAACATGGAGTTACCTAGTTGATGGCAAATGCTGGGCATCCTGTTTGTCAGAAAAGAAACATCATCTTAAATTACTGTATTTGAGAAGTAATTCCAGCTTAAATTGCTTAATATTGGCTTGTGTGTCAGCAGGCTCATGGAGAAACCTACTTGATGTAAATGGAACAAAACCAACCAACCAAACCCTAACACCCCTAGCCTCTCCCATCCACCAGAAACATCAACCAAACAAAATACAAACTAAATAAAAAAATAACAAACCAAACAAAACCCAAACAATAAAAAATCAAAACCAATAAATAGAAAAAATCAAACCAAAACCCCATTGCCAGGATGACTGCACTCAAGAGTCTGTATGTAGAACTAAATTGAGATAGAGTTACCCATTGTAGGGTTTAGAGAATGACTTAGAAATTCTGCAGAAGGTATGGTGTCTTCTATAGCACTAGTTAGGGATATTCTCTGAGGAAGCAGTTATTAGGATACTGCTTGGGCTTACAGCATAGGAGGGCTAACAGTATAATAAAGGAAGAGGAAGTATAATGACTACAGCTGTTTAGGTAAACTGCGTATGGGAACATACACTGCAGTATAGAAGACTACATAGTAGAGTAGCCACTGTGCTAATAGGCATATAAATAAATGTAAAAATAATGGAAGTATCTAAAATAAATTGTACATATGTTTTTCATATTTTAGGAGTATGTTTTTTTCTGTCTAGGTTGACAGTGATGCATTTGTTTGAGTCTGGATTTATTTTTATACTTATTTGTATGAATTGTATTGTAACTATTGTTCTACCTGAATTGAAATAGTTTTTGTCTTGCTGCATTGTAAATATAGATGGAGCTATAAATAAAATATGCATATCTGTTTATTGAATTGTCACCCAGTTTCGAGTAGGTGGAAGATACCTTGAGTTTCTTGTAAACTCAGTGTCCTTTAAAAAAGAAATCAGTATCATACTTGGTTTACAAATTCTGTTTTGCTTGTTTGTAGCTGTTTATCCACAAGAGTTTTGTTTCTTAATTCACAGATCATACCTCAATTTCCCCAAAAGTTCCCAAGCCTTGCTTTAGTGCCTTCTGAGAAGACAGTTTATGCTCCTCTGGCCTGTTTTAGCTCATCCCACAATACTTTTGGTAAGATTTTCACATCTTTTTTTTAGTAGCTTAGGGCTTTTCTATTTGTTCCATTTCATTTCACAGGAGTACCATCTTAGAACTTATCTCCTAGGAGATGCCACTTTTTTTTTCCTAATGCCAGTATCAATGGCCATCCAAGTTTTAGCAGATCTCAAGACTTCTCAGGTCAGCAGGTAGTTGGGTTACCAAGCTATAAAGTTAGTAAAAACTGCCTGTTTGCAACATCTTTTTCAGAGAAACTGTCAAGAAATGAGCAATGATAAATATTGCTGTCTAGACAGACCACAGGAAAATCTCATGAGGTTAGTAAGACTGTTAGCTGACTCCCTACATGATGATATTTATTCTGTCATGCAATTAAGGGATTCGTTTAAGAACTTCGTCAGTTGTAAGATCTCAGTTGTTTCACCTCTTCCTTCACAAAGGAGAATACAAGTCTCATCAAAGAACAGGGTGTGACATTATATTGCTGAGCTGAATGCTGATGGAACTACAACAGTTCAAGGCCACTGGTGGCATTCTTGAACTGTTGTTTCCCTCTCAGCTTATATCTTCAAGCAAATCTATTTTTGCTGTGTTGAAATTTACCACAACAGGTCTCAGAATGCAGTGCCAGGGTTACCCCCTACCTTCTGTACTAGGCTGCATTGTGCCTGCCGTCAGAATTATATTTCTACACATTGCATTTTGCTTTCTGTTGACATTTTGATGTCTTTCACTTGGCTTCCTTTTTTTTTCTTTTCACCCTTTTTCAACACCATCTTCTCTCCAAGGACATCTGACCTTTACTTGGTTCAGCTGCTCTGGTTTTACATATTAACTGCCCTCTGTGGATGTATCAAACTGAATCCCGCTCATTGTCTGCCTCTGAAGAGGAAGGTGTGGTGTTTCTATAAGTTTCCTCTACATTTTATTTCACTTCTATGTCAAGTATGATTTATTGACTGGTCAAGGGGCTATTTAAAGCACACTGAATACACATAATAGATGTTTGTACCAGAGGTTATTCTCACTGCTGCTGGGGTCATGGGCACAACAACAAGAAAAAGCAGAGTGTGGTTATGACTCTAGGGCTTTTGTGCATTTGATTCAGTGTATGGGTTATAATGACCCAAAGGAGGTGAATGAAGTGTAGGAAGTTAAACCAAGGTCTCCCAACCAGGAGAATATTGATGTGCAGTTCGAGGCTGTGTACTAATCAAACTGTTTCCCATATCTTGTTAAATGTCACAGACATTAGAACAAATATACAGGATTAAGAGCAATAGTAATGAGGTTTATACATCTGTCTGCACTCTGAGTAGCTCAGAGTGTGTTACCTTCCAGCCTGTAGTGCTCAAGTTCTCTGTGCAGAGTGTAAACTGAACTGAAGAAAAATATATGGAGAATTAAGATTGGCATAGACTGCCCATATACAGATTTACTAATTACAATGAAAAAGGCAGAACACAAACCCTGCCTGTAGATGTGTCAGCATTATTTACTTGATCTCAAAAGCAAGGGGGATTGTCCAGAGCCAGGTGCCCTGGTATGGAATTCAACCCAGTGTTGTGAAATGGAAATTTATCAGTGTAATCTAGTTAGAAGGGGAGTATCTTACCAGCCTTCTCACTTTAGTATGAAAGCATGCCCTACAGGGGGCATCTACATATGTGTGAGAGAATACGTGTTCAGAAAGGTGCTGAAAGGGAAGGCTGCTATGAAGTTGTTCTTCAGTCACTATTCTTTCAAATCTTTTTTCCAGTTAGACAATATGATGCAGGGACTGTATCTGCTACTGAGGGACAGGCTCATCAAAATCAGATTGCCTCAAATTGAAAATAGTTAAAGGATTTGGTATAAATTTATTAACTTCAATGTTTTAGTCCAGGATGAGAATTTCAATTATGACAAGACAAAAGGTAAAGTAGAATCTGCAGTGAGCTTTCCCTGCCATAAAACTACAATGGTGGCACATTGCTACACACTCAATTTTTTGGTCTACAGCATAGGCCTTTGCAGGAGATACAAAGCAGTTCTCCATTACTAGGTCTGGTATTTGAATGCAGGCAATTTTTTTTGTTTCTAATTGTCCCTCAGTGCAAAAGCCAAAACACAAACCAAAAAACCTAAACCTACCCAATTTATTTGAACAAGTCAACAACTAGATTTTTTTTTGATTGACACCGAAGGTCAGATTTGCAGAGTAACCTCTCTTCTTGGTATAAATTTTTACGACTTGCAGTAGATTTTGGCAGTTTATTGTCCTGTAGATGATTCAGAAACATTCAACAATATTTAAACAACCCAAGTTTAATATTTCTTGTTATGTGCTATTAATTTTGCTTTTAATTACTTTAAAGAAAGTGCCCACATTCAATTATCGTGTCAAAATAAATTTTAAGAGTAGATCTTCTAAATGCTTTGCCAATTTAGTTCTGCTCAAACTTTGGGCGCGAGCCATTTTAACTTGTTGTTTTGATACTTTCTGTGATCTGGTGCTTTCTCTGCTATGATCAAGACTAAGATTCTTCTGTTTATTACTAAGGATTGTCACCACATAATGAGTTTTGGTCACAACTATTTGGAGATGAAAGACTTTCCATCCAGTTTCTCTGTATTGAGTGGTTCAGTTTCCTGCTAGACTTTTTTTCTTTTCTTCCTATTCTTTAATGGGGGCAATAGCTAAAGGTGTGCAGTGCCTGCACTTCCTATGGCATCACCTGCTTTACTCCAAAGTTTGCATGTAGTTATGCTTTAAATAGATATGATGTGTCTGTAAGTTTACACTGCTTTGTATTGTGCCAGCATACTCTTCTGTATGCTACAATGAAAATTAGGCTCCTTTGAGAGAGAATGAAAAGTTAATATCATTCTCTAGGCATTTTTCAAATTTGAGTTGCCAAAACCTCCCCTCACTGAATCTCAATTAACCTCTGTTCAGCCTTTTATTAGATTTATCTTTGTGCATTTAAGAGTGTTGTTAAATTTTGGAGTTAAATGGATTCACTTAGTTGATGTGCTTAGTGAAATGTCATTGCACAGTAGCAGCTTTCTTGTGTGATAGGCTCATGGTGGAAGACATATGATAGAGGGAAACACTTTTTGGTAATGACAGTTGGGAAATGCTTCTGCATATTACAGCTTCTGTGACTTGATGGCCAAGCTATAGCTCTTACTGTGGAATACACTTTGACTTCTCAAGAAATTAAGTACTAGATTCAGATCTATAAGATATATGAGTGGATTGAAGCGATCTAAATCTGTTTTGTCTTCAGCTTTTGGATTTTCTGTAGGTTTGCAGTTTTGTTTCTTTGTTTTGGGGGAGGATCTGAGGTGGAGGTTTGCAGGGTCTTTTGATTTATTTTTTAATAGGTCTGAAGCACAGTCCTTACAGGAACTGTTTGCTACCATGAAGGTGATTATGTTGATTGCTCTTCTCTGGGGTTGGACCAGATTTTATAGATTGGAAGTCAATTGTAATAAGTATACTAGAAGAGCAGGATCCTCATCAATAGATGGTGATGTAGAGGAAGAGTCAGATGACATCTACGAAGTGTCAGTATCAGGCGGCCGCTTCGAATCCGAAGTGGTGATTGGGTGTGAAGTGGAATTTGATTAGGCGGAGTAGGCAGATTGAGAGGAATGAGGATCCGATGATGACATGGAGTCCGTGGAATCCTGTGGCTATGAAGAAGGTTGAGCCGTATACCCCATCTGCGATTGAGAAGGGGGCATCGTGGTACTCTATTGTTTGGAGGGCAGTAAAGTAGAAGCCGAGGAGGATGATAAAATGGACCTCTCAGACCTTGCCTGCCTGGAAGCATTCCACCTTTCTGACCACTTCTTCCGTTGGTGTGTGGTTTGGGTTTGGTTTTTTGTTTGTTTGTTTGTGGATTGTTATTTTGGGTTTTTTTGAGTGTTTTTTAGGGCTTTTTTGTCTGCTTTAGCATTTTACCTCTTGGCACAGTATCACATTTAACAAAGATGCAGATTTCGCACAAAAAGCCTGAGCCTTTCAGATGACAATCTTCTTCTACGTTTGTGGGCAATCAGGAATGAGAAGACAGATCATGGAAATATTGAAATATCTTATATTTTCCAACTTCACTTCCCCTGTAGTTCTAATGTTTCTGTTAGATCAACTCTTCTAGTTTATAGTAAGTGAATACTGATTTCATAATAAATTTAGGAAGTGCTGAATTTTAGGAAATAGATTTATGTGTCTAAGTCAGGATTTAGTTCTTTCATCTAGATTCTGGTCAGTCATAATTTCTTACTTCCCCAAGCTTTTTCTAAACTGATTCTGTGATTTAAAATAATAATCTTATGGTAAGAGGCCCATAAGTGCCTAATTAGACTGTATGCCAGGAGAATATTCCACTGATAATTAAATATGTCAGCTTAATGCAGTAGGAGTGATTTAAACATGTTGAACTACTGCGAAGTCATTTGAGCTGTGAAGGAAAGAAATGCAAAGAAATCTTTCTTATGGACCATTAAATTTCTTCATGATTGTTATTTCTGATTTGCAGTAGAATCTTTCAATTTGAATTTCCTTGTTCTTTTATCAAGTATATATTCCTGTTTGCTACATCAGCAATCCTTGAGGTCAACAGCAATATGCCATTTTGTTCCAGTTACCAGTTTAAGGTTTTCTGATGATCTGTTTCTGTAAGTTCATTGTCATTATATAACAGAGGACACAAATGTCTGAACATGATGACTTTCCCAGTAATGTAATATTACCCTAGAGATGTGGTCACGTGCATCCATAGTCTAATATACACCCAAAATGAAATAATGTATGATTTCCTCAAAGTAGGGAAGTGCCAACATGGATCACATAAGAGAAGTAGATGTCAGTTTCTAGACTAGAAGTTGCTACTAAACCAGGTTTATAGTTGCTGCATCAACGTAGCACTGTGGGAATGAGTTTCAGCTCTTTATCTTAAGTTTTGGCCTGGCATCTCAGTGTGCAAATAGGATTTGAGCTCAATGAGCCACCAACACACTGGAATTCATAATTACAAAATTATGTGGGTTGGAGGAGAGCTACAATCCAGTCCTCTGCTAGTGCAGGTCCAGTTAGAGCAGATTGCTCAGGGCCTTTTTCTAGTCAAGTTTTGACTGTCTCCAATGATTTTTTTGGATAGGTATTCTGTTTTTTAGGGGGAGAATTTCTCTGAACTGTTAAACCTGCAGTGGATTGAGCTCCATAATCAGTGCCCTGTACCAAGTCTGCTCAAATGTAACCCATTAGAAAAATAGCTTTTCTTCAGAAATGAGGCTGCTGTTCCTACAGTGTGTTATACTTCCAGACATCCATTGTTCAGCAATGGGATATCTGTTATTCCTGGATATTTTTTTGGTGGCTAGAGAAAAGAGTGAATGTTTGCTAAGGTGCTGAGAGAAGCACTACCATTGTCTTGCCTAGTGATCACAGCAGGACTGACCAGATGGTGAGGCTCAGCTCTCTGCTGGGCCACATCCACTTTTAAATCCCTGCATGAAAGCTACTCTCCTTGCTACCCTTTTTGTGCCCAAATGTTTCACATTCAGGCATTACCAAGTTTACATCTTGCATTATAGTCACACTACGAATAGCACACTTTAGTTGACAAAAATCTATCCTATATTACAGCAAACTTAATTGACCACATAACAAATGCTTGGTTTAAACTGATGAAATTTGTTGCTTACTTTCTTCCTGGTTTTGCTGGTGCATGGATATATGATTCTAGATTCCTAAAAGTTTATGTCAGTCTGCCTCTGATTTTCACCTTCTTGAACCTGTAGTGCTTTTTATTTGTGACATGAAAATTAGTTGCCATGGAAATGATTGTGGTAGGAACAGAAGATCTCTTAAACAGGGGATGAGCCATACACCAGAATGGCTTTTAGTCAGCACTGACACAGACTTTCTTAGAGCCATTGGAAAAATCAAATGCAATTTTTTCATTATGGAGAATTACAGTCTATCTACATATCTATATCCATAGTGATGGAAAGTCTGGAAAATTTCAAAGGGTATTTATAGATAACCATTTTGTTTGACACATGAAAAAAAAAAGCAAAGGGAAATTGGTTCTGTGTGTTTGCACAGTCATCATGTTGAAAGGCATCTAGTTCTCTGCAAGGTATCCAAAAGGGTCACATGCTGTCTGGTTTGAGTTCTTACTATAAACAAACCTTGTTTCATCCTGTCTTTGAAATAGTTACTGGCTTTGTCTCATTCTCATGCAGTTATCACCTATAATGGTCACTGCAAAGCTTCACAGTATGTCCCAGGTAAAACAGTATGGCTTCATCCATCACCTAGAAGGATAGGCTTTTGTGATATGGTACTGAATATACTACACTATCATCGCAGAGCTACTGTCCTGTCATGCTGTGACTTTGGCCTCTGCTGATAAAGTATAAAGCCAAGCAAATACCTCAAAGTTTTTCATGCACAGTCACTGGAATAAAAGAATACTAAGAAAGCTTAAGGCTTAGTTCAGAACATTCCTTTGTTTGCTTTCTATGAATATTTTAGTGTATGGAAAAATGTCTGTACCAAGCAGGAGATTTATGGAGAATATTTTCCAAAATCACATTATGAATTTATACAGATGAGTATTTAATCAGAACACTCAATTTTAGATGATTATGCTTATAAATATAAAAAATGCACAATTCAAGTTAAATGATGATGCTTGATTTTTGCTTTATATACTCAAGATGAAAGGCACATCAATAACCCCATCTTGAAAGTTTATTTGTTGGAATGGTTCTGCAAATAATTGAATTTTGAAATATCCTAATATTTTAAACTGCTGTTAACCAACTATGAATAAAACTATAATTTGATACAAATGACTTGTTCTAGCTGGGAACTTCCACAGCAATGGTCAATATCGTCAGAGTTAATGAGCATCTTATCCTTAGCAGCCCTTGCTCTAAATTTGCAAAGAATTTGAGCCCATCTGCCACATCTCTATATCTGTTGCTCAGCAGTACATTTTGTGGCTTTGTTTGGAAAAATATCTTTTAATATTTTTAAATAGTTTTTTTTATGAGCACCACTAATTAATTCAAAATTCCCTCAAATCTTAGTCTTCAGTAATGTTCCATCATAGGTGGGCTAAGTGTTACTTTTTGTTTTGACAAGGATTTTAATTGTGTGCTCCTTTGTGTTCCTGGTGTCCTCAAAGGGGTGGGGTGTGCTTGGGGTTTTTTTTTGCTCTTACATTGAGAAATTGAGGAGTGCATCTTGTCATACCAACAAGACAGACAAGATTGTAATACTTAGGGGTGTTGAAAAAAAATTTGTTAGATATCAATATGTCTTCTGGAGGGGGGGGTGGAAGTCCTTAATGAGGATTAAACTCTTTTTCAGTTCTTTAACTGGTAGTCTGAACTCTTTAATCAGATGAGAATGAACAGTAAGTGCACTGTTAGATAAAAATAATGCCTTATGTATATTGCTGACAATTGAATTTTTCCTACCCATGTTGTACTTAAATTTAGTATTAAGAGTTTTAGTTTTTAAAGTTTCAGTAGCTTCTCTTATCAAAATATTTCTGCCATTCACTCTGTGTTCAGCAGTTGTAAAACTTTGTAATGTAGAGAGGATTCATTTGCTTCTCATGCTATTAGTACATACTCTGAGAGTCAAAGGTCTTCACAGGGCTGAGGTAAGAAGGCCTCTATGTGTCCTCTTACTGTTCCCCAACCACTTCCATACAGCAATGGATTTTGAAATGTCCAAGGACATTTCTCATGAGTCAGATGCTACTAAGAGCATTTCTAGTCTCTTGTAGTGAAATCTTTTGAAATACTGTAGAAGTATTTTTTACCAATGTTTTTATTGCTTGCTTTCTTGATAAGCTTGTATGTAGTCTATGGAAATACCTTATTTCATTGCAGAGGTAAACATTTTCTATTGCTTGTATTTTAGTATTCTCCAAACTACTGTCATGAAACTGTCATATTTAATATGTTGTAGTCAGAGCCTCATTTTTTCTACCTTTTTTAAGCAAACTATATACTTGTGTTTTTCAGAAATATAAAAGTGTGAAGTTCATCTTATTTCTTGACTTGCAGCTGGTGTTTTGGGGCACAGTTAAAACCAGTCCTTAGAGGGAAAGATTCCACATGCTTCTGTGCAATTACAATTATCAGAGAATTCACAATATTCATGATTACTTCATTGTTTTTATCTTATGCACCTTCTAACTCTCCTCTGAAGTGTAAAGAGTGGGCTCCTACTGGTGGATGCTTCTAGCAGTCAAGTCTCCAGTGCTGGTTTTGGATACCATCAGTTCTATAAACATTTGAATTTCTCAAGCTGTGAGTGTATATTTTAGCATGAGAAAACTAAATATGTGATCACCATATTGTAGGAGAGTACAGACTATAAATCAGGTTTGTGTTGCTGCTTCACAATTACATTCTGCCCTGGATGGGTGACATCAATGATTCTCCCTTAATGGTGTCCAGCAGCTCTTGCTGGCATTAATTGATACAAACACAGATTTGATACACAAAACACTTCCTGTCTGTGTGACAAGGTTGAGATGAACGTGCGGTACCCTGCAAGGTAGAGGATTAAATGTTTCTCAGTACTCAACTGTAACTAGGGTTTCTCATTTAGTGGAGGGCAATTTTTACAAAGGCAATACCTTTGTATTTTGGAAAAGGAAATAAAGGTTTCTAGATCCAAACAAAAGTAGATTTTTAGGCCTAAAAAAGGTAGAGCAAAATCTCAACTGTGAATAGCTTCTCAGTGTGGATCACAGAATCATATAGAATCACAGAGTGGTTGAATTTTGGCTTTTGTTTTTATCCTTACATACATTTGATTTGAATTATTCAAGGTACTTTGCAGTGCTTGCTGTGACTACAAACCGATTTTTTTTTTTTAAGCATTTGGATAGCTTCCTATTTCCAGGATTTCCCCAGGCTGATAAAAAGCTTCATTTTCTTCTGGATATTGGCTACAGCTAACTGTGCCCTGCAGTACTTTCAGCCCTACAGGTTAGATAAATCTGGCATTGGAAGGTACATTCACAGCAGCTGGCTGTGGGTACTGTAGATTGATTTGGAGATTCAGGTACCCATGAAGAAGCTTTTTCTTATGAAGCATTTGTAAGGGTCATAAAACTGCCTGTGTATGAGGAGAATGGAAACATTTTCTGTTGGTTTTCTAGATGCCCAAGCAAGTAAGATGCAATAATAATATTCAGCTAGAAATTTATTCATACGTCTTGCTGGGAGCTGATTCCTATCCTCTTATTAAAGGTCTGTAATTGATTTGCACAGTGCTGTTTTTCAGTATTACCAGTTGTATTGTAGAAGTGATGATGAAAGGAATTGCTATCTTGTACCATTTGCAAGACAGTGTTTTGCAGAGTCTGACTGCTAAGTGAAACTGGAAAGAAGGTCTGTAGTTAGCCTAGAGAAAAGGCTTTAGCCAGGAGAATAGGACAGGCTACCATTTCACA
>VWZO01002744.1:200435-284521 GCA_013396975.1 Bucco capensis | reverse complement strand
AGAGTGAACCTGTCCAAGCCATGAGCTACTAACTTTTTCATTCATTTCAATGACTCCTGTGTGCTATACCACCAAGCATTTGTTTCTAGTGTAGCTGGACCCCTCCCATCGACAGGCTGTCACTATATTCCTGTGTTAGTTTCTTGCGTTCAGTGAGGCTTCTTCTATTCTGTCTCACAGTTAAGCTCTTGGTGTTTAGTATCCTTTGTGCAAACTTTCCTAGCTGTCACCAGTTGGTTTGAACATGCCTATTTGTCTTTGCCCTGGCATAGCTGAGAAGCACTTGCTGAAAGGCATTTTTTGACGTTATTCACTGCTGTTTTCTGCAATGTTGCTGTTTCTGAGCTGAACACATGCCTCATTATATGCTAACTTGAATCCAATCTCAGACAATAATGATGTTTGCTAGGCTGAAGAACTGGACTTGAGGACTAAACATATATTAGGATCATGGCTTGAATGAGAAGCAATGATGTTACCAAATTAAAAAAGCCTCAGTTCCTTGTAAACAAAATATAAACCTGACAGACATGATGAAAATCAAGGTTAACACTTGTATGTTGGAGTGAGTTCACATAAAATTTCAGCCTCTCTCTCAAAATTATTTTGTATTTAATTTTATCTGTGATTACAATTGATATTGTTGAGTGAGCATTTTATAAAATACGTTCACATCCAAGTTTTAGAAATGCAAAGAGGAAAAATCCAAAGTTGAAGAGCTCAACAGAAAACAGCAAGATTTCAGTACTTAACATTCTCAGCCTCTAAAAATGACTCATTGAACTAGTAAAGCCAATCTCCATTATCATATGGCAAATATATAAAGCTGAACCTGTGCTAAAAGGTATATCACAGCCTACATGTGATATAACTCTGATACTCTGAATTTCAAAGAAATGTGAAAATGTAGACTAAAATCTCAGGAATTTTATTCACAATCTGTAAATAAGTAATATCTTATTATTAAGTATCTTGCAAGCCTAAGCAGCAGTATGGTTGAGACAATTTAAAAAAAATATAGGTAACGGCTTTTCATAAGACATAATGTTTTCATTGGGCTTGTAAGGTGTTTATATTTCATAATCCTGCATGAGTTTCAGTGAGATTTAGGAACTGGACTACTAAACCACAAAAGTGTAGTGAAAATAAGATGTTATTAAAGAAGCCTAAACAGCACTGTGGTTGAACTTGTTACAACCTTTTCTGTCTGTTTCAGTCCTGCAAACCAAACTATGTAGTCTCCCTGCTTTGTGAAATCTAGGGGTGTCTTTCCTGCTTCTAAATATAGTGGGATCACGATGTGAGTCTCTGAGGTTTGTGGAGCTCAACCAACGTTTGCTGCTTGGTTATAAAAATACTGGACCATTCAAATAATAACAAATAATAAAAATATTAAGGCTGACTGAATATTCCATCCTTAGGATCTTACAATGTATGAAAATGGGACTGGAAATTAAGCTGGAAATTTGCCACAGTTTAATCCAACTGGAGAGGAAAGTAGAGGAAAGGGAGGGCAAGCAGCTCAGCAATCAGCAGGAGCTAAGAGTGAATATGGATGCTAAGGGATAGTTGGTTTTTTTTTTTGTTTTTATCATGGTGCAGAAAGTGCTGTGTAAGAGAATGACTTCTACAGAATTCCTGGTGGGAAATCTTGTTATGAATACAGCTGCTTACACAGAAAGTGGTGTTTAACTCTATCATGCTGCTACCCATACCTCACTCAGTAGAACTATACTTTGGCTTTTGTGTAACAAGATACAAGCAAGTCAGCAAACTCACATATTTATTTTCCTGTGAGGAGAGGAAATGCATTCTGATTGCTTTCCACTGTGTTTGTGTTTTATATTCATAGAGTCTCAGTCTTGATAGTGCCTCTGACCCTCAATCCACTCACAGAAGAAATGCTTCTCTAGGCCAGTCTCTCTCACCCTGTGACAATCTGTCTGCAGGGGCGAGAAAGCAATTCATTCTCTGTTCCTGTTCTGACTGGTCAAAGCTCTTGACAAGATGTCAGTGCCTACTGTGATAGCAATTCTTAGCCTTCTCATGATTTAAATATCTTACTTGGAAAAGAGCCCTAAGCTTGTTGAAATAACTTCACACAGACTCTGAAAGAGCCTTGAGATTTTAAGACCAATCAGTAAACTGCACTGGCTTTGAAATATAGCCTTTTATTCTGTTACCTCTAGTCAATGCAAGCTGTGGTGTCCTTGCATCTCTGCTGCTGTCCAGCTGTATTTTGGCTTTGCTTCGATGCTTTCACAGAGCAGATATCATCTTAGCTGCCTGTGAGAGTCAACAATAAGTGTCTATTAAGTTCAACAGCATGATATAAAAGGCACGGTGTATCTACTAATTTCTTTTCTATAAAAACAACAAAAAATAAAAGTATGCTGTAGGACAAGCTCTTTGCTGAGCAAGCTGCTGAAGAGCTCTAGAGGTCAGCAATATGTTCTGTGCTAGGCGGAAGAGCAGTTATTAGATTTCTGCCCTGATACCTGTAGCCTGTACATCCATCAATATGCTTTCATCATCTTCTACTTTACCCCTACCAGAATGAGATATTGAAACCTAATATTTTGAAGTTTAACGAGATTTCAGTGGCTCCAGTGGGATTTCTTCCTTTCTGCAGCAGTGGATCACAAGTGAATGAGAAATCCTTGGCCCAATACCTGCTCTACTAGTCTAGGATAGCACCTCTGCAGGAGTTGTCATCAGCAAACACTCTCTCTCTCTCTCTCATCAGGTATTTCCTTGCTCTGTGAAGCATTATTCTATGAACGGAGGAGCTACACAGTTCAAAATGAATACAGCTAATTACAGTTTTGACTTTTCAACCATTCTAGAAAAGTCTAAGCAGGGAGTATCGTTGGAAAAAAAGACTGCAAACATATCTGAGTGTTTAGAAGGATGGCAGTGATTTCATGAACCACTTACCATATCAGATGACTCTCTTGACACAAGATGAGAAACTTCTCAAGTATCTTAAGTTGAAATAGGATATATAGCCTCTAATTTTTTAAGCTGTACAAACAAATATGTGCTTTGGGATGTGACAGTAAATAACATACTTCCTATGTTCTTAAAGTGTAACAGTATAGGCCTTACAGAGGATATTGCAACAGCCTCAATTCCTGCTATTGCTGAGCTGCGTTTCACAGCATTGCATGGCTACAGTGTACTGTGAGTAAATGAATTAAGGAAATAAAAAGAATAATTTAGTTTCTTCTCTGAAGAAGACCATGTGAAAATCTTCCTCGGGGGGAAAAAGAATATTTTTCCAAACAATCACTTTCCTGAGCTTAACCTTATGAAGACAAGTCATTTTTACTTTCTCCATCATTTCGAGAGCCATGGTATCTGTAGGGTCTGTTGGTGGTGTCTATTAAACAGCAGCAGAAATGCATTTATTTCTTTCCTTGGTTAGACACTCCAGTGAGTTCAATTCTGCAGGGAGAAATGTTCTAAACATTTTTTGTTCCCAGTCTAAATGTATTATGCAAATAATTTGCTTCATAAAAACATGACAAATGTATGTGTAGATTTTTTTTCAACCAGTCCCAAACACGATAGTTCAGGAAGCTAGTGTAATTTTAAGAGCTTAAGAAGCAGCAGCTACAGTATAATAGGATCTGGGTTTTATGCAAATAAAACCATTATGCCTATTACTGGAGCATAACAAAGTAGAAAGACCTCTGCACTTACGGGTAATATGACAAGGGCTTTATTTATGATGACTCTTGGACTTTTCTGCTAGCATTTTCTTGCAGTATCATGTGGTCTCTAAAAGCCAGAATTTTATGTTGCTGACAAGAGCTCTCAACATATTAATAAGATGATGAACAAATTACTTGTGCAAAACAAATGCTCTTCTGAGATTTTTTTGTTGCCTTTTAGCTCTCCAGCTCAATACAGTTTTGACATTATGAACTGCACTTCAATATATATGGCTAATATTGCATAAACATGGAAGATAGGAAAGTTCTTTGTATGATTAAACTGATCTTAAACCTTACAAGTACAGTGAGTCTAAAGTCAATCAAAAATACCTTGCCATGGGTCAAACTGTAGAGTTCACCATTTATTCTCCTACTGCACCAGGCAGTGGAGTATATGAGTTTTCTAAAGGTATATTCAGATGACCCAATAATCTGAACAACTCAGTCTTCAGGTGTATTTGTAGTATTATCACTGAGGTTTTCACATTCTATAGCCAGTGTCCTAAGGCATAGAAAAGCTGAGTGATTTCCTGAGTCTACATAAGTTCAAATATGATCCTTGGCCCTGCAGATCTAAGGGAATATCTTGATCATCCTTTATTTCTAAGAAGTCTGGCTTGTAAGCTTGTGTGTTCAGTGACACTGTGCTTTCAATAATTCAGTTCTTTCCAGCTACACCAACAAAAATGCAAACAAGCTTCAGGCTAAGGCTTATCCACCTGAAGTTTATCCACAAAAAGCTGTATTGTACTGGCTCCAAGGGCCACAATCTGCAGTCAGATTTTTAGACACATTGCCCGAGATCCATCCCGAAGCCCACACGTTCAGTTTGGTCATTTGGATTGTCTGCTAAGTTGGATGGACACACAACAATCACACAGGAAAAAACTGGGTTTCCATTCCTTCTGACCTGGTTTTCATTCATTCATGTTCTGATTTAATATCAAGAAAGTGATCAGATATTTAATATCACATGTTTTATGCATCTATTTATTTATGTATACATATAAAGGTATATATACGGAATCCAATTAAAGTGCTCATTGAAAGCACCATCTCATAGGAATTAAACTTTTGAAAAGCACTTACCTGCCAGTAAAAATAAGCATTACTAGGCTAATTTCCATGATCACATTGTTACAATTACTAGAGTACAATTAATCTGTGCTCTATGAACTTGAATATGTATTATTTGATATCTGTCCTATAGTGTTCCCATACTCTCTCATCTCAGTAAAGATGAGTTTCAGTATATTGGCACTGCAGTGTCCAGTGAAGGAACTCCTTTGTGTCACTGTAGCTCTTAAAGCTTTGCCATAAAAATTGTTATTAATCTGTTTCTGGAAAGTTAAAAGTCCATCTGCCTTAGTTATTGGAAGCTTATGGAACACAGAGAGAAAGTAGCTAAAATTATCTTATTTTTTATGGTGGTGCTTTTGTTGCTGTGTCAAAGGTTATAAAGAATAAAAGGATTTTAGGGAAAGCACACAGTAAAAGCTGCTCACTTTTGCTGACAATGTTATTTACTCTAATAGAAAATAAAAAGTAGGCTATTTTCTCTTTCCCACTCTTGCCGGATTAGTCCTACTCACTACAACCAGTAGCAGAAGGAATGAGAAAACTGAAATGTTCTAGCCAAACAGGAACAGATATGTTCTTAGACATTTTTAGAATATTATGATGTGCCCTAGAAAATAAAAGGAAAAGTCCAGTTGTTGTTCTGTCAGCCACAAAGGGAGTATCAGTTTACATATATTTGAACTCATCACAGTCATTTCTATTATGAATCCAATTAATCTTGGCTTAATTCAATCCGTAGGAATGAAAGCTATTCTTCTTTAACAGGTTACTGCTGGGATTGCTATGCCAGTCCTTTATGCTTTTCAGAAATGGAAGTGACTGTTGGGATGGTGATGCTAGTGTTGGTGCATCTTTCCCATGTGGAATAACCTCATTAACATTACCCAGCAGTTAAGATTGTAATGCAATTTACTCCAGATTTCGTGTGTGATATGTAAAAATGTGAGGCCAGTTCCTTGAAGGCATTGTGCTGCTGCCAGCTGACCTGTCTCCTTGTTCTTATTCGCCAGTGGGAGGGATTTGTCAGCAATACCTAAACAGCTTGGAAAATCCTGTGATTTTATTTATTTATGCTGATATAAATACAGGACAACTGTAGAATTTATGGACAAAGCACCTCAAGGAACATTGTCAGCAAACTACTATTCTTTATGTGTATGGTAGGACATCCAGTAACCAATGAGTCTCATCAAACAGTCTTCATGCAAATATGTGAATGCTACTAAATGAGCCTCGTGAGCTCAATACAGTTTCCCTCAGTGAAAAATGCTGTAAGCAGAAGTAGTTAGATTTACCTTTACTACTGCAGTAAGCAGAAATCCAGATATTGTGTGTAATTAAATGGAGATAGCTAGGTTAGTGAAATGTGCAGATTATACTAGCAAGTGGGTTCTGCAGTTCCATGTGACTTGGTAAGGCAGAGCAAACATGTTTGGTTTCATAGAATAGCTTTTGGGGAAAAAAAATAACAATCAAAACCAAACCAATCACAATCCTACCTGTTTATAATCAACTTTATATAAATTGCTGGAACTATCATCTTTGAGACAAACTCAAAACAGGTCAAGGCATTTTTACTTAAGAAATTCAATCCAAAACACTCAAAGTCTGCTTAATGTTTGTATGAAGTTTTTTCCACATTTCAGTAACTCAGTTTAATCCTTCATTGACTTACATCTCAAAAGATTGAAAGAAGTTTCCTGCACAGTGAACCATGGGACAGGAAACTTGCCTTTTAAGTCACCTGTTCATGTAGAAGGTGGCATGTGATTGCCACCCAGAGGCTGTTTGACCTTTGTAAATTAAACTGCTTTTCTGGATTAGAAAACTGTGTTAGCAATGCCAGCCACAAGCCACATACACTGTAGAGAGAATGATCCATCTTTTTCTTTCCTGCTTACTCAGTCACTCCTCACTGTGGGGATGATTAAGTCATTCTACTGGTTAACTTGAATCTGGGCTGTATCTAAGAAGGGATTTCTCTGTAACTGTGTTTCTAGTCTCAGCACTAGACTTCAAAGTAATGATCTTAGCACTTCTATGGGGATAAAACCAGGGATTGATGAAAAGAGTCTTAAAGAATCAACTGATGAAGTACTCTAGCATCTGGTCCACTTTGATTACAAATCTTTGCTTTTACAGACACGAGTGCTGCTTGTTCTATAAATGATGAACAGTAAGACCATTTTGTTTAGAGATCATGTTGCTTTAGTTTCTTCAAAACATCATCCAACCAATATAATGAACATGCATTCTGAGAAAAGATACAGCAAAATTGCCATGGCTTATCAACAGGAGTTATTGCCCTAGAAGCACTGTCTAACCAAGAACTCCATAGGTATAGGGGAATGTTTTCTCTTACTAACAGATGAGAACAGGAAAAGGATGACAGATGATAGGAAGTGGAGTTTTAAAAAGAGAATGGAATTACTTGCAGAATTGGTAGAGTCATTTAGATGGCTTTAAGGCTCTGTGGATTTAGCTGTTTAGATTAACATATGCAGAACCAGAAAATATTTATAAGCAAATTTGATAGACTTTGTGGGTACTTGCCATTCCCAAATAATCCCCTATATGAGATGATGGGTTAGTTGTGTTGTAGACTTCCAGCATGCAGGTTGATAACTTCTGATAGAAATATTCCTCAGCTTAAATTTCCAGCTTAACATAAATAAAAATGGTTCAACTGTAGTGCTTAAATAAGATAGGGTAAAATATGTTGTTGTGCTCTATAATTTCTTATAACCATTTAATTGAGAATCCCTAGCATTTTGAAACAGAGACTAAAAATTTGGCAGGAGGCTAATCTACTGTGCTTGGCCTGATGACAAGTCTGAAAAACATCATCTTGCACATGATCAGCGAAGGCTTGTCAGAATTTGCTGAATTCTCTGAGATGTGTCCTTTCTTGTGGGTCTGCTGGGACATTTTGAAATCTCCCTGTAAGTGCTGGTCCTGCCAGCCAGGGCTGCTGATGGACCGGGCACTGGAATGAGAGGCAGCTGGTGGCAGTGGTGGTAATCTGACCTTCTTGTGCAGCTGGATGGGAGGCAATATTGTTGTCGTGGCTAGGCTTCACGAACGAAGATCCAGGGAGGGCTCCACTCATGCTCCTCGNCAAGTGATTTTCAGACTGTGCCTGGGGAGGCAGTATGTGTTGGATGAGAAAGATAGAGAAAGAGCAGAAAACTGGTGAACTTAGACTGGGAATGGCGCAATGGCAGAGAGAAGCTAGAAGGCCACAGGTTTAAGAAAACAAAAATTTTTTTTCTGCCTTCCTCTTATTTTTGCTCCATGTAAAGAGTTCACTCCTCTCCCTGCTGTAAATTGCCCCATTAACTAAAGACATACACTTATGATTTAAAAATACTCTCAAAGATGACCAGTGTATACCTGACCATAGTTCCATCTCATGAAGTTGGTCTTTTTCCACTTAAAAAAGCCACAAAACCCTAAGTAAATTACACTCTTTTGGACTTGTGCACATGAAGCCATCTTTACTTCTATGCTTGTCTATAAAGCTTTTCATGGCAATGTACTTGCCCCATTGAAAGTGCATCCTCTTGCTCTGACCTAGCGTAACGCTGTGACAAAATCATACCACCATGACATGACAACAGAAGCAGCTTTTTATTTTTATTGTGGTATACAGGAAAGGGAGGGTGGAAGAAAGTGTGATAAAAAAGCCAGTGGTTTTTGTTGTTTGCCTGAAGTAGTAAGCTGATGACACAAATAACAGTCTTCTTGAACAAGAGCATTTACATTGTACTCTCCTATCTTTGAGCAAATCTGATGTTATGTCTGTAATTAGTAGTTTCTTGAAATGATAGTGGCAGGTTTGCAATAAATATGCATTAATCAATCCAGCAGAATGATTTTTGGGGTGTTTGTTGTTGTAACTATTTCTGGGAGAAACTGTCAAACTAGCTGGCTTTCTGTAGCCATAATTGTAGAGGATATCTTGTATATAATGTCCACGTGTTTAACAGTACTCAAAGAACTGTTTATTTTATTCATTTAGATACATCCTCATGGAAGCAGTAAATCTGAAAGAAAAGGGTAAACTATTTCAGAGATTAGAGTATTTAAATCTGAGGTTTTGGTCTAACTGAATCTCTAGTCTAGGGATTTGGAGAGAGCAGAGTTGGCTGCTGACTTACTACCCAAAATATTGTGCCAGAGAGGCTGTTCCAGTTCATCACCCTGAACAGCTTCAGCTATTTTTTCAGTTTCTCATAGACAAATATGCATATATAAGTTCACAGATGACTTGAGAAATTTCCATTACCCTTCTATTCAAATGTGACAGTTACTCTGTTCTGTTTTGGTGGCTTTTTCTGGAGCATGCATTTCATGCTATTCCTTCATGACTTGAACTCAACAGTGCCTGCCATTCTGTAGATAAGTAGTCTTTTAAAGCAGCGTTAGTACTTTCATTCTCAAAGCCCCCAGAGCGAATGTGTCAGGAGGAGATTTTGAAGGACCTGATGAGCTGTGATAGTTGAGTCTGTTTCTCCTCTTTCATTGTATTTTGCTGGTTTTTTACCTTCCCTGCCTTACTTGCCTAGCTGTCATTGCAATAGTTGATAAACCTGTTCAATAGCATACAAAACATTTACCTCAATCTTGAGCACTGATAGCGCAACACAGCTATATAAAGGGATAGAATACTACTGGAATATATCTGAAATTCAATTAAAAATGAGATGATTAAATTAAAAACATTCATTAATTCTAGACTGCTCACTTTTTTGTGGAGACATGAAGGCTAAACACTCAGGTTGAATCCATGGGCTGTGATCATGTCATTTGCTTTTGCTTTAACATGACAAGCCTGACTTGGTCTAATGCTGTCAGAGTTCCCCACTATGTAACCAGTCAAACTCTTGAACATTCCTTTGATTTATCTGTATATATTCAGAGATGATAGCACCAGAAATAAGTGTCTGATAGGGTGTATGACACTCCACAAGAAGATCTATATATGATGTGGCTCTAGATGGGAGACAGAAGAGAGACTGCATTTCCTGTAAGAGAAGCAGCTAGACTTCTAGCATCTCTGCTGCCCATGATAAGAGATAAGTGGTGCCCAGTAAGGAGGGGAACAGATTCCCCACAACAGCAAACAGAGGTTTTTGGTTTTTTGGGTTGTTGTTTTTTTTTTTCCCCCATGTGCTTTTGCTTTGTTATAATCAAGTATAACTTGTTTTCTATTTCATAAAAGACATCTCAGGATTTTGAAGGTGGTGGTTTCCATCATACAGGTGAGCTCTGCCCACCTCCTTTGCTGGCCAAAAAGAAGTCTTACTATGAGAAAAAACAGAGCCTAGAATGGCAAATGATGCAGGAACTGACACATCTGTACATTCTGCTGTGCCTTCATTTATGATGCAATACTCAGTTCATACACAGCCATCAAAACACATGAAATCCAGAAAAAAATATAAAGCACTGAGTGTTGTATTTTTTCTTTTCTACTAATAGTCTGTGTGTATCTCCACAAAATTTAAAAGCTATGTAATGACATAATTTGAGAAAAAAGTAATGACACATACAATTCTTGCCACCAAAAATAGCAATGTTTTTAAAAGAACATCTTCACAGAACTATTATGGGTTTCATTTATCTTAGCTCTTTTACAACGTTAATTTGAAGTTGGAGGCTTGAATCTGAAAACCATTGCGGGTGGAAGGGCTTTTGGGCAAAGAAACATGCTTGGTCAATGCTGTCACATGTGATCACAGATGTGAAATACAGTTTCCAGCCTATGCTGTGCTATTTTAAAGGAATGTTTTTATAATGTGTTGCTCTGTCCCAGTAAACAAAGTACCTTTTAAAGTGTCTTCAGGAGACCCACAAAAAAAAATCACATGAGCTTTTAGAATTTTCTGTGTCAGCGACTATAATAGTTTAAATAACGTTAAGGATGTTCTCTTAGAACTGTGCATTGGCATTGAACTCAAACTAAACAGCAGCCAAAGCTATATACTCTCTTCTGGCAAAATTGTTTTCTAAAGACAGTTATGAAGAGGTAGATTAGATGATATGGTCTGAATTAATTTTTAAGTAAAAGTCTGCCCAATCTCACTTGTGTTTGTTTTTCTCCCTAGTTCTGAGGTTTCTGTGTAAAACTATAAATGCTCAGATTATGATGCCTCTCAAGGTTGTATAGAGTCTATGATTTGAAATGCAGGTACTCTACATTATTGCAGCATTTCCATACAACAAACCTGAGGGAGAAGTATTGCCGATCCCAGTGTAAAATTCTGATCCTTTGTAAGTCTCCATATGTGAGTTTCTGTAATCTTTGCATTCCTCTAAACTGATTTTAATTCTAAAACTGCTTTTTTTCACACAGTGTGAAATTTGCATTGCTGAAATCAAATGACTTGGCTCCTGATAAAAATATTGAATAGCTTAGGAGACAGTATGCACCACTGATGCTACCTGTGTTTTCCAGATAGGCTTTCCAACCTCTTTTAATAAACTGATATCAATTAAAAAGGAGTATGCTGTGTTCCTAGTTTTGGTATAATTGGAACAATTGTGAGACTTCAATGTGACTTTAAAGGTTTGATAAGCTAAACATTCAGAATTTTGCAAGTGTTGTGGATTATTTTAGCTGGATTTCTTTTGATTTTGCTTTAGCCTGGGGAGGAAAATAGCCTCCAAAACTGGTGGAGAGTTAAAGAGTTACTTTGGGATTCATGGAAAATGAGGTAGATAGCTGGGGTTTACTTGCTGGTATGTACATCTGAAGGTTGAAAATGAAGGTTCCAGCTGAGTAGTCAAGTTAAATATAGCTGAACAGTGTTCAACCACTGCACTGAAAACCTTACATACCGAAACTTTCTTTACTGCCACTGATGCTGTAGAGAAATTGCAATTGTAAGTAGTGAAGTTGCAATTATTTTCTAATTTAATTAATAAAAACATCTGAGATTCATGGATTTCCAACTTCTACCTTGATGAGATTATCTCTGGTGAACAGATAAGAGGTTTCCATTGTTTATTGATGGGGATTTCACCATCAGAACTCTCAAAAGCACAGCACTTGGGGACCACTTTGGGAAGCCAAGTGTTGGTTGCAAAAGATATGTCTATTGAGGTTCTCAGTGACTTGGAGTAGTGGCACAGAATTTTCAGATCAAAGTTCTACCTTGCAATGAAGAGAACTGTACTTGTATTCAAGTTCTGTTTAGAGGGAAACCTCCAGGAAATGCATCTGCTAGGAAACTCCTCTGCATATTGATGGCATTATTTTAGATCAAGATCTTAGTACCATCATGGAATTCAGGCTTGATCGTAAGATATAAACAAGTGTAGCAGGGAGGAATGCCACTGCTGACATCAGTTAATGCCAAAGAGCCTTGGCTTAGTGCTGTAGCATTCTCTTATTTCTTTCTATATCATGATTATATATTTAGACTGTATGAACAAAGTGACTGGCAAGACATTTGATCTAGGGAGGTAATTCTGCCTCTCTACTCTGCCCTGGTGAGGCCCCACCTGGAGTATTGTGTCCAGTTTTGGGGTCCTCAGCATAGAAAGGATGTGGAGCTGCTGGAGAGAGTCCAGAGGAGGGCCACAAAAATGATTACGGGATTGGAAGACCTCCCCTATGAGGATAGGCTGAGAGAGTTGGGGTTGTTCAGCCTAGAGAAGAGAAGGCTTCGAGGGGATCTGATAGCAGTCTTTCAGTACCTAAAGGGAGATTATAAGACAGAGGGACAGAGAATCTTTAGGAGATCAGTGTGTGATAGGACCAGGGGGAATGGTTTTAAGTTGAAGGAGGGGAGGTTTAGACTGGAGATTGGGAGGTGGTTCTTTACCAGGAGAGTGATTAAGCACTGGAACAGGTTGCCCAGAAAGGTTGTGGCTGCCCCATCCCTGGCAGTGTTCAAGGCCAGGCTGGATGTGGCACTGGGCAACATGGTCTAGTGTTTCGGCATCCCTGCTTGTGGCGGGGGGGTTGGAACTAGATGATCTTTGAGGTCCCTTCCCACCTGGCCATTCTATGATTCTATGATTTCCATGCAATCTTCTAATGGCAAAGGTTTTACATCAGGGAAAGATGACAAGTGACAGCAACAGACATGATTCTCAAAACTCGCAGCAAACAGGCACTATTACATAAAGCTAAACATGGCAAGTCTTTCTAAATCCAGAGGAACTGTTCTTTTTTATTGGATCTTGAGATATAGAAACAGTACTTTTCTTCGGGAAAAGTAGTATTTTTGAGCTTTCAATCTTTGATATTAACTAAAGTTTATGAGAAAGTGTGTTATAGCCTGTTTGGGATCATACTATCAATGCTCCATGCAAACATACTCATAATTGTTTAAAGTATTTTCACTTAAACCCCTAATGCCAATGTGTTTATTCTACTGACTACCATTAGTGCTGAGTTTCCCTACTGCATTTATCTTTTTTGATATATTATTTTACTAGATTTGAACTTTATTGGTTTAATTTTTCCTTCCCTAGCATCCTAAAAGTTAATTTGGAATTAACTGCATTCAAAGCATGCATTTGAGAAGGGAGACAATCAATAGCAGAATTCCATTGCTAGGGAAGCTCTCTGGCTACACCTAGAAATGTCTTATTTTTATGTCAATAGAAACCCTGTGAATTAACTCTATTCTCCCTCCAGGAACATACATTAGCTTAACTGAGATATTTAAAATTTCAGTTACTGCTGACCCTGAAAATTTATCCAATATATCTCTACCTGTGGCATTTATATTTCCATAATGTTGCTCATGCAGTTTTGCAGAAGAGTCTGCATGTTGACTGAGAATTCAGCATGTGCTGCATGGCCATGATAGATAGACATCTATCAGACACCAATTCAGATAGGCATCTGAAGTTGCTGTGTTCCATCATCTGCTGATTGTGTTAGATAGCCTCATTAAGCTTATGCAAAGATGAGAGTTACTTCACTTAGAGAATGGATTAATGTTAACTTGGATCCTTTTCCACTTGTCTGTAGTGTTGGACATTCTTTGTTACACACAACAGAGTTGTAGAGAGCTCTTAGCTAACAATAAACTGGATCCTCTCCTTACAGTGCTATTAAGATGTGTCAAATCTGTTCAGGGATGACACTTTCTAGAGGAACATTTCATTTTAGTTTTAGTGATATGTGTTTGCTACAGTCCTGATTCTTTACCCTCATTTGTTATACTTGCACACTGCCGCTTCATTCTCACTCTTTCTCAAATTCAAAACTTGGAAAACTTTCCAACTCTTTTTCAGCTTAAATAAACTGCCACACATAATTCCCTCCCCTCTGATATTTATTATGCCTGTCTCTGTATCATCTTTGTTTAATTTGTCTACACTTTATGCCTGCCTTCACATGGCCCCATGCTCCATGTATGACATAATCTTCCTGTTGATGCAAACCACAGTGTTCTTTAGGCAACACTAAAGGCATTTCTTAATCCATTAAACAGCCTACAATGGCAATATCCCACACTGCTTTTTTCTGGTCTGTTGTGCTTTTATTTAACATGTCTAGTGACACAGCAGATGCTGCTCTTTCAGTACCTATTGCTTATAGGAAAAAAAATTGGGAATGCTTACAATGCTACAGCAAAAAAATAGGGTTCTTTTCTGAAATAGTCCAAAAGGTGGATTTTCTATCATTATTTTTCCAATGGTAATTGGATTTAGATAATCTATGCAACTGTTTTTTTAATTTCCTCTGTGTTCTATGTGAACATAAAGACTCTTACAATCTCTTTGATGCATGTTTTAGTGCCACAAAATTCGTTAGCCAAGGTGAACTCCTGGGAGGAAAGCAACAGACAATTAATTTGTGACCCTAAGTGGTAGTGTGTCTGGGAAAAATAAAGACTAATTGAGCTAAGCCATTACTTTACTGTTTATTTTCATAAGGTAATTGTTCATTTCACAATGACTGTAGGCAATGTGATTAATATAAGCTGCGAGAGCAATCAAGCTGAAAGAAGATGGTAATGGACAACATGAGGATCTTCTTGTTCTCTGTCTGCTTAGTTTATTGTAGTTTTAAAAAGGTCTTCAGCTCAGTTATGGAATGTCCTGAAATTACTTTGGTAGCCACAGTTATATTAAGGTGAATCTATTGACAGGTGTATTGCAATTGCTGATAGTCTTTAAAGGAATAAAATACCTAAACAGATTTTGCTTTTTTGTTTGTTCTTTGGTTCTTTCCTCTGTATCACCTTTTATCATCTTCAGACCTTAAAAATCTCTGAATGCTCACTTGCCATTTGCAGGTCAAGTTTCATTCCTCAGACAGGGAGACTTCTTCCCAGAAGACTCTTTCTCTCTTGCTTATTATTTCAACTGTCATATATCAACCACGTCATTCAAGATCCATTACTGCTCCATTTTCCCCTTTTCAGAAGGTGTAAAAGGCCTTTGTCGTTGGCCTTATTTCCTCTATCTCTTTATAGCAATGTGATGCTTTTCTGTATGTGAACAAGGTGAGGCTGATTGAATGAGAAATTCTTTTGTGTACTTGCCTGCATTAGACTTTTAAATTGCAGAGAAGAATTAAAATAGATATGCAGTGATTCTCTTATAAGATATTTAAAGTCCAGTTCTGCTGGCAGCTGGCCTAGATAGTCACAGTATTAGATTGCTTCAGCAAAGTGGAAAAGCATGACCTTGACATCTTTGCTTCTGTTAGTTTGAAATAAAGGTGGTACCAATCCCTCAAAAGTGGGAAAAAATACATTACAAAGCTACAAGAGATTAACAGAGTGAATTTTGCAGACTAGATGTGCTTGTTTTGAAGAAGCTAGAGTTAAAAATCTCCAGAGGAAAAGTCATATTCTTTGGTTGACTTTCTTATTTGTGAGCATTGTGTGCTGAGCAATATTGCTTGTAATCAGTTGAAAGGTGCTTCACACATTTAATTTTTTTCTACCTGAAAATAAGCCAAAGGCTGCATAAATATATTTGGTATATGCTGCACAAAATAGAATAAATGCATAGCAATAAAGCTAGGCTCACTCACATTGAGATAAATAGCCCCCATGCAGAAGAAGAAAGCTGTATCATCATTAACTTATTTTATTTACACATATATAGTGACTATGGGGTATTACTCTGTTAAATCAGCACAGTCCAATACATAGATGTGCCTTGGCCACAATGAATAAATCCACATCGCCGAAGTCCTTTCTTCTCTTTAAAGCCTTTTTACATACAGCTGAAATAGTGAGCTCCTCCTGGTTCACTGGATAAATGTGACCCTGCACTTGGTCTTCATAATCTAATAATAGCCTGAAGTAGAATCCTAAATGATGTATATGTTGTTTGTACTGTGTTGTAGTTATTTTTCCAGATTTACAGTTTCTGTGACATATTGATGCATACACACAAATGCATTGACCGAGGGTAAGTTTTCATAACTTTGTTCTAGGTGATAAATCTGCCTCAATGGGTCTGCCATGCTTATTAATTGCATACACCATCAGGAAATGAATGTCAGAGAAGATGCTATGAATTTTACAGCAGCCAATAAATTAATTTCTGCTGTTTTCTTCTCACAAAATAGTTTCTATGAGAAACATCCAAATCTGTCACCCTTTACTCATGAAACTGTAGCAAAGACCAATACTGCAAAATACCCTTTCATGAACCAGAAGCAGAGGATTTTGGTGCAGATTACTCAAATGAAAAGGTGTTAGCATTGGTATCTCTGGTGTAATTCTTGCAGTGAGATCAGAAACAGAGTGACTTTTCTAACTAAGATCCCACTGAAGAATATGAAATCGCACTGGTCTGAACACTATCACTGCAGAGTCTAGAGAGGAAAAGCAATCTGTCCTATTCCATAAAGCAAAAGCTGGGTCTGGAGGGCTTTTCCTCCATTTTTTATGATGTCAAATAAAATAATTATGTCCTTTATTTGTATGGACCATGCATCCCAAGACTTCTCTGAACAGACTGTCAAAACCCTTGGCTAGAACAGCCAGCATGAAGCACAGACAGGACAGTTGCTTGAAGTTGAGCCTGCATCATTCCCCATCCTGACTTTTTGCAAATGTGCCCAACAGAGAGGCAGTATCAAAACACCTCAACTTTGGTAGTGTCCAAGCAGAATCACCAGTATTTGGGGTCACTGCAGAAGAGCCAATCTAGAGCCACCTTAAGGGTGTTGTGCTTTCCTACCCTGGCCCTACTTTTGTTTCTTCTTTCTTTCATTTCCACCAAGGATGAGATGAAGTTGAATGTTTTCAATGAAGTTAACATAGGCATGTCACAGTCAAATAAAATCATGACGGTGAGAAGAAGTAGGAATGTTTTGAGCCACAGATAAATAACTACCAACAGCAAGAAAAATACCAACAAATACTGGCTGCTCATCAACATAGGAAATGTAATTGGAGTT
Organism: Bucco capensis; assembly: GCA_013396975.1. NCBI lineage: Eukaryota > Metazoa > Chordata > Aves > Piciformes > Bucconidae > Bucco > Bucco capensis. The sequence continues at coordinate 267,331 of VWZO01002744.1, read as the reverse complement.
TGAATGTAAAACAACATTGCTGTTGCCCAAAGAGAAAAAAACTGAAGTGGGGAAAAAGTTTTCTAATGCCTTGATTATTTTTAATCTAAAAGCAATGCTTACTTGTAGGTAGTTAGTGGTTTAAAATCAGGAGCTATTGGTAAGAACTTAATGAGAATGTGCTGGAAAAAGAGGGAACAAATGTGAATTTGTCTGCTTTACATTGCTTTAGGGGTTTCCTCTATGGAAACTGCATCATAACTGAAAATGCAGTCTTGTTCCTTCCCTACATCTGCAGTTGGATAGCTGATTAAATATTTCACAGTTGAATGGAAGGAGTTGTTAGGTCCATGCTGTATTTCTGTTACTCTATATGCTGCCACCAAGTTCACTGTAATTAGTGGCCCTTGTACTCCTACTACCACTAAGAGGACTACATGTGCATGTTTACCGCTGCTGTTAACTAGACAGGTCTATGTGTGCATTGTGTCAGAAAAGCAAATGAAATAATGCTCCAATGGCAACACTCAAATAGCTGATCCCTATTAACTCTGACTTCTCTATAAACTGTAGCTTTAGTTTTAGGTATAATACAGATGAGCAGAACAACAGGCTGCTTTACACGCAGTGTTAACCTTGTAAAAAACTTTATTTCCTTTTAGTTGTGCAAACGTTCATAAAGACTCCATGTTGACAGAAACCAAAGCCTAATCATGAAAGCCTTAAGGCACATCCTTTATCTTTGATTCTACTGCCTTCATCTGTTTGCAGTGACCACTGTCACTCTGTAAGTGTGGGTTGGTTTTTTTGGTGTTTTTTTTCTGTCGTTTCTTTTTATGAAGATATTTTTTGTGCATTTACGCATTTACTTTTGCTGCCTTGTTGCCTTATGAGAGATAATTTGTGTGACTCTTGAATTTTTATGTTCTGCTAGAAAAAGTCTTTTGTCCAAAGTTAGTAATTGAGTACTTCTTTGGCAGTGGTCTGTTTGCCTGTCCTGTTCTCTGTTTGTCCTAGTCTGTCCTTGATGTTTGCAGAATGGTTCCTGTACTCATCCTGGTTTTTTTTGTAGAACAGCATGTGAATCAGCATTTTACTGAGCAGCTTACTCCGAACAGTAGTAATAAGAATGTGTGTAGTAAGGCACCTTACAGTACAGGTGTTTGAATTCCTCTTTGTACAGACAGCATAATCACTACTGTTGGTGAGACAGTTATGGACATCTACATTCATTATCTCCCAAATTTTTTGATTCTCAGTTTTGGAATTTCCTTGTTGTTTCTTTAGGTAATGAACAGATGGCGGTTTCAGTCTTTCAGTTTCTCTCTTTTTGGTTTATCCACAAAATAATGGTATATGAAATATTTTGCAAGGTATAAAAGCTATAGATGTGTAAGCAAAAAAGACTATGTTGTTTGGATTAACCATCTCTAAACACAGATGAAGTCTGCATATCAGCATTTCAGACCAACTCCTAAAAAAGCACTGTTCAGTGTCATCAGTGCAGTGTTACATGAGTTTCTACTCTATTGCATATAGAAGAAATTAACAGCTGACCAAGATAACAGGAAAGCCCCTAAGAAAGTCCAAGGATTGCTTATTTGTTTATTTATTTATTTATCTGACACATTCCAAAATTGCAGAAAAATCCCGAACACAAAGAAAACTATAGAAGGGAGACTGTAGGTTATGTGTACATAGTCTATACAGTTTATATTCCTGATTCCTGAGCCACAAGGTAGGGCCTGCCTTTTTTCTGTGCTGTCTGTATTGTTAGGGTATCTGATGCTAAATGTCTTTACTCTGGGTATCTTCAGCAAGGATTTATTCCCCAGTGCAGAAGCTGGCTAACATATATGCTATGTGGACATCAGAGAATTAGGACTGGCACAGAAATGGAGAATCAGCCTACTTCTTTATACCCATGTTAAGTCCCAGCCATCTGTTTACCACAGTCACAATTCTAGGGTGTCTGAACAACTTCCAGGGAGGCAGAAGATGTGTAATGAAGAATAATATTGAGTAGAGGCAAGCACACAAGGAGAGGGAAACCAAAGGAAAGTTCAAAGCAACAGAGAAGACTCAGAATCAGAATGACCCAGAACCTCTGGAACAGGGAGTGGGAGAGTATGATACACAGAGAGTATGTGGCTCATATTGAAGGTGCTTTGCATGCTTAAATCAAAGTATTATGAGCATAGTCTACCCCAATACAAACATTAAAACTGTGGAGGTAGGCATCTTTAGCCTTTCTCTGTTACTGGGGGGAAGGGGAACCCCAAACACTAAACACTAAAAATCCCAGGGAAAGAAAGAGAGGTCTTGGGTAAACACAAATGATTTTTAAAATTGGAAATAGATCCACTCTGAGCAGTATGAAATACGTTAGGAATTTTCTATGAGATTATTCTGAGTATCTCTGAAAGAAGCAGTAAGTAACAAAAGCAAATAATTCCCTATTTTTACATTCTTATTTACAAGATTGAATAGTGCAGTCATGTTTTTTAAGGCAATCTATTTATGGATTATTATGTGTTCTTTCTAATGAAGACTTCTGTTTGGGAAGGACTTTCAAGGAAATCACTTTTCTGTTTGGGGAAGGTCTAACAAAAAAGGTGATTACAAGCTGCCAGATCACAGTTGAAATCTGTTAGCAACAGTTCTTTTTGTGCAAGATGTTTCCAAATTGGGTTTGTAATTCTGAACTGATAAATATTTAGACATTTTAAGAAAGGAACTGTATTGATATTTGCAGAGAGAAAGACTACGTTGTCCTAGAGAAAAAAAATGAACAAATAGAGATTTTCTTTACTTGCCTTAACAGCATGATTTTGTTTGAGAAGCATTTTTTCTGCTGGTTAATGGAGGGAGAAGTGTTTGTTTAATCGAGGAATGCAGTTAGCATCATCCATCTAGAAAGTCAGCATCTCATTTCAGTAGTCAGTCAGTGCCTCTTCAAAACTCTCTTAAGAAGCTCTTGAAATTTATATGGGGATGGTACTGATCTTGGTTGCTACTGTTGTTTTTTATGTTTATAGAAAACAATTCTGATAGTGATGTTGTACAAAGTAATTATTGAGGTAAGAAAAATCCAACGTATTTACTTCCTCTGTGATATTTGTGCCACTTTGTTTGCTAATACATAAAATTAGATCAGACATAATTTGGTCAAAGAGCATGCATCTTTCAGAACAGCTTTTTTTGTTTAATTTTATGATTTCAGTTTCCTTAGGCTTGTATACTGGTGCACTGGTGCCTTTTGTAGCTGCAGTCTTTCTAGTCTCACTGGTAGTTGACCCCCGTCCCCTTCAAAATGTGGAACACTTGACCAAATGCTTGTAGATAGATGGGAAAATCAGAAACATAAATACAGGCTCAAAGGTCCCCATGTGTAACAGTCTGACCTGCCAGCCCTTTAGTTCAGAATGAATATGGAGGTGCTGTGATGGACATGTTTACATAAAGGTTTTTTTGCTGACCTTGATATATATTACAGCTGCTTATCTCTGAAAACTGTAGCTTTCTGAAAATGGTACTAAGGTTTTGTCTGTCACTTTGAGGATCTGTTTACTGTTGAGCCCAAGCTGAACACCCTTGGGCTCCCTGCCTTTTTAAGGCAAGAAACAAGTGGCCTTAACAGGGATCTTTTCCTCCCTGCTCAAGCAATGAGGCAGGCCAGCTATGTCTCTTCAAGTGTCTGTCATTATGGCAAATTTTGCTTTCCTGCAGCATGTCTTTAAACATCCCGAAAGGAAACCTTAGAATTGGGCTACATGAATTATCACTGCAAGTTTGTGATTTCCAGGGCTCTCTTTAGATTTCAGATGAGGAAAAGAAATGGTGAAAAACAGCAAGTAAAATAGTTGTCAGAACTCCACGTACCTGGTATATTATTTTGTTACATTTTATTTCTTAAAATGCAGTAGATACAGATGTATTTTTTCTTAACCTCTGTATTTATTGCTTCATCTGTCATGAAATGGGAATTGCAGGTGCCTTAAGTGGATAGTGACGGTGCCTGGTTTGATTTCTCTGCTGATTGTTAAATACTGTCACTTTGTTGAAAATGCTGCATTGTAACTTTCATGAGTATCTTGCAGATAATCAAAATGTCCTAGATCATCTGAAGGAGTAGCACTTTTTGAGGGCTAACTGTCCTTGTTCCTTAAAAACAGAAGAACTCCCACCAACAAACAGTCAGAATAAAGTTCTGGTCCTTTGTCACACTGAGAAATGCTGTGTTTGGGGAAATCTGTCTGCAATTTATTTGTGTAAATGTAGAGAACTGCTCAGGGAAGAGAGTTTATTATTTGGCTCTTACCCTGGCCTAAACACAGGGTCAGGATTCAGGGGGGGAGTAGAAAATGAAGTGATATTATTGTGATGTATTGCAAACAGAGCAATCCAACTTGCAGGGCTTAGTGTGACCCATGAAATACAATAGCTGGAGGCAATGTCAAGAAAATTCCCAGCAGTGAGTCTCTTCTGCCTTGCGTGATGCTGTTGATCCCGTGACTCCTCTGCATGGCATAAGAGAACCGCTGTTCTGCTACAAGTGTGTGTTTTGTACTTGGAATGAGTTGGGGCAACAGTTTTTTTTCTTCAGTGCCTATAATAATTTGATATTAGTTCAAAACTTTCCATTACTATTGGAAGTCTTGGGATCAGAATAAGCCAGGGTGCATTTTAGTGAAATTTCTACTTAGCTCTGTTTGAGATTCATCCAGTATGTTACTAAGCAGATGCAGCAGAAACATGTAACACTAGCTTTTGGGGAAAGAAGAAAAGCAGATCTTATCCACACAATATGCAGTTGGCTACTTTACATGATAACTATACACATGTCAACTGATTCATTTAAAAAAATTAATTTACAGTGCCTGTAGCTCTTTTTAGTTAGGAAATGCATGATTACTTGCATCAAAACTATTTTCCCCACCATCTTGTGCTGAGCTTAATTATGACATTAAAACCCTCAGGACAGAAAGGAACCCAAAAACCAGTTGTGTATTCAGCAGTTGCTGAGGAACACAGTATTTAGCACCTGATACTAGACAGCTAAATGTAGGAAGACTGGAAAGGAAAGCAGATTGACTGACAGGTAATGATAGCAAAAGCAATAGGAAGAAAGGGCACTAAGATTTCATTCTAATTCCAGCATGCTTTTGAGGAAACATCTGCAGAAAAGCAAGTGAACTGGGAAGCAGTTGTGCTGTGGATGGGAGCTCTGGTAGCCAGCCATTAGTTCCGTGAAAAGTGATTCCGCCTGAATGTCATGTCCTTCGTTAGGCCAGTTCCCGGCAGGAAGTCAGAATCACATTAGCTGTGTTTCCCCTACTGCTTGTGTCCATTAACCAGGGATTACTGATGCATGAGGAGACTGAGCTTCTCTGGAGGGGTTCTCCTTTGTTGTTTGTTAGGAGCCAAGGAGTTGCAGCTGAGCTTGAGTCTTCCTGTCTTGCAGAGCCTTAGGCTTGACTCCTTTCCTGGGCTATTGAGCTGGGACCTAGACAGGGTAGGAAACTGCTGGTTTCGGGAAGTTTATTCTGCACTCAGAAATTCTCTTGTCCCCCAAACAGTCTCACTTAATAGTGGAGGTAAATGCTACATGTTCTGGCTCTGCCTATGGCTTGGCACTTTAGGCAGCTGTAGTTTTTGTTCAGTTTCATGTGTTGCCTTGGGCTAAGCAATTGTGAGGGGAATGGAATTGCATAGATGTCCCTGTAGGTACAGGATATAAAAAAGACAAAAAAATGTTTAAAACAACAAAAAATGTATTTTGGCCCAAAGTGGCAGAAGTAGCAACCACCAGCAGGTAAAAACAATGCATGAAAGCTTTGGCAAAGAAGCTTAAAGCCAAACCTTTGGCCGGTATAACATGCTGCTGCACTGAAATTGTCAGCCCCAACTGAGAGAGAAGCCTCCAAAGAGAAGGCCTGAGGAAGCAAGAGAAGGTAATGTCTTATACGTGCTATACTATATATTGCTATATGCTATATTATTCTTAGAGGAATAATAAGAATAGTGTAAAATCAAATTGGAGTCCATCTTTTTATTCTCTCTATTGACTTCTGAGAGTTTGTTTGGGAAATTGCTGACCAGTTTTGCATGTTTTAAGCAGCAGTCCTAGTGGTAAAGGTAAGGTTGAAAAGATAAAGTATATGTGGATGTATTTATTCAGTATTAGACTCCCAATCCATCAAAGCAGAAGCTTTGATAAGTGGTTTTGCACAACACGTGCTACATAATGAGCAACGTCTTTCAGAAATTATTTCAACTGTAACTTAAATGGTGCATAACAACTTTATTTAGGGTTAATCAGTGCTGATGGTACTGAGAATTTTCCTCTGTTATGTCATTAAGTCTCCTACTCATAGTCAATACTGTTTTTTTAATTTTAAAATTGTCATATGTAGGTAACTTTCAGCATCTTACCCTAGTTAAGCATTTTAAAACTATTCTTTAGATTTTAAAATTGAAAGAACTAAATCTATTATTCAAGGCTAGGTATATCTGAACTTTGCAATTTTGTCCCAAGCCTTGGTGTTGAGTTTGCTAATACTGTGACATGGTGTTAAATGCTTTCCCTTACCCTAAGCTGGATAAGCAGATGTACAGGGAAAATACTATAGAAAAAATATTGTAATTGTTTAAAACTGAAATACTTTTCTAGTCTACTTTATCTTGTGACTTCTCCCAGGAACTGAATAGAGAGGAAGGTGCACTTTCCTTTTTAATTAGAATCTAACATCTAAAGATGCTTCTCTTATTCAGTGAAGACTGAAATACAAGTTGCATGCACAAACTGTATGTGAAAGATCCTGTTTACCATCCAGAATATTCTAAAATATGTGAAGTTGCTTTTCCTAACTGTTCATCTCTAAAGCTATGGACTGAAATTGTTGCAAGCATCTTGGAACTGCAGCAGCTATTTAAACATTTATATAATAGTATTGCAAAATGTATGTCTACACAGGCAGCCTTTTTAGCTTGGAGATATAATTAAATGGGCAGATGAGTACATGAATTCTTCAAGTGCTCATTTATAAGTTCTTAAAGGACTTACTCCAAAAGTGATAAAACAGTGCAAATATTGGATACTCTTAAGTCAGGGTATGAAATAAAGGTATGAAAATGCAGTGATCTTGTGCATGAAGGGAAGACATTTTTTATTATACTAGAGAAAGCACTGAAGTACACTGAAACTGTATTTCTGAAAGTACTGTGAAATTGGGGAAAACTCCTCAAGGGGCAGGGTTGTTTGTTTGAATTACAGATATGCACATGGTAGTCCCAGCCCCAGTGGTTCAAAGTAAGGCAGAGGTAGGCTGGCTTTTTCCACATTCATACAACATTATAATAATAAATGATAGTGAGCAATTGCAGCTGTAACGACTTTATATTTTCCTGGTTTTCATGGTCATTTAATGAAGCATTTGAATGTCTTGAAGCATTTAGTATCATGGCATACATTTAGTACTATCTATCAACATCAAAGACCACTGAATCTATATAAAGATTGAAATTGTTTCCATGAAAAAATTAATAACATTCTAGATGCCTGATGTTACAAGAAAAGCTTGCTGCCTCAATCAGATGAACTTCATAGGCAAAAAATATTAGCAAATAAGTTTACCTAATCTTTGAATGTTTGCTTGTCTCCCACAATGAAAAGCATTTTAGGCTTAACAAAAAATTCAGTTCTCACTTACCAGAGTTTCAGGGACTGATGGACCAATTGCATTTAAAAGCAGGAAAGTGGGTTACATCTGGGCCTGTCTGAGTGAACTGAAGTCCATAAGAAGGCACATCCAGCTGCAATGGAAGACAGCAGCATGTGCCATGAGGAACTGGAGTTTATTTCTAGCTTCCCTCAAGGTTGGGATGGCAGTTTAGCAAGGGACTAGCTGCATAGATCAGAGTGTCTTCAGATCACCTGATTGTAAATGGAGTTTGGGAGCTTAGCTATGCATTCTGACATATTGCCAGTGTCAGGAAGCAGGAATCATGGTGGCAGTACTGGAATTTCTGCATCATCAGTTGAGTTCCTATAGTAGTTTCAGTCAATGATATTCCTACTTCCACAATATTTCATCAAAAAATACAATTCCTGGCTAACATTTTATTCTTCTGAATCTCACTAACAATTACAACAATTGTTGAAGTGAAGATAAATTCAGAGTATGATTTTATACCTTTATCATCCTGGAACTTAAGCTAAAGGATGTTGGGGCTAGTTCATTCAGCACTAAGCATCTTTTATTCTTCCTTAGGTTTGCTGTTTGTTTGAAAAGTTACTTCACACATACACACACACACACACTCAAATTACAAGTGCAAATAAGGCAACAGAAAGTTAGTGATGATCTGGAGGGTGATGGTATCTGGGCTGTGCTGCAGAATCATTTCATGCACCAGCAAGCAAACATTTCAGACTGCGTGGCTTTGAGGATGGATAATGTTTAATGATGTCAGTCATCTTGATATCACAAACTGTGTTGGGCAAAACTGAAAGGATGTGCACAAGCTTCTAATTGCTACCAGGTCTGAAACTGAGACCCCCATATAAAAAGAATTCATGTCATTCAGTGTTTGCTTTCTTCCTGTAATGAGGGTCAAGTGCTGAGAGGCTGCTATGGACATCTAGGTCTGTGACTGTAAAAGTTTTAATATGTACTGAACTGATGCAAAATGCAAATTGAGCAGTGTAAATATTCATTAGCTACAATGAAGGTAAAGCTCTGTTTTAAAAACATTGTTTGTTTCATTTCTGAGGGAACAAACTGGCTGAAGTGCTTCTGCTAGAAGCTCTTGGTGTCATTTGTGTTACATCCCCCAAATCTGACATTGCGTGCGTAGTGGCTGCAGAAGAAGAGCAGTTCAGCTTTCACTCAAGTTACCTAAGGAATTTAGCAGAGGGATAAAATGATGTGTTTCAGCCCTCATTTCTGTTGACAGTATAAGTACTCTTCAGGCAGATCACCTTAACAATTTATTAATTTCAGTACATAATTTCATAACCACTGAACACTTTCTCCAGGTAACGTAAAAGTATGTTTCTGATGAACTAAGTAGAGCAAGCTCTGCAATTAGCAGTTGTTTTTTTTCATCTGGTTCCACACTGAGCCCAATGGACAAACTAAAGAAGGGTTTTAGAGTACTGTAAATTCTCAGTTTAAAGGCCTTTAATTTATTTGGAATCCTCTACACCCTTTGCTGAGTAATTCCAGTTGGTAAATCCTCTTAATGTAGTTTGTAGTTGACTGTTTCTAGCACTATTTTTCAAACACTGCATCTTGTTATCTTTTTCTCTCTGCTAACTCCTAGAGTTGAATACCTTCTATGCATACAAGTAACTAGAAAATGAGAAAACTTATCATCCTGTAACTTTTAATAAGGAGAAAAGACAAAACTCTCATGAAAAATATTTTGTAGCTATGATGTATTTTGTAAGGTTCAATTTTTCAGCTACTGTGCACAGGTGTAAACACAGAAAACTAGGCCTGGTCGTTCCATACTGATAATATATCTATTTTAACTGTATTCTGTATTTCTGTATTATTATTAAATTGTCTTGGTGGATCTCAGAATGGACACCATAGGCTTTACTGTAGTCCTGGCAATCTGGTGAACCCTCTGGAAGTTGCTGAGTGCAAAGGAGGATGTAGTGGGCAAAAGGGATTGTTTGCAGATCATTCAGCCAGCAGATCCATGTTTTCCCTACTTAATCATTTCTCTAGCTCTTGTTGGATATTTCTGTTTGAGAGTTGTGTAATGAGGAAATTCCTTAGTTTGGTGTTCCAGGCAGAACCCCCTTTGTGTTCAGGACGGCCTCTTATTTACTATGGGGTGAAGAGTTTGCAATGGCCATGAAGAAAAGTATAATATACCATGTGTAGAATTACTCATCTATTGGACTTCTATGTAGAATACATATAAAGAAGCTCTGAATAATGACATTTGGCACTGTGTAGAAGCCCTTCTTGTTTTGTCTAGTGACAATAAAAACATAAGGACAAAGGATGCCAGATGCCCTTATTCAGAAGCCTGGTATATAGCAAAGCTATGATACTCCTTGCTAAAACAAATGGCCTGCTGGACCAGGGAACTGGGCTCAGGTTTTTATTCAGTCATAAGTTTTCTCTGTAATGATGGACAAGTCACTCTGAAACTCTGCATCTTTCCCTGGAATATTCTAAGCTGAGGGTAAGAGCAACCTTGTTGCATACTAGACAGCATCTCTTTTTCATTTTTACTTTAATGATTACACCCTTTTGTTTTAATGTTTTGCTCATCTGCTTTAATGTTTCACAACAGGGATGGGAATAAAGAGATTTGGGAGGCTGTATGGGCTTTGTTGCCACCCACCCCAAAAGTTTAAGGAGAAGAAAGATCTTGCCTAGTAAGGATACAATGTCTGAGGGAGGAGATAATTTCCTATTGTCCTTTTATTATTTTCCATCTCACTGACTGGTGTTTGGGGGTTTGATGTTCCCCTTAAAAGCTATTTATTGTAGTTTCTCCTGAATTAAAACTGCCTCTCTATTTAAAACTTATTTGTTCTTTTGGAGAATATTGCTATAAGTACAGTTTCAGGCCAAGCAAAGTTCCTGTCATCTCATCTTTTGGTTGTTTTTTGGTAGGTTGTTACTTTTTCCTTGGACATTTGGACACTATTCTAGTATGTGTTATAAATAACATGGTAGATCTCCCTTACTGCAAAAGACAGATTTCTAGCCTTTCTGAGTGTCTAGACTTGTATATATGACTATAGCTCTCTTCCAACAACAGAACAAAACACATTTGTGGACCCCTGAGAAATACAGTTTTATGTGGCACTCTTTCAAATGCTTATGTACAAAGTCCTCTGTATCCTGAAGCTCAAATCATGAGAAAAGTGACTATCAGGTGAATCCTTGAAATCCTCACAGGTGGCTGTATCTAGCTTGATATAATTTCATCTTATCAGTGATTTTTGAATCATCTCAAATGTCATAATCTATGGTAAATTACATATTGCATCTGTTCTGCAGTAACAAGTGAGATCAGAACTAAAATAGTATTAAGCACTCTCCCATCTGCCTAAACCAAGGGGTGCATTTAATGAGGGCTCTTTTTTTCTTCCGCGCTTCCCTTGTGCCAAATAGAATTGAGCATGGTGTGGAGAATTTTTTTCAGATGATGCAGATTTTAAAACAGTTGGGCAATAATTATGATTAATTTTTTAAGTGTCTCTTAAAAAGGAAGACCAGAAATGATGAAGCTTCTTTTCACATAAGTTTTTGGAGTTTCTTCTGTTTCCTTTTGGTTCATATTAATTTACAGTGTAGAACACTGCGTGGGATTTCTTTTACTTACAATTAGAAAAGAAGCTGTAGATAACTTTAATTTTAGATTAAACAGACCAGCTCAAAACAGAAAATGAAAAATGTATAATGCTTTTTCTGACTTGTATCATATAGGATAGTGTACAAAGATTCATGAAACATCTCAACACAGGTGCTCATAGTCCAATGAAACTCAGTTGTTTGTGTTATTGGAATGCTCCAAAGGCTGTTGAGGTCATGATCATTGCTAGTGGATTTCTATCTTTCTAGAAAAATGAGGGTAAAAGGGCTTTGCTCAGTTTTCCTCTCTCTAGTTCCTTGTGAGAATAGAGTACAACAGAATAGCATAAGGAGCAGCTTTCTTGTTCCAGTCTGCTTTCTCTGCTAACTGGTAAATGTCTCCCAGTTCTGTCCATCACTCTAACCTGGGAGGCTAATGGCAGTGGCAGGGTTTGTACCCTCTGTAACCAACTGACAATCCGGCATAGGTTGAGACATTTATTCTCCTCTGAACAACCCAGAGCACAACTGAGTTGGCAAAACCACTCAAGCAAAAAGTAAGAAGAGTTCTTGAAGGAGCTTACTGACAGCTCAGGATGCAATACCCTAGAGGAGTGTAGGCTTGCACCACATGGGCACACCGTCCTCCGGCACAGCTGAAAGAAAAGGAGCTGCAAGGCAGTTGTGCCTGCCCCTCAGTATGCTCTGGAAAGCTATTACAGGCTCACCACTTGTGTTTTAGAAAGATCTGCTTTACTAATATTCCTGTGATACCCTGCTGGGTTATCTGTAACAGGGAACTCGCAGCCTGTCAGTTCCAGTCCAGTACATCCCTGTTGGAGGAGGACTGTGAACTGGCAGCTTAATAGCCGATAGCTGAAGTTGGCATTTCTTAACTATGCTTTCTTCTTGCTCCCCATACTCTATTGTATGTATACATTCAAAAGTGCTTATTCACTTTCCCCTGGAAGTCGGCTACGTGTTTGATGGTATCAAAAAACTGTTGACATTGAGAAGTGTTTTGGCCATTGTTTGTAAGGTCATGCATAGCAGTAATTCTAGAGCATATGTATTAGATAATTCAGGAGTAGTAGAGTCCAGGGGTTGTTTTGTGGTTTGGTTTTCCATTTGGTTTTGTTGCTTTTGGTGTTTTTTAAAAATCATCACCTTTCTTAAAATACCAATTTTTTTCTGCTTCCACTTTTTTCCTTTTAAAATGATAGTCATTGAGAAAGATTGTACTCTTCCTTTTGTTTTAGCCTGATAAGAATAGAAGAGCAGGCTGAAATGCTGACTCTTAACCTGGTAAGATTTGGAGAGAATTTGAGTCCGTAACAGTCTATGCTTTCTGCATATTAAGCTAGAAGAGTGCATCCAGGCCCCTAACTCGGATGAAAATAGAATGCAAAATTTGCATGTAGTAGTAGTTTTACATTTTAATTATTTTTTTTTATTTTAGAAGTCTAAACTAGTATTAAGCTGTATTTATTTGGAGTTTATTTTTCATTTATTACAGGTAGAAAGTAGACTAAAATGTGAATTTTATTGTAGTCCAAAGCATCTTGTTCTCTAAAGCTGTCCTAAAAACCATAAATAATTCAAATCTACACTTACACCATTTTCTTCCATGGATGTGTTGTCTGACAGATCTTGGAAATGCAAGAGATTTCCTTTTTTCAGTTCTATAAAAGCACACATTTTTTTCCCCCAATGCTGCCAGATATTATCAGTAGATATTCCCTATCTAATTAAGTGGTCATTTAATCGATCTTCAGGCAGTGGTTTTCATTTTAAAGGACCTTCTCAGAGAAAGGCTAAGTGCTCTTTTAAGGCTGTGAGATAGCTTTCCTTAGTGCTGTTCATAGTCTTCTTATAGAAAATTGTTGCAACCAGATTCCTGAACCTCCTGGTAAAAGTCAGGCACTTCAGACTCTGTTAAATACTTTCTTTCAGGAAGAATTTTTGTCTGGAAATGAAAGAATTGTTCTGAAAACTTAACATGGCTTACTTTTGGACCAAGAAGTAGAATGACTGACACTTTCTGTTCAGAACTTAAGGTTTTGCTTTGAACCAGAGCTTGGGTTTTTTTACAGTAACTTGCATGGTTTATTGCTCTAGTGACAAAAGGAAGCATTTCAATGTAGAATTTTTCTACTTAATACCAAAACCGAGATACTGATATTATTCTGTGTGGTTCTGTAAGGTTTGAATTTGCAGTTGAATTTCTCGGGGCCGCAGCAGCCTGCAATAACTACTGCATAATCCCCATGTGTCTGCAAGCAATTGCAGCACACCTCGGATGGTTGTGTTCCATGGCAGAATCAGATGCTTAGGCAGGCTCTGCCAGATCTGTTCTCCAGAAATAGCACACCTCTTTTTAGTAAATGACTACCTAAAAATTACATCAATGGGCTTCTAAGTGATTTTATATTGCTCAGTACTTTTTGGTGGCAGTTTTTTAGTTGATTCTTCCTAGTTCAGTTGATTTTATCTTTTGTCTGAATCTATCCTTTTTGCTGTTAGGACTTCTGGCTGGGACTAATGACAGCATTTTAGGCTATAGCAATTGCTGCTGTCTATTTTGGTTTTGCATTTACTGTCTCTTGTCATGTGCAGTCACCTCTGCTTGTTTCAGTCTCTCTGTTCATCATCTGATAAGCTGTACATTTTGTCCCACATCTGTCTGCCTTCTCTCACCTATATATTATTGTCATCTCTGCTTGCCTAGCTTGTTGCAGCACTAGCATCCTGTGAAATTGGTACCTATTTTGGTTTGGATTTTTGTTTTCTTTCATGTCTTTGTTTCCCTTTGAACTTGCCTTTCCCCACATAGCTTAATGGTTTACCTGATAGCCAAAGGCTCCAAGTACCCTACTGGCACACCAGGGGCATGAAATGGGTAGACCATGAGTCATTGAACTCTGTAATTCTGAGGCACCAACAAAGCAGAAGAAGCAGTAATATAATAAGAGGAGCAAGTGTTTGGGATGGTTCCATATCTTGTCACAACACAGTTTTATTTGTTTCTGGGGTAATGGTGATGGGTGTTGCAATAAACTGGGGAGGGAGTGGGAGATTAGCTGATGAGATGAACTGATGTGGTTAATCCAAGTGTTCATCTGTCATTCAACCAGCCCACTTATTGGCCATTGTTCTGTTGTGTTTTTTTTTTTATTAAGTGTGTGGGGTTTGGGGAAGCACAGGGGGAGTACTGCTGATGGAGGTGTTAAGAAAGGATTCTCAGGAAATCAGAAACCAGCCCATTGGAGACTGCAGTCTCAGGCAGGAGGTATTTGGAAGTGCTGCTGATCAAACCTTGAGAGTATAGGACTGAACAGCTCCTGGAAAGTGCAATTTGCAGAAGGAACTTCTGAGGGCTGCAAAAGCACCTCCAGTCAACCTATCACCTGACAGGGAACACATGGGAACCAACCAAGTAGTGATGGGACTGTTTCACTGGTTTACTCTTACAAATAGAGTTCATGAAGTTGTTAAAATCTGGAGGGGAGGAGCTGTGGCATAAGTGGGCTCCCATTGCAGGCACAGCCTTGCTTCTGCACCCAGCGTCAGGGATGGGCAGTGTCTTCAGGGACCCTTGGCTGGGCCATAACACAGCCACGCTGTCATTACCTTCTAAACTCCATTTCCACCTGCAGCCTGTGCAGACTGGGCCATGGAACACATGAACTGTAGCCTGAGCTCTGAGGGCACCCCCAAAACCCACCCAGCTTTAGAGGCACCCAGGCTCATGTCCCTGGCCAAGGGTCCCAGCTTCATTCCTAGGGCACACAGCAGTGAATGGGCCTGCAGGCAGTGCTGTGCATATCTCGTTCCAATGGGTCAAGG
Source organism: Bucco capensis (assembly GCA_013396975.1). NCBI lineage: Eukaryota > Metazoa > Chordata > Aves > Piciformes > Bucconidae > Bucco > Bucco capensis. The sequence goes on along the minus strand of VWZO01002744.1, from coordinate 252,179 downwards.
TGGCCAGGAGCACTGTGAGATGGGAGCAGGTACATGACCAGCCAGCCTGCGGGTGATTATAGAATTGTTACAGTTGGAAAAGTCCTCTGAGATCATCAAGTCCAATCATTAACCTAACACTACCATGCTCACCACCAAACCATGTCCCCAGGTACCACATTTACATGTTTTTTTAACAATTCCAGGGATGGTGACTCAACCACTTCCCTGAGCATCCTGTTCCAATGCTTGATAACACTCTCAGTGTAAAGAAATTCTTCCTAATATCTAATCTGAACCTCCCCTGATGCAACTTGAAGCCATTTCTTTTCCTATCACTTGTTACCTGGAAGAAGAGACTGACCCCCCCACCTCTCTACAACCTCCTTACAGGTAGTCGTAGACAGTGATATAAGATTCTCCCAAGTCTCCTTTTCTCCAGACTAAACAACACCAGTTCCCTCAGCTGTTTCTCACAAGACTACTGCTTAAGACCCTTCACCGTTTTTGTTGCCCTTCTCTGGACACACTCCAGCAACTCAATGTCCTTCCTGTAGTGAGGGGCCCAAAACTGAACGCAGTATTCAAGGTGCAGCCTCACGAGTGTCAAGTATGAGGCCACCTACCCCACGGGATGGCACAGCAGAGCTGGAAGCAGAAGCTCCAGTCATATCTGTGAGGGAGCAGGAGAGGTGACAGTGAAAACACTCCAACATGATGTTGGCATCAGTCAAGAAACAGTCTTTATCCTGCTTGTGGAAATATACCGGAATGACAATGTGGCCCAGTGTGTTTCTGGCACAGGTAACAAATAGGTCACCTGCAAACATGTGGCTTGGCTCTAGGCAGTCAACTGACAAATGAGTTTGGTTGGCACACAGGTCTCAAGGCCCCCAGAATAAACCAGGGACTTTTAAGTGGTGCTCCCAGTATGACACAGTTTTTATAAAGGCAGTAATAGGTTTCTGGAGTATGCAGTGCTATTGGGATTTAGGGATGTCTTCCCAATTTAATCTTACTCAGGCCATTTGCAAGATCCAGTGGAGCATGTCCAAAGTGTCTGATAGCTACTAGAAAAGGCCTAAGCAGAATGGATCTGTCTTGAATTCAACTGCCAATACTGGGTATGCACTGACTTTTTCCAGTCAGGAGAGAGACCTGTGGCAGCTACTTGAAATTTCCAGGTGATTTGGCTTAACTCCAGCACTGTGCTAGACTCATGAGCTGAGAGGCAAAGCTAATGCATTGTGAGTCGATAGGCAGAACATCCTAATAAAATAGGAATTGTATATACAAAATAATTACCTCTCACTAAGCAGGTTTTTTTGCAATCTTCCATCATATTTCTTCACAGGGGAAAAACAGAGGCACAGTCTGTTATATGACATTAACCTTGTATCTCCTGTAAACAATGCCATGCAATATTAATGCCATCAGAAAATGAATTATAGCAGTAGTGTTTATCATATCATTCCATATGAATCATAAATTTTGCAGTTTATATAGGTAATAAAGGATTTCAGAAGTTTTAAATCTCCAGAAAGGATGTTAATCCCTGTTCCGTTTGACAAGTCTCTGCTCTAATATTCTAACATTCTTAAATGTCCCTACAGATTGAGGGTGAATCAGTTAAGCTGTGTATATTGAATTATCATATATACATAATAGACTTGCAACAGGATTATGGTAAGGAGAAAGGAGAGAACTTTGTCCTCAGTTGCCTAGAAAATCAGAAGGATTTTGGACATAACTTCCCTCTCCTTCCCCCCACCCCCGATTTTAGTTACAGCGAGTTTGCTGCTTGAGAAAAGTGCCTGCCTTGAAGATTAAATGCATGCACACACACACACACACACATACATATATGCAATGACCTTTGGTCACAAGGACAGGCAGTGGAAGCTTCCTCAGTGCCCTCTCTCTTGAAAGGAACGGTAGAGTTTGTTCTCCCTGCTCTCCATTTCCACAAAATAGACATAATGATAGACAAATTCTTTGCTCCAAACTCTTCATTGTTCAGTTTTTATAGAGAGTGCAGATATATTCTGGATGGGTTATTTGGGCAACATCAGCCTCTAATGTCAGTCAGAAGAAAAACATCAGACATATTTGATTAGTGGTCAGGGAGCACTTTCCAAATGATCTTAAGGGAGAGATCCAGCACATAAAGCTTATGTTTTGGTTTATGAAAGACTTCTCCCTGTGGAACTAATAGCAATGCAGAGGTTGAATTGCATGCTGTGTAATTGAGGCAAGATTAATAATTATTAAAAAGCAATGGTCTTGTATCTGAAAGACTGACTCATTTGTGCTTTCCAGCAGCTGTTGTGGGTTTTTGCTTTTTGAAAGATTAAATTAACTTTACATTATCCTGCTTTTCTATTATGTTTTCTAACTCTATGACTGATGTTAGCTTACAGCATAAACATATACATGTAGGAAGAGAAATATAGTTTTGGTTTTCCTTTTGCATCCTGAATCTGGTGGTACTTTGTGATTTTTGTTTGTATCATGGATGAAGAAATAGAGTGCACTTCACACATATGCAAATTATAAGATTTAGGGAAAGGCCTTGAGCACTATGAGGAATACAAGATAATCTTGGGCAATGGGTGGAACCACCTGAAATAAACAGGATTGAAAAAGGATCTGTCTGCCCAAACACAGGACCAGGACCACAGGGAATGGGCCAGGCAGAAATTCTGTGGACAAGGAGCTGGTGAATTCAAAACTGAACACAAGTAAATGACCTGGTATTGTTAAAATGCATGGACCCTAGATATCATTGTGGAATATAAGATGTGGTGGCCTATCAAAACCAAGTTGTGATGTGCAAAGAATTCCTTTGCATGTCACTCATACCTAAGAATATCCTTGCTTGGGTACTATGTCTGGGTTTGAGCACTACAATTAGAACATTCTGGACCCAGTAGAGTGAGATCAGAGCAGTGAGAACGCTGCAGGAACTCTGAGGAAAACTTTTAATGAATTTGATATAATTAGTTAATTGAAGAAGACACCGAGGGATGCAATAATAATGTTCTTTAAAGGCCCAAAAGGACAATGTCTTTCTTGAAATAAGACAGCAAGCTTTTGACTTCAATTGAAAAAACTCTATAGTGTGCACCAATGGCTAAGGAGGTTGGGGAATTTCCATCACTGTTGTTTTTGAAGACTCGAGTAGGTAAATTATGTGCTAAACATACCTTAGTGCTCAATGACTGATCTCCTTCCCAACAAACATTTCAATTGCAGAATGGTAGAACAGAGCATTCTTGTGGCCAGCACAGCACTTCTAGAAGCAAAAATAGATATTGCACTTAGAGTAGTGACTTTCTGGATTTGGCTAAAGGTTATCTGTAATGTATTTTTATATACAAATCATAAATATTAATGCTTTAATAGATGAAGTTTACAGTGATCTTGTGCTTCAGTAGTCTTTTAAAATCTCTTTTCAAGTATTTACAGCATTTTGGCATGTCTTGTGAGACTAGTTTTGTGGTCTGGATTTTGTGGTGTACAATATTGATTTTAATCGCTGGTGCTGTTTTTTCCAAATTTGCTTTTTTTAATAGTATCTGATACTAGGTATCAGTTTTCAAGATAACAGTATCTGATATCAGATTAATAGTTGCTATCAAGATTTAATAGTAATTGTGACTGGAATTTTCAGGAGTTCAAATTGCAGTCAAGTACCAAAATAATATATTTTCTTTGTTCCTGTAATAATCTTGATGATTAATTTCTCTCTAAATCTGGTTGTTGTTTTTTTTGTGATTTGACATGTCCAGATTTATTGCTAAGTGGGTTTAGATGTCTTCCCTGTAGTGCTCTGCAGCAATGTATGCCCTGCTTTTACCTTTGATCCAGAGCAACATCCTGTCTCTTTTTCTTGGGGTAAATATTTGGATCCATTCACTGCAGATCCAATCCTGAAAAAGCAGCAGTTTATATTCACAATAAATTTGCTTTGTAAATATTTAACACTAGTTTCCTTGGGTTTCAGACCTGCACAAGGATTATTACACTGACAGATTGGGATTTTTTTAAATCAAAAGGGAAATATTAGATTATATAGTTTGACCTCTACCATGTGCCTTGCAGTCTTGCCTAGCTAATCTTATAATGAGCCAAGTAATTTCCTGTAAGGTTACAGTTCTCCGCTTCAGATGTCAATACATGGACAATTCATTACTTTCTCTCAAATTGTTCCACTGGTTATTTGCTTTACTTCAGTCTAAGCTTAGGTTGTTCTGTAGACTCTATAGAATTTTACCCATAAAGAAATCTGAGAAGCACCACTTGGGTTACTCTGTTGTGCCTATGGAAATGAACTTCCATAGCATCCCAGAGAATTCTGCTATTAGCTTACTTAGTATTTTTCCACTTAAATCTGCAAAGCATGGGCATAAATTTTGTTGAACACTCACCTTGGTTTCATATGATTATATGTTCTTTCTGTAAATTGTGTCAATTTCAAAGAGAATTTATCAGTTCTAAATTGATAATAGTTGTAATATGATAAAGTAGATCAAGTGGGTCCATTAAGGTCATATGCCACTTTACTCTGCTCTAGTGAGGCCTCATCNTAGTTGGGGATGTCCCTGCCCACTGCAGGGGGGTTGGACTGGATGACCTCCAGAGGTCCCTTCCAACCCTAACCATTCTATGATAAATAAGCATATGTGTGAGTGCAGGGTTATATGAGAATCAAAGTAAACTATTCATCCTCTCTCAGTCCTCCTTCAAAAAGCAATAACTTTTGGTTCGCTTCGATGTTCTTAGCTCATATTTTTAACAGTGTATTTCTTAGTAGCTTCAAATTTCACATCTTCCAAGCACAGTGCGAAAACAAAGGGAAAATTATTCCCTGATTCCTTTTCATGTGGGAATTTGTAATGATCATTGTTCAATACCTGGCATACAAAGAGGAAAAGGATATGTATATTAAAGCATGAGGAGATAACTTAAGATAAATATTAATTACATTATTCCTCAGCCACTTTGCATAGTAAAACTTCATTAACAAGTGAGTTCCTGTTCACCATAAGTGAAGCAGCCAGTAACTGTGATTTACAAAGCCATCAAAACTATGGAAATGCTCACTTTAATCAGAACTGTAATTATGAGGAAATTTGCTGCAGGAAAATTTGCTCACAGAATAAAGATTAAAAAGATCTGAATGGTGTCTATGAAAGTGCAACAATTACATTTTCTTTCCAAGCCTGAGAAATCCTTGTGGAAGAAAAAAAAAAAAAGTAAGTAAAATTCTGTCTTTTGATTACAATGGAAAAGATAAACTGCAGCTGTTACTGTAATTTCCTCAGATAACAGTAGTAAGTGTCTACGAAGGGACATACACACATGTAATGAATGGATTTAATCCACTCTCTGAGGTTGGAATTGCCTATCAATAGGCTACCTGTAATTAACTTTCTCATATTAAATAATTCTCTTGTCTTGAATGTAACAAAATTGCTAATCTGAAGAGGCATTTTTCTTATTCCCTGGGCTTCTGTATTCCCTGCAGCTGCTGTATGGATACTTGTAATATTTGATGCACTCATCTTTCTAGCAGTGCCATACAGCTGTCCCTTCCTCTCTTCTCAGCAGATGAATCCAAGTTTTCACTCTATTGTGAGCAGCCTGACAATGCTGGCTGCTTAGTGGAAAAGGGTAGTATGTTTAAAGTGAACTGTGGACCCAAAATCCATTGAGAAAACTGATGGGATGTTGGTTTTTGTTTTTTTTAATAAAAATTGACTTTTCAGCTAGCAGTTTCCTGCCAAAGCTTTCTTCACTGCCTTGTACTGGTCTGCAGTAAATATGCATATCAGTGTCCAAGGGGAACAGCTGGAATGTGAAAGTACCCTGTGTAAACCAGTTACTACATTACAGTCAGTAGTACTTTGGCAGTTTTGCTTGATTGCTTTAATAGTGGAGGATCATAAGAGAGGTTGTCACTGAAACAGGAATTTAATGTTCCTGTTCTTGACTTTGGATCTGAATAGTCTGGGATATATTTGGGGAGAGAGAAACAGCTTTTTGTAATACTTTTGTGGTGTTTAGAAGCCTTGATAGTAATAGTGAGTTTGGAGAAGATGGAATTAATACTTCAATTTTAAAAATAGAATTATAATGCAGTTTATCACAGCCACAATTACATTTGATACCTGATGAATATTTGTATATATTGTCCCAAGGCAGCTGCATAAATCGAACGTCCTGCAAGTAACTAAAGATGAACTAAGAAATTCTTTGTGTTCCTCTGTGTGGTCCAGTGTTAGATGTGAATAAGATGCAAGTAACCTCATAAGATGTAGTATCATGCAATCAGTTGAGATTTACAAGAACTGTTGCATCAGCTCTGTGGTGTGCCTGAGATAGCTGATCCAATTGTTTACGGTTCGTGGATTGGATTGCATTAAATGCTAGCTTACAAATCTCTGCTTTGCACTGTACAGTATGGAAAACTTCACAGCCTTATTGCTTCCTCATCAGCCCTCTCACACTAGTTAGTACTTGGAAGGACACTATTCTTCTGGCCTGACACGTAGTCAGCACTATGGAGAGGTGTGAGAAGACATATGAATGTTGCAGTAGAGTTCTCCTTCATCTACTGTGAGAATGGGGGAAGAGTAATCCACCTTAAGCAAGTAAGAATTCAGACATGGGATCAGAAGACTAGACCCAGAAGTGTCATCTAGTTAGCCTGTCAGTAGGAAAAAAGAATGATCCTATGAAGTAAAATTAATCACATTTGGAACCTTACGAAATTGCATTGCCACACTTGCTGATGCAGCTGAATCACAAGGGCATGTGGAAATGGCACAATGCAGAATAGTCACCGTATTAGCTTGAGACCTAGTCTGATCTAATTAACCCTGCTCAGAGGCAAGGTTAATAAACCTGGGTGCAACCCAGCACAGGAGTTGTTTTTTTCAACTTGCTTGGAGCTATCCTGAGGCTTTACTGTAGGAGTGTAGCATAGACATGCAAGTTATTTAAGATACAAACATGTAATGTAACTTCAGAGTGCTGGTGTGGTTTAATACAACACTCTCTCATAATAAAACGGCACTCACAATTCTGGTCTGAGTAACTGTCTTAGAGCTATAGTTCTGAGGAGTAGTTCACTGGGGATGGGAGCAAGGAGCACCCATACGGCAGTGACCCATAAAGGCCAAAGAAAATGTAGAGTGGCAAGCTGGACTGTGGAGATTGGAGTGAAATTGTCTTTCTTGCTATCTCACCACAGGCTACGCAGGATGCTGATTTCAACACCAATCTTCTGTACAAGTTGCAGATGTTAATAGATATCTCCTTTACTGTCGTAACCCAAATCTCTGATAGAAACCCAGGCATCCTGTAATAATATTCTCTGTAAGACAACATGAGCTCCATGATCCAAGGGGTTCCTTTGGACCTTTTCTGTGCAATCACAGACACTTGTACAATACCAGTACTGCATAAATAATCTACATATCACATATTTCTGGAAACAATCCACAAATTACTTCCCCCTGAACAAACAACCTATAGAGATGCAAAGTATGAATCATACTGACATGGTGTAATGATCAGCAGATTGTGTCTTTCCAACAAACCTTTGCTTCCTTCCCTCCTACCCCACCGTCTGGCATTCTAAAAACTCAGATATTAATTATCTCACTGCTTTTATTTCTAACTCCAAATAGTTAATAGAGAAAAAAGAATAAAATAACTTTTCCCCCCTACCCCCCACCCCGCATAGTTGTTTTTACTAAAAGATCATAATAACTATGCAGAAAGCATCTGATTTATAAATGAAATAATAACTCTGCTATAAATAGAACAAAATTAATGATCTTCCTTCCAAAATTATTTGGGACTGTTGGATTGTTTATTCAAAAGGACTGCAATTTATTGCACGTTATTTGAGATATACAAGTAATTAACATAGGTATGGGAAATTAATTATTTCTTCTTAGAAGAAGCTGTGGTTTTACAGACAAGTAAAAAAATAAATGTCATATAGCACCTTAGCCATAACTTTCCAGTAAGTGATTTATAGGTTTAATTTCTGTCTCTTTTTGTGTGTGATTGGGTTTCCCATATGTGGATTTCCCATGATCAGTTTTCTCTATTAGTGCATTTACGTTGGAAAGTAAATAATTCATGACTGCCTTTCTTTCCCAAACCAATGACCTAATATTGACCTATTTTTCCTGTGGAATTACTTACCTACATCTTGTTATCCCAAGTTTCTTACCTCTGGATGGGTGTCTTACATCAGTTTCCTTGAATGGAATTTTTTTTCACTTCATTATACAATTTGATACTGTGACTGAATAGTTGTACATATGAATTTCAAATGCACATTTCACACATATTTGAACTAGTTAGTAAAAAGTTTGCAGAAAGTAAATATAAAAATGGATCCTGATTAATCCAAATATAATTTCTAGTAATCAATTTGTTCTACCACATAGCCTCATTTGTCATGTACTTGTCTTAGATAAAATGTTTTAGAAAAATTTGTTATGAAATGAGTTTGCTACTGAAATGCAGCCTCACTTTTGGCTTAGCTATATTGGGAACGGAAAGTAGTGGTAATATTACTTAATGAACTGTCATCTGAAAAGCTAGGTGGTCTAGAGGTGCTTGGCAAAGAGAATAGATAACATTACATTGGATATTAGGGAAAAAATTGGAACAGGCTGCCCAGGGAAGTGGTGGAGTCATCATCCCTGGAGGGGTTCAAAAAAATCTGTAGGTGTGGCACTTAATGACATGGTTTAGTGGCCATAATGGTGATGGACTTGATGATCTCGAAGGTCTTTTGCAACCATAATGACTCTGTGATCTGTTTAGGAGTATTTGTTAGAGAAAAACCACTTGTAGTTCACTGGATCGTGCAAGTACAATCATCTCTGGGTTACTGAGTATAACGTGCCACCTAGAACAGTCTCCCTGGCTGTCTTCACAAGAGCTTCCATGGCATGGAAGCAGATTGCAGTCCTCTAAGCTTAGTGAATTCCCTCATTTGATGATGTTGGAGGCCTCCTTTTTGTTGTATCTTGCTTTTTTTTTTTTTCCAGTCTTTAATAGGAGCAGTACTTGCTGTAGGAAACGTTATTTCTTCTGTTGTTTCTAAATTCTTCACATCTTGGTGCTCCTTGTCTTTCCTCAAATCAGTTTCAATTCTTTCATCCCAAGAGTCAGAGAGGAGATCCTTCAGGTATAGATTGCTTTTTACTTAGAGAGAGCATTGTGTTGCTGTTCCCACAAGGGGGTAGAAGAAAAGGAGATTTGTTGCAACAGTGGGTTTGTTTTTTTCTTCTTCTTTCAAAAGTCTGTGTGTTTTGTATTCTTTAAAACCACAGTGGAAGCTTTAGATGAAAGAGGTACATGCATAAGTTCAAAGCCTCTCCTGCTTGATCAGTATTCCCACAAGAAACATGGATGAGAAAAGGTGAATGAGGAGAGCCTGCTAGACTCATCTCAGCAGCTTGGCTAAAAGGAAATAATAGGGGAAAAAAAGTTCTTTTAATTTTTTTTGTTTACTTATTTTTATTCCCTTCTAGGCACAAAACAAGCAAACTGAACTCTACTTAAAAAAATGGAGCATGCTCTTGCTCCCACACACCATCTTTTCATAATCAGAATCTTGGTAATTTTGTGTTAGACTTTTTCTATGAGCATTTTCAAGGAGAAAAAAAATTCTCAAACAGCACCTGGGGGAAAACTCTGCAGTCTCATGAAAGATAATTTTCTACCTGATTGCATAAATAAGAGCAAAAATTGATGTGTTGAACTTCTTGTATTTGTTAGTATTTAGGCCATGATTCAGATAATTGTTTTTCCTTAGGGTCAGGCTTATATCTCAGCTCCTCAAAGTACTTCAGCCCTGTGTGTATGTTCATTATATTATCATCAAATGGTATCTGAAAGTAATTGGAATAAACTGCAGTGGGTTTCAGCAGAGCCTTCAGGATTTAACAGCATGATCTAGGTTATGTCCTTTGCAGATTTCTTCAGCCAATGAGGTTGCTTAATGAAGCTGTTGAAATTTGAAAGGCAGATATATTTTTCTTGTGCCTTAGGGAACAGGACAATCTTTAGTTGAGTGGTTAGGAAGAAACTACCTAATCTGCAATTGCCTACCACAGGTTTTCAAGACCTGGCAGCCTGTTGGATACCAGCCTGTTGGGACACAGTAGTGGACTAACTAGGTTGATTGCTGGCTTTGGAGTAGCTTTGAGTGTTCTGCCACTCTTTATTTCACAACATTTTTGTAGAAATGTAGGTAATATTTGCTTCAGCCCTGGGTGACTGGGTATTTCTACCATGGGAACATGACAATGCACAGTTTAGAAAAGAAACCTCATCAGAAAATGGTTCAGTGCTTGTAAGAATTGCTGTACAATGAGCTTTTCATTGCTTGTTTGTAGAGCTATAATCTAATTCTCTCAAATGTAATTTCCATTCACTTTGAGTACAACAAAGAATATGGTATCATACATAGTTCTGGTTTTTGCCACTATTAAATCAGAGGTTTGTTAGCAGCTGTGAGAATTGATAATTAAGATTGATGAAGTGATTCAAAGCAGTTTATAATTGAAAGATTGTCTGATGTATAGGCAGGTTTTTAACAATATTTGTTGAGCTTCACAGAATGAAGGTGAAAACTAAGAGATTTCTCTCCTCTAGCATTATAGTAGGTTGCATAAAATGGTCTTATTGAAATTTGCCCATTGCTAGTCGATAATATCTGCACTTCTCATAATTTGTGTGAACCACCATATCATTTTTGCCACCTCTTTTTGGAAGGATGAGAAATTACTAGATGACTTTGCCAAACTGCAGAGCACAGATGGAATTGGCATGATGGCTAATGCATCTTGTCCTTCTGTGTCTATCAAAAGCAGGAGCAAATAACTGCTGGGTTTATTTAGTCTCCCAGTGATCAGCTATTGGCAGATCAAAGAGAAAATATTTTCACACCAGCCCTTTGGGGTAAAATCCTGGCTTCCTTGGTTGGGAACGGAACTTCTGTATTCAGTGCTAAGAATCCCTACTGATAGCATCTGCTTCTTGGCTCAAAACATCATTACAGAGGAATTTTGGTTTGGAAATGCACAGCCTACTAGTTATATAGGCAGTACTCACTGACACCCTCAGAGGTTTTGAAGGATTTACCTCTCATAGGGTCTTCATTATGGGAACTCATACTAACTGTATAAAAATTGAGATAACTGGTACAATCTCAATGACATCATATTATTAAAAACAAAATGCTTAGTGAATATGTAAAGGGTGAAGTTTTTTGTTGGTGAAAGAGGGAGGGAGACTCATGGTTATGTGGAAATTTCATGTTCACCTCTGCTGATCAGGAAGATNTTACAAGAAAGCTGGAGAGGGCCTGTTTGCAAAAGCCTGTAGTGAAAGGACAAGGGGCAACGGTTTTAAATTGGAGAAGAGTTGATTTAGACTGGATATTAGGAAAAAGTCCCTCACCACGAGGGTGGTGGAACACTGGCACAGGTTGCCCAGGGAGGTGGTTGAGGCCCCATCCCTGGAGGCATTCAAGGTGAGGCTTGCCAGGGCTCTGAGCAACCTGATGTAGTTGGGGATGTCCCTGCCCACTGCAGGGGGGTTGGACTAGATGATCTCCAGAGGCCACTTCCAACCTAAACCATTCTATGATTCTATGGTAAGAGTTTTGATCCCAGAATCTGCCTAGCTGAAGATTAGTGTGAGGTAGTTAGATGATCCACACTCACGGACTCCTTTTCTGAATCATTAAGCTCGAACTTCAGACCACAAATGGATGTTTTAACAACCCTTCCCATTTAATGAAAAATGTTTAAAAAGTTTTCATTTCAATTTCAAGTAAAAACAGATTTCAAGACTGAAAATTTCCTTGGAATGCAGTTATATCCACCAATAATAATGTATGTTGAGTTCCACTCATAGCTCTTACTTTCCATATAAAATTTGAGGCAAATCTCCATTACATGTTCATTTTATTTAGGCAATCCGGTCCAGGAACTTCAAATCTGAATGTCCCAGTGTGCCACAAACCAAGTCTCTTCAAGGCAACCTATGCGCCTCGTTCAGCTTATGAGGAATAGCTCAAGGTGCAACCAATTAGCCTGCTGTGGGAAAGCTACAGAGTTTTTGCTAAACCTGGTTCAGTCAGAACTTTGTGTGAACACATTGCACAGTTCTGTTGCTGCTTTACTATCTACTCTCCTTCATGAAATTTCTAGGTTCTTTAGATGAAAGACGGACTGCTTCTTCACTGAACATGGGAAGCAGCAAGAACCTCCCCCCTTTCACTCCACTTCCATGTTTCCTAAGGTCTATCTACAACCTACCAAATTTTAAACTCCCTACTGACATCTCTTCACTGCATTCAACCACTTAAAAATCTTTCCTACAGAAGTGAAATGTAGTATGAGTTCTAAAAAAAAAGTGTCAATTTCCCCATTTCACACACACCTCCCTCATATGACAATGAGACAATGTATTACTTACCAGCTCCTCCTTTTGTGTTTATTTTGCCTCTACTACTGTAGTCTAGAGAAGACCCTGTTGACTTTGAATGAGATTGATCCATCTAGTGATCTTCCCACATGGTGTTTTTAAGGACTGGAATCAAAGTGCTAGTACGAAGGAAAAATGCTTTCCATACTGCAAGCTCCATAAATAACCAGATTTTCTCTTCTGGTTCTTTTACTTGACCTGTCTTTTCATTTATTTTGTACAGTGAATTGACACTGTGAGATGGTGCTTCCTCTGCCATTTGGAAGCTGTTCTCCAGACAGACTTTGTGTCTGATGCAACTGCATGCATCTGCTTTGTGTTCATGGATGCCTAAGGCTTAAATAGAGAGCCTTTGTCTGTATCAAAATAAAATTGAGATCTGGCTGTATGGGAGAGCTGTCAAACCACTGACTGCCTGATCTTACTGTTCAAGTGAAGAGCTGAGAACAACGCTGCTGCAGTCCATAAACTACATCACAGAAAGTAAAAGCCAAATACAAGAGAAGTGGTTGCTCTGCATGCTCTCTGCCTGCTCTCTGCCTGCATCAGTGTGGTTGAATACAACTAGAGCAAAGTCTGATACTAACTTCTGTGTAGTTTTATTGTGGAAGTTAATTGGAAGTTTATCAAACTTAAAATTTAGTTTTTTTCATCAAAACTCTCTTAAGGCAGAGAGATTGTGAATAAGCATAATTGAAAATCTGAGGCTGATTGGTAGTTTGCATTGAAGGACTTCTCTTAATTGAGGGTTGTGACAGCTATCAAAAACTTGAGCCCATTTTATGTTCTAAGTTTTTAAGCAGAATGGTCCTTTGAAATCAATGGCATGATGTGACACCTTGGTTTTGATCAATGCATAGGAGTTAATGCATTTAGAAGAAAATTCATATTGGTATCTATCCTGACATCCTATCCAGAAGGAGCAATTCCTTTATCGTTTTCACTTCCTATTCTTTGTCACGCTAGGCTAGGACAGCTGTGAAGTACAGTATGCTGAGATCCTGGTGGGGGGAGCACTAAGATGCTGTTGATGAAATCTTATGTGAGAGACACAAAGCTGAGTGCTACGTTGTTCTCACCTGTGCAGATTTACAGTCATTATTGTCAAAACAAATGTCAGCATGTCACAGAAAAAAAAACACCAAACAGCACAAAAATGAAGGACAGCTTCCATAAACAGAAAAGTAAACATCAAAGCCAAATATTTTGCCTCATTAGTCCTCATTAGGATTAGGGAGGCAGGCAATATGTCAATGGGACTGAATAATTATGGCATAATGCATCTTCTTGACAATATGTGCTTCTCAATTGGGCAAGGACCACTGAGAAATGGCAGGCTCTGCCTGTGATTCCAGTCTCATATTTATTTCTATGCAAATATTTTCTAACATTGAGTGTGGTGTGAACCTAAAAGTTCAGGATATATTTGTGAATAGGGGGATTAAGTAGATGAACTCTTTAAAAAGGAAAAACTAGTATGTAAACAAACCAAAATAACGTTGCTGCATCCTTCCTTTCACTGCTTGCTCTGCATCTGTTAATCCATGTTTCCACTGATCTTGTATAATGCAGAAATAGCCATAGTTGTGAGTAATGGGTCCCAGGTGGTAATACAGCAGTATTAAATTTGGTCTCCTGAATTTGTACATGTATCTGTCCAGGTCTGTAGCACCTCTGCATTCCTTAAACTAAGCTTGTAAGAGATCATTGTGCCAATCTGGATGCAACTCTGCATGGCAAGTGCCAATGAGAATTTGAGTTTTGTCAATCAGGATTTGAACTAATGCTTCCGAGTTTATACTGCTGAGCTTTCTAGAGATTTGTGTGGCTTACAAATGCTGTCGTGTGCACGACCACAGTAGGACTTGTTGTGAGTTAGATTAATGCTTGTTCCTGTGGAGCCATACAGACAACAGCAAGTGTCATTTCACTCAAGTATTTTAGCAATCTGGATTGCAGCCTTGTTCCAGTGGGAGAAAGATTTACCAAAGAGGCGGCTTCCCATCACATGTAGCACCCATGATTCTCTGCTGCTTTTTAGTAGTTGATGTAATTAGCGACTTAATTTTATCAACAAATAAGCTTTATTTGGAAGCTGTACCTTCTAATGCCCTTGCGTTGTTTGGGGGAAGGAGAACAGTGAGTGTTCTGTAGGATGAGTGTGTGTTGCTAATACCCAGAAGGTTGGCATTCTGTAATTGGTTTTGTATCAATATGAACTCTGGCAGCCATACCTTAGGCACCTGCTTAAGTGATGCACTGACACTTAACAGAGTTAAGGTTTCTGTTTGCATGTTCCTAGGGAAACAGTAGTACCTAATGTATTGACCATTTCATAATGAAAGTTGTACTTTGCAATGACTTTTTCCAGGCTGGTAAGACCTCTGGGCCAAAGGAGCCTCTTTTGTACAATTTGTACAGTGACTTAATCTGAAAGAAAAAACAGAAATTAAACCTAGCCAACGGCAATGTGATGTTCTCCAGAAATAGAGGAGTATGTATTCAGTATGTGCTCAGAATAGGAAGCTGTTTGCATGAGTTTGACATCCTAATGAATCAGTCTCATGCTATTTTGGGACTCCAGTTTTCTCAACTGTGGTTATAGAAGTTCCTTTCAGGTAATTGTAGAGAGCGATAAGCTATTTTCTATAGCCTTCTTCCAGCTCTACTGTATTACTGTAAATTGATATAGTTTACTGGAAGAGTTCCATCACTGAGAAAACCCCACTTTCAGCTTGATATAGAGGCTTCCCTGCTGAAGATTATCAGTTCAAAGAGTGCTTCTTAAACTGTCTTGTGAGAACCACCTGTTATTTAATCTATGTGAATTGAATATGTGGAGTGCTCTAGTTATGCTGAATTTTATGCAATTAACATCAAAACCAGCAAGTTCAATAAAAAGTGTGAGTGTGAAAGATGGCATATATGGTCCTTGACCAGCAAAGAGGTACCAGTTTTCAGGAGATGTTCCACAGCTGAGAGATATGATTTCTTCAGCAATGTCTAGAAGCTGCAGAAGAGATTAGGTTGCTGCTATTCTTGCACTCTGCTGTTCCATCATTACTGGCCCAAAGACATTACTCACAAAGTATAGCAGAGAGATGAAGGCTGGGAGGAAGATATGCTGGTTATGTCAGTTAAGTAGACAAACTAAAATAGACACAAGGCAGAATGAAAGGATTTGTTCAAGCTTGTAAGAAGAACGGTAATACCGGGCAGCTCTTTGAGTTAGATGTCTCTTTTCCTGAAATGTGAGCAGTGTTAGTATTTAAAAAAACAACAACAACAAAAAAAAAACACAAAAAAAAAGAAACCAAGAAAAAGAAAAAAAACGTCACTTAATGTTGCTACAAATCTGAAGTCTTGCTAGTGCTTTGTAGCAGCTCTTATAGCAGTGTTTTGGTCATGTTATTGACAGCAGGCGCCCTGGTAAAGGGGAGAAGCTGAAGGAATATATTCCCATAACTTGGCTCCTGTTTTTAGCCTGTATCATTTGAGCAGAAAATAGTTACAAAGAATTTGTACATGGATGAGGTTTGTGTGATGAAGATGTTAAAGTGGTCCTGGCTCAGCCTTTGAGCAGGGTTTGGTTTGGGCATAGGCTTCTGTGTAACCTGAGCAAAATGTTAAGCCTGTGTTTTACAATGAGATCTGAGGGACATAACCACAAAGAAAGCCTACCCCTCTGTTTTCCAGGGTTTCCTTGCCTTTTCTCATAGAAACTTCATCTATTTAATTTTTTTTTCACTTATCATTTATAAATGTGCCTGCAATCTTTTATTCTTCATCTCTCATATCTAATTATATCAAAAAACCCTACAAGGTAAGGCAGTGTCTCTCATGAGAAATATAGAGCACTGCAAAGAGGGAAAACCTTGACTTTAGCCTGGACATTTAAGGACTGCTCAGCTACAAGTAACCATGCTAGAAATAAACAATACAAGAACTCCTGGTGTTTGTAATAAAATATAACCATTTTATGCTTTAAAAGAAAAAAAAACAGGTGCAGTTTTACTCAGATTTTGAGAGGCATCACAAACTCCCTTTCTTTTGGGAATCATCCTGAATAAGATGAATGCTTACTAATAGCAGTATAGCAGTGGGAGGTTAACAATCAGTCACTTTAATCAAAAAACTTTACATTTCAAATGTAATCTAGAGCTAGGCTGGGGAAAGTTCAAAAACCTGTGATAGTGAACAAAATTACTGTAACTTAAATTATATAATTGGCTATTTGGGTTTTTATCATAATTTATTTTTTTCTATAGATGCTTTTGATGAAATGGGAAGAAAATGTATTTAAAATATCTGCTATAATAAAGATTAAATATACTTTTATTGTATTTTAGCTTCTAATAAGCTATTACATTTTTTGAGTTGCTTTCTGCCTCCCTATAGTACCTCCATTCTCCACATACCACCAAGATATCTTCTGAATATGTTTTAGAATAGAATCCTTTTCTTTCTGTTGATTTAGAATTGGTCAAATGTATTTTTGTAACATCTTTAACATCTTAAGCATCTTTAATGGTTCCCTGAACTTTAAATGAGGGCACATGGAAGGATAAAAAAACCTAATACTTCTTACTTGTGAACCCCATGCCTTTTAGCACTGAAGTAGACATGAATTTTACTCTGACTTTGAAAGGGGTGGATAAAGTCCACGTAACTCTGCTCAGACTCTAGTGTTTTCCAATTGCATTACTCAATTCCTCATGAGAGTTTCTTGACTTTTTCCAGAATTTGGCTTTCCAGCAGGTGATTTCGTCTCTGTCTACAAATAAAAAGTACATTTCACTTTGAAAATTAGTACTTGCTATCAGGAGGAAAGTACTGTCTTCATGCCACTAAGAGCACCTGAGGATTTAGCAAATCCAACCATGCAACTCTGTTCTAATTGTTCCTTCATTGCCGTGAGTCATCTTTTAACTACAAATACCAACGTGCTGCAATGTTATCTTCATGACTTTTCTTCCTAGAATGATCTGTGTGCTAATCATGTTCTCAGCCTCAAAAAAGTAAAGATCACCTTATAACCTTCCCTTGTCCTTCCCTTCTCCTTAAAGCCCTTTTAGAACAACAAAAAGAGATGTGATGTGTAACAGGAGCAAGTTCCATGTTATACCTGCTTCTGGTGATCTCATTCTGCTAATAGCTGTCCAGAGTAAGACTGGCTATTAAGGATGGTATCATCCTTTAAGACAGAGTATCAGACCACACTATTTCTTTGAGGACTCTCTGCTCCATTCATGCTGTTGACAAAGGCAAACAATGAAGGAATTTCTCTCCAATCCATATTGTGATGTTGGGAGAGTTTCACTAGAACCATTATCACTGGTGGTTTAATGTTATAGCTGTCAGTGGTTGTCTGGGTGAGAGAGATATTGTTTAAACCAAAAATTAAGTTAGGCTAACTTTATTTTGGATTACATGCTGAAGACCAAAGGGCTCCTCTACTCTGGATTATTTTATCATTGATGTACCATCTTTGTGATTGCTCCGAAGGCATCTACTGTTAGTTGTATGGTTTGATTATATTTTCTATAGATTTGGGTAATCTACTGCAACTAATACAAGGTTGAGGGTTTTTTGCATTTGACATAGAGCATTTCCTTTTTTCTCCTTTTTTTCTACAGCAGCCTCAAAGATAATTGATACTTTATTTTTCTTGTGAATTAATCAGTTCAGGTGTGGACACAGAGGGGTGGCCATTTGTCTGATCTCTCCTATTGACATTTTATATGTTGCCTGCATTTAGGGAAGACTACGAAGTCCATGTAATGCACATAAGCAAAAAATATTTCTGAGAGTTGTTAAGCAAATGTTCATCATCTATTGCTTTAATTCTAAAGACTGAAAGAGGTATCGTTAGAGTGTAAACATCACTGCCCAAGAGTTAATATCTGAGGTAAAATTTCAACTCCATAATTTGCAACATACTGTGGCTTTGGGGGATAATGCATTTGGTCAAGTGAATGATCTGAACAGTACCATTGTAAAAAAAAAAACAAACAAACCACCCAACCAACCAACAAAAAACCTCAAACAAAGAAAAAAGTCAAAACCCCCCAAATCCCAGCAGAACGCACTTGTCTTTGAAGTACTTTCTGCTGCTGGTGACTTTATAAACTTTAAGAATGCATGGGTATAATTCTTGAAACAATAGAGCCACTGTTACTCTATCCTGAGCAGCACAACTCATTTCAGACGTCATTGATTACAGTAGAATTATTCACAGAGGGTTTCAGAGTGTCACGTTTCTCTCCTTTATCCTACTGTCACAGAATAGCTGAAATTGTAAGGTACCCTTGGAGCTTGCCTACTCCAACTCCTCTGCTTGAAAAAAAGTAGAGCCAGCTACAGCAAGTTGCTCAGGACTGTAGGTGCAGGACTCTGTATTTCCCTTTGCTGAATTTCTTGACATTCCTATTTGCCCAGTTCTCTGGCTCTATCACCCATTCCTTGTTTTGTATCATCTATAAACCTTCTGAGGATGCACTCTGTCCTATCATCAAGGTTGTTAAGGAAACAGTATTAGCTCTGGTGTCAAACCCTGGAGCACACTAGTGACTGGCCATCAGTTGGAATTCTTTTCACTGATCACAACGTATTGAGCTTGTCAGTTCAGCCACCTTTAATCCACCTCACTGCTCATTTATCTAGTCCATACTTCATTGGTTTGTCAATAGCAATGCTATAGAACAGCTTGATGAAAGCCTTGCTAAAGTCCAGATAGACAACATCAGCCACTGAGGCAATCATGTCATAGTTGAAGGCTATCAATGTAATCAACTGTTGTGATTTCCCTTTCAGAAATTCATGCTGAAAACTCCAAAACACTTTCTTGGTCTTAATATGTTTGGAGATAGTTTCCAGGATTATTTGCTCCTCCTCTTTCCCAGCAATTGAGGTGACATTAGCTACTCTGTATTTCCCTAGATCCCCCTCCATGCCCACCCCTTAAAGATAGGAATCATGGAATTACAGAACCTCCTGAGTTGGAAGACACCCACAAGATCATCGAGTCCAACTCCTGTCTCTGCACAGGACAATCTCAAAAATTACACCATGTGCCTGAGGACCTTGTCCAGATGCTACTTGAGTTCTGTCAGGCTTGATACCATGACTACTTCCCTGGTGATCCTATCCCAGTGCTCGACCACTCTCTGGGTAAACAACCTTTTCCTAATATTCAGGCTAAACCTCCTCTGACAGAGCTCCATGCCATTCCCTTAGGTCCTGTCGCTGGTCACCATCAGTTTCTGACCCTCTCCTTCCTCTCATGAGGAAGCTGTAGACTGTGATGATGTCTCCCCTCTGTCTTCTCTTCCCTAGACTAAACAAATCAAGTGATCTCAGCCATCCTTCATACAGCTTCTTCTCTAGACCCTTCACCACCTTTGTGGTCTACTTTGGATGCTCTCTAGTAGCTTTATATCCTCTTTATATTGTGGTGCCCAAAACTGCACACAATACTCAAGGTGAGGCCACATTAGTGCAGAGTAGAGTGGGACTGTCATCTCTCTTGACTGTCTAGCAATGCAATGGTTGGAGCACCCCAGGACATGGTTGGCCCTTTTGGCTACCAGGGCTCACTGTTGACTCTCATTCAACTTGCTGTCGACCGGAACCCCGAAATCCCTTTCTGTGGGGCTGCTCTCCAGCCTGTGCATACATCCAGGGTTGCCCCATCCCATGTGCAGGATCCAGCACTTGCCCTTGTTGGTAATTGTTCAGCCCTCTAACTGTCCAGATCTCTCTGCAGGGCCTCTCTGCTTTCAAGGGTGTGAGCAGTTCCTCCAAATTTTGTATCATTGGCAGACTTACTTAGCAAACCTTCAAGTCCTGCATCCAAGT
Organism: Bucco capensis; assembly: GCA_013396975.1. Lineage (NCBI taxonomy): Eukaryota > Metazoa > Chordata > Aves > Piciformes > Bucconidae > Bucco > Bucco capensis. The sequence goes on along the minus strand of VWZO01002744.1, from coordinate 231,812 downwards.
AATTTATGAAGATATTGAAGAGCCCTGTGAAACTCCACTATGGAGTGGTCACCAGGCTGATGTAACCTCATTTACTGTAATGCTTTGAGGTTGGCCTGTCAGCCAGTTGTTCACCCATCTCATTACATGTTTGTCTAGCCATGTGCTGGATGTTTTGTCCAGTGATATTTGATTTCTTCCCATCCTGAGGAGCTTCCCCTGATCACCATGATTTTTGAAGATAATTGAAAGTGTCCTTGTAATGACAGCAGCCAGCACCTTTAGCACTTGGGAATGCATCTCATCCTAAATACCTCCTAGCCTTGTCCTGTCCTTACCTACAACCTGCAAGTAACAGCAATTAATTAAATATAAATCTGTATCAAAATGGCAACAACTATTTCATAAGTGTCTTTTTCCCTTTAAAGACACAGTTACCTTGATCTTTTCATCCCTGAATTCTTGCCAAATGGTATATTATCAGGTGCACAGCTTAAAATTTTTGACAAACGTAACAGAAAATGTCAACTCTTTCTCTTACAGTGAGGAGGGAGGAGAGGTTGCATTTTCTAATTTTATGGTGATAATTATCCTTCTGTCATTACTCTGTCTCATGCTTCAGCACAGATTTATGATGCTGATATCATATGCCTCCTAGGCTGGCTCTCTGAGAAGCAGATAAAATTCTGTCTTTTTACAAGCCTGCAGGGAAGAGCTAATTCAGCCACATTAGTCATGATTTATGGGCATTTATCCTAATCAGCTTTTCTGACAAGCCTCCCATTAGGATACCACTAGATTTGGAAGCAGACACAAAAATCTAGTTTCATTTCTCATTCTCAGATGTGCAGAACTTTTCAACTCAGAGACTACTTTTTGACTACTTGGTAAAACTGACTTAAACTGTACCTGCTTTGGAAAGGTAGATATCTATTTCTAACAGCTTACCAGGACCACCAAGTGTAGTGCACAGCTCATCTGTGGCTAATGTTAGGGATGCTACTGAGCATCCAAGTGGTGGTTCACATTTTTAGTGAAAAATGATCTGTCCAATCTTTATTATAATTTCAAATCCAGCCTTTTAGGGTAATTAACTCCTGATAGATGTAAGGAAATGAAAGCAAAGAAACTAAATGATCTGATAATACACTCAAGCCAGAGATTAAAAACCAGAAGTTAGGGCTGCCCAAGCTTTTTCTTTTTCCCTATTTTCTTCCAAGCAAGCAATTTAAAAAAAAAAAAAAACAGTGTTAAAAAAATATCCATTATTGCATGCTGAACAGTTGCTGACTTTAGGGATTCTTGGCAATTGTTTCACAGAAGAAGAAGTACCTGAAGTGCTTCTATGATGTTCTGAATAATGACTTGCCACCTGCACCTAATGATGGTTTTATTGCCTCATGTCCATGAGGGGTGTTATCTTCTGTGACATTATTTTCTGCTTACTCCCTCCAAGAGTGACATTTAGAAGGTGGTAAATGTTCATTAAATGAAAGATGTAGTTCTAATGTGCTTAAGCACCTACATATCTCCTGAGAGCACTGGACTTTCCTTGTTTGGGAGGTTCAAGAGGTATAGAACAAATTTAACACACAGTCCTACCACTGCTTCTTTGAATGCTTCAATATGCTTTACCTCCCCATATGCTTTTTTTTAGGATTCAACTTCTTTACTGTGGCAAGAAACACTTTTTCAAAGACTGGGGTGGCATATTAAGGGATCCAGTTAAGGATTTTGACAATGTGGTTTATATCATAAGGATAGCTGGAACAACTTTTAAAACAGCAGGAAGTGTCCAATTAGCTGCCAAGAAAACTGGAGGTGAACTACTAAAGCCAAATGAATTAAAAGCAAAAACAATGAAATAAGTATTTCCAGAAAATGTATAGAGCATAGTTTCATTGGAAGCCATGTCCCTGGCTTCCAGTGACAGAGCATTTGCTGGTAGTATCTGGGAACCACCGCTCCTTTTTCACCTCTTCATTTTCAGTTCTACCAGCTTATGCAGGTAGAGAGTCTTACCTCTGAGAACTCCATTTAACAGAAAAAGGGAGAAAGATTTAGTAGGCAGTTATGTCCAAGCTAAGTCTACTTCCAGAATGTAGACTTACTTCAGTAATGCTCTTTGTATGTGAAATTCCTGCCGCTCCTGCTCATTGTCATACAAATAACTGGTGACTTATATTGAAAATGAAGTATTTTTTTCCTCCTAAGCCATATAAGCAAACATTTTTTACTGGTAGAAGCTCATGTTTGTCCCTGATGGAAAACCTTTTTCTTCACTGTTCTCTGTAGTTAGGAGCTTTCTTTCACTAACAGATAACAAAGCTGCATGCCACAGTCCAAGGGCTGCCTTAGGGCAATCTAAATATTCATTCATAGGAAGAAAGAAAGGAAATTAGACATTGGCAGGTGTTCAGAATGTAGCTAGTGTCATAAAGCATAGATTTGCAGCTCAAGAAAAATTAATGTCTCATCTTATAAAAATATTGATGTGAATTTTTAATATCCTAAAGTTCAGGGCTGTTTAATGCCAGAATTTTGGATCAGCCTATCAAAAAGAAACAAATCATCTAGAAATTGTGGTGACAGATTCATAGTGAGCATATTTATACCATGGTTGTGATTGATGCATGAGTGTAGACAGATCAGTTTGTAGATTTGCTATTTCTCCATCACTGGTTTTGGGTTTGTGTTTGCTATTGCAGAGCTTGAGGTGTCATGAGGTGTGTTCCCAAGCACACAGTGATTCTGTTAACAGATTTATCTGAGAAATTGGCTATGAATTATTAGTGATCTTATCAATTGAAGTAGTTCTTAAGAAATATTATGAGGGAAACTTGCCTCCAGCTGACAATAAACAAATCACTTGTAGGGCATGCAACCAAGCAGTTTTGCATATGCTTAGTGGAGTAGCTACCTAACATCATTTCAGGCACCAGCGCTGAAGCAGCAGAGCAGTTCCCACCTGGCATGCTGCCGAAGCTCCTAACTCTCTCAGTCAAAAGCAGTCGTGAGGTTACACATTGGTAGGCATGTAATTACGTGCTTTGGATTAAATCCTGCTTCTGCTGAAGTCAGTGGCAAAATTCCCATTGATTTCTCTGGAAAGTAGTAACCTCGTTTCGTACGCCCAGCCAAGGTGTTTTATGTGTGAATATCCTGTCTTAGGTTATCCTAAGGTTTTAGCTATGCACACACTCATGCTGACTGCAGTGGCTGTTTTCAAGTTTGCTAAGACAGGAAGGAGATATTAAACAATTCTGCTCTTGAGTTCTGCTATGGCACTCTATCTGGGAAAATCTGATTAAGGTCCCAAAATGTTTTGGCTTGCAGGTGAGGAAAAGGCTGTCATGGTTGCTTGACTCACATCAGCCCTTCATAACCCACTGATCTGATATTTTTTGCTACCATGATCTTTACAAATCTTCTCCAGCAGGCAAATTAATATTTCTGTGAAACATATTTGAGAAATACCATGTTAAATCACATGCAGTGGTCTCATAATTATGAAATCCTATACTGAAATAAAATAAACAAAAAGAGCTTTCTCAGGTGCACATGGGAGATTGCTTATCGCTTGTTGCTGCAAATGTCTTGATCAAGGAATGCCTGAAGTTCAAAAAAAATAGTTCTAGAATCAGTTCTGTTTAAATTAGTTTTGAGGTGAAATGTGTTTTCTTGAATGAGGCAGAAACTATGCTACAGTTAACTCTTGTTTACAAAAAACATCTCTGGAACATTATTATATATTTTGACTAGAGAAACATTCAAGTGTAATGAAGTACCCTTTGTGTGCTTATAAGCAGAATTGTTTTGGGCTTAGATACAATGGGAAGAACTCATCTTCGATTCTCCAGGATAGAGTTAATGTCCAAATAAAAAAGAATATGGTGGATTTCTTTAAAAATATTATTGTGCAACAAGGAAATTTTCTTAGGGTGTGGATTTTCCATGGTGCCTTTGGTAAGGATTAAAGTTTGCTGGCCGCTAAGTTTTATTTGAGCTAAAGTCACTGTTAATGGAATGAAGCTGTTGTTATGTGTTACTATGATATTGACATAGCAGGAGTCTGAGTGAGATGTGGCAGCAGCATTTGTGAAAACCTGACACAAAGCTTCACTGTGGGGTGTTTGGGGGTTTTTTTCCTCCCTGATTTCTTCTTCTGCTTAGACAGTGAAGTTGCTCTGAAAAGTGACTACCTAAAAAAGTACTCTGTATTTATAGCCCCATAGTAAATGCCAAATCAGCTCTGGTTGTGCAGAAGTCCTGCAAATTCAGTCTAGAATGTGCCGGGTCAAGGGACATGTACTGACTTGGGTATTAACACCTATAAAGATGTTTGAGTCTCTCTATGCTAACATCATATTCCTGTTGCTGTTCAAACTAGAACAGGCTCAAGGTTTGTTCACCAACATTACCAGCACTGACTAGAGAATTACAATACAGCCACTTAAAAAACAGATTTGAAGCTTGTCTAAGTTGAAAAGGCACTGAACTTTAGCTGCATGGTTCCATGCTGATATTCAAGGGTAAGTATCTCAACAAAGAGTTGAAAGCTAGTGAGTTGACCAACGCTTCGGCTTTACGGGGGCCATCATTATTCCTCTTCATTTTTATTGGCCAAGTCTTGAGCTGAATCACTCCTCCATTCTTTAGAAAGTGGCTCCTGTCCTGGAAGTAGACCTGTCCCTATAGACAATAGCCCTAAATGCAATTTTGTGGTCTTCTCTGGATTTATATCCTGGAGTGAGCCCACAGGAATGAGTTCCTTCGTATCATAGGGCACAGTAGGCAATAAAAGGCATATACAGGGAGACACACAAAAGAGTATACAGCTTTATGAGACTGCCTCAAGAGCAATATTTATCTAACCCAGAGAAATGAGTTGAAGGCTATCAGCAGCACAGAAGGGCATTTGCAATGGCAGCCAAACTGAGAAAGACAAACCATTCAAGAAAGGCTTTTTATCTATCAAAAGAAAAAAAGGAAGTCTCATGAAGAACAGGTGAACAAAACATATTTTGTGCTCCCTTTCCTTTTAGTGATGAAAAATATGGAAAAAATTATGGATGCTTGATAGATATTTTCTTTATAAGGAAATACACCACAAATTAATTTTAATACTGGTTAAAGCAGTACAATTTTTCTTTATTTTATGATTTGTCTATTGCTTGAGTTTCTAGGATACCTTTTTTAGTTTGTTTTTTTTTTGGGGGGGGTGTTAGTTTTTTTCATGAAGAGGGTAGACCTATGTGAATTTTGCTGTACATTAATTGTAACAGTTGAAAATTAAGAGTAAAAGCAAAATAGAATATAAATGTATAATGCTATTCAAAAATTACACTAAGCAGGGAGATTGTCCTCTTTCTGGAAGCCAGCTATGTCTAGTAGCTATAATGTGTATGTCCTACAAAATTACATGGATCAAGAGTGCTAGGGATGAAGTAAAAAGTGTCGGTGACCTCGGTCTAAGTTCTGGCATGGTATCAGTGGTGATCCATGAGTAGCATTTCATTAAAAATTAGCATTGAATCTGAAAATAAATACAGCCTATAATCCAAGAATGGTAAATGCTTAAGCTGGTGGAATGTCTTCAACTAGCGCCAAGCAATTCATCCAGATGTCATCCAGAAGGACCTGGACAAGCTGGAGAGGTGGGCCCAGGTGAACCTCATGAGCGTCAACAAGACCAAGTGCAGGGTCCTGCACCTGGCTCAGAACAATCCCCACTATCAATACAGGCTAGGGGATGAGATGATGGAGAGTAGCCCTGCAGAAAAGGACTTGGGAGTGCTGGTGGACAAGAAACTCGACATGAGCAAACAGTGCACACTGGCAGCCCAGAAGGCTAATCGCATCCTGGGCTGCATCAAAAGAAGCGTGGCCAGCAGATCCAGAGAGGTGATTTTGCCACTTTACTCTGCTCTGGTGAGACCTCATCTGGAATACTGTGTCCAGTTCTGGAGCCCTCAACACAGAAAGGACATGGATCTGATGGAGCAGGTCCAGAGGAGGGCCACAAAAATGATCAGGGGGCTGGAACACCTCTCCTATGAGGACAGGCTGAAGGAGCTGGGATTGTTCAGCCTGGAGAAGAGAAGACTTCGGGGAGACCTAATAGTGACTTTCCAGTACTTAAAGGGAACTTATAAGAAGGCTGCAGAGGGCCTGTTTGCAAAGGCCTGCAGTGAAAGGACAAGGGGCAATGGTTTTAAACTGGAGAGGAGGAGATTTAAATTGGACATTAGAAAGAAGTTCCTCACCACAAGGGTGGTGGAACACTGGAACAGGTTGCCCAGGGAGGTGGTTGAGGCCCCATCCCTGGAGGCATTCAAGGTGAGGCTTGACAGGGCTCTGGGCAAGCTGCTCTAGTTGGGGATGTCCCTGCCCAGTGCAGGGGGGTTGGACTAGATGACCTCCAGAGGTCCCTTCCAACCCTAACCATTCTATGATTCTATGATGATATTTTTAGATACAGCGTTGATCATATTATCTGCAAGAGAGGTTTTCTTATTATCCTTCTTTAACAGACCCAGCTTATGTCAGATTGAAAAAAAAAAATAAAACAGATGTTTAAAAAAAAGAGCCTCTCTGAAATGAAGTTGATGTAAAAAATGAAGTATACCAAAGTGTCTTATATGTTGGAGTTTGAATTATTGTGGGCTTACTGGAAGGAAACATGATTGTAGGAGAAGTTTCCTGAACACAGTGCTTCATTTCTTCTATTGGCAATCATGATTCATCTTCACCTACACCTTCGTTTCTTCATTTATAAATAATCAAGGTTATCATGAGCTGAAAAGAACAAGAAAAGCATCAAGTTTGGCATCCCAATTCATTCAAGTTAACAGGAGGAAATACAGAGGAAGACCTCTATTCAACTGTGTAGAAGAGGAAGAATATAAAGATAAAATAGTAAACCTGCAATATTAGTAGGTAAATGAGGCCTTGTTGAGAAATGGTCTTTTTTTTTTTTCCACTCAGTTTGTCACAAGCTCTTGTTATTGTTTAAAGAGATGAGATTTTGACTATAGTTTTCTGAGTTTTCAGGAGAGATATATGGAAATGTATCCTAGACATCTATAGCAGTGTTCTCTGATGTGGGGTGTACGTATGACCATCCATTGGAGTGTGGGAAGAAAATATTTTTTGTACCATTAATAATTTTATTCACATTTAATTTCCATTTTTGTGTATGTTTTCATAATGTAAATAATATATTAGTACAGTAGTACATGCATATTGTTTATAAGTAGGGAGAGATGTATAGAGGGTGCACACTCAAAAATGTCTTACGGATAACAGTGTGAGATCAAAAACAGTTTGGAGGCTGCTGGGATGGAGAAAAATTGACATAATAGTTCCACGCTAGGTATAATTAGTGATCATACAATTGACTGGTGCTATTGATCATGCCTGGTTGCATGAGGAAAAGGTGCAAATGGCATTAAATAGACTCAACACCTGCAGAGTTTACAGAAAGGCTCCCGTTGATTTTTAGAAGATACGTTTAGAGATGTTAAGTGATAGAAAGGTTAGCATGCAAGAAAATGATTTTCAACTTAGAAAAATGAAGCAAAGCACATGTAGGAAAAATAATCTAAAGAATCCACAATGACACTGGAGAAACATGTAAACCAGTTGTGCAAATGGAGAGTTATTAAATAAGGGAGGGTGAATTGAAAGTTGAAACAAAGCAGCACAAATGGCCAGAAAGATTTTGAGTAGTACTGTTGATGCATGTGTTATGGAATAGGAATTATTTACGTTGACTTGGCTCCAGTATGGCAGTATCTGGAAAAGTGGTGTTTTTAAAGGATATTGCTTTATCAGAAAGATATGAACACCAAAATAGGAGTTTTGGAACATTAAACTCCCATGGGGAAGGATCACACTTATGAGATTACTTATAAAAATGAGAAGTTATTAAAATGAAACTGTCTTACTTGCATATGTAGGAAAAGGAGGAGAGGGTCATGGGAGAGTGAGTGAAGTGATATGGCTTTAAAAATTCTGTGTGTCTTGGTGAAGAGAAAAGAAATGAGAGAAACATTAAGCAAAGAAAAATAATTATTGCTTCTGGATAAAATTCTTGATAATGATAAATTACTTACATTTCAGTAAAGGTCATGTTTCTAAGTGTTTTCCAGGCACATGAAAAGATGTTTCAGAGTCTAATGTCATCAAAGACTAGCAACAGCTGATATAGCACAGGTTTCCAAGATCAACAGAGAGTCTGAGTAGGCCACAGAAGTTTAAATAGTTATGTGGTATCTGGCCTCCTGCCAAGCCATTTCAAAGTGGTTAAGTTCTTGGGTTTCTAATACCCAGGTGCTTCTCCTATCATTTTATGGGAAAGTGCATATTACTGAAGGCAGGCTTGTCTTGGCACTATGTCATTTCATGTTCTTGATTATGATTTTCTAGGAGGGAAAATATAAGAAATATACAGTCAAGTTATTTAAATGATGACTTTGTGTCATGTAATCACATATCTTGTGATTGTAAGAAAGCAATCAATTCATTCTTATGAGTGTGCAGCCAGACTGTTGCGTTGGGTTTTGACAGTCTGTAGGTACTGAGACAGCCTGTAAACAATTCTGTATAGTGAGGTCAGGAAAGAGGTTGTCTTCCAGGCACTTGATATGAATAAGGTAAAGCACCTGTGTAATGGTTTGGCAGGACTGGGCCCATTACTTTTTCTAGGATGTTGTTTTCCCACTAACTCGACAATCAGATCCAAGGTCTTTTCTTAAAGTCAATGATTTGTCTTACATTATCCTTGAGAATTTCCTTGCTATTTTTCAAAGAGCAGTTGATTCCTGATGTACTTTTCATTATGGGATACAATTGACTTAAAATACAAAGTGAAGAACTCTAGATGAAGCATCTTTACAAAATAAAATAATTGTTTACTAGTGCATTTTTATGCTATTTATGACTATTGCATGAGTCTCCACAGAACTGCACAAGAGCAGTTGTATATGGTTTGAAGGCCTTGTGACTTTTGTTAAGTACTAGACAGTAATGAAAACTAATTTGTTTCTCCCAGCAATTTCTTTTATGCCTTTTTTATATCTCATTAAGAGTAAGAACAGGAGAGCTGACAGTTATATTTAAATGAATTAAGTAATAATGCATCTCTTCTATGTAATGCAATTAAAAGTTTCAGTTATTGCTTTTGTCTTACATTATACCGAAAAAGATGCAGAAAATAGCAATACTAGGAAAACTTTTTCTTGCTCAAAGGCACATGTTTGAATTCAATTCCCACTGCAAGTCTTCATGCAGGATCCAAGTGCTTTTTTTTCCCAGTGCTTTGGGGGAAAGTTTTCAATGCCCACAAGCCATTCAAAAATGTGGGTGTGACCCACATGCCCTCTATCTGTCTTGAGGTGTGAAGGAGGTTTCCAGATATTCAACCTGAGGTGCCAAGGTCCACATTGTCACAAGTGACCTGGCTGGAATTATATATTTTTAGAAGAATGTCTTGCTCACTGTGTAAATTCATGAGATCCTTAGTTTCCTGGCAGATTGTAGGCATAGCTTCTTCCATTATGACCACAAAAGAACCAAACTCACAAAATGTGCAAGTGAATGGGACACATCAGACTAAGTCCATGAGGGAAATATTTACCTCACTGAGAAACCTTTTTCTTCCACAGTGATGTCGGGCTGGAATAATCAGTACACATCCTGATACTTGCTATGGATAATGCTTTACCATTTCAAGGCAGTGCAGCCTTCTCTTCCTTTCTTCTTTTGTTTTCTTATCTGCTTGTAATTAACCTGCTAACTCTGCAGATTTAGCAGATAGAAGATGGATTCTTGTGCTACTGATTGAAGTGACAATATTTTGAGGTAATATTAGCTCATCAGGGTGAAAATCTTGTACTTTGATTAGCTCAAAACTTTCTAATATTAACTTATTACACCTTTTCTGTTTCCTAAACTCTGTTTTCTTTATCTTGCTTGAGGTAAACTACAGTTGCATTACTGGAATAAAATTTCAGGGCTAGGATTTCAAATATGTGTTACGTCCATAGCTTAAAAGTAAAACCAGTGCAGACTGGTTTAATTGAAATTTAATTGATGACAACTTGATCAGTTTAAGGAAAATACCTCAGAAATACCCCTACCTTTTGTAAGATGACAAACACCCACATATCTCTTCTATTAATGCAATTACACTCTCCTAAAGCAATTCCCATTCAGCTTTTCTTTTTTTCCCGGGAATTTTTGAACTCATGAGACAGTGAGACAGTTGGAAGAGGGCAGAAGTTGTAGACATAGTTACATTCTTACAGTTTTTGTGTAAAATGGACGCTGGATGGAATAGAAAAACATAAATCATTGTTTACTAAGGATCAAGTTGGCAGAATTGAGCTGTTGTACATGATGCCTGAGAGCAGGTGTTGTGCCAGTCAGGAAAGAAGCACTGACTGGCCAACTGTTGTTTGGACTAGGTATTACACACGCTGGGTTTTGTCTGGCACAGATAACATGGAGATGCATGAAAAAGCTGGATTCCTGTAGCAGGTGAGGGAAAGGTGAAATTATACACACACAGAGGCTTTGTGTGTAATACTACACATGGAATAAATTACTTAATAGTGATTATCTTGATTTTTATACTGAGAAATAAGGAACAGTCCTCCTATTTGCAGGGTAGAAGTTTAGGTGCAGATGCATGAAGTCACCTTGTCAGACTTCACAGGTTGTGTAATACAAGGGAGGAGACTGAACCCTAGGCTCCAGAGTTCTATATTGCTCTCAGAACCATTTAACAGATCCTTAAATATTTCTGATGGAAAAGACTTCTCAGCCACAGCCTAGAGTCTCAGTTAGGTGGTAATTCTGTTCTACTCAGGTCCCAAGGGTTTTCTTAATTCGACATAAGTCTAATGTTTTTGTAGCTGTATTATTCAGATATGGGCTGAGAGAGACCTCAAAAACATTGCTGAAAATGGTCTTCCTGGAAAATAGTTGCATTTTCATTCTGTTAAGTCTTTCTAAAGGATGGATCTGTCCACTTAACCTATTACTAGTGCACCATGTACACTATGTGCTCCATTGTCTGCTGGAGACGTGAGGTAGTTAATGGAAAAGGTCAGTCAGTACTTACTAACATTAAAACCTCATTTATATCTGCTGGTCCCCTTGAGGGTGCTTTGGTTCTCATGGCATACTGGGTTTTATACTGCTTTTCAGTGTTTGGAACCAGGGGTGTTTCATCACTCCTTTTGAAAGCTAATAGCAGTGCTAGAGGGATAAGTTAGATGTCATGGAATATGTAGATCATTGCTGCTCCTTCTGAACTATTGAATCTCTTACCATAGTCCTTGTCTTTTAACTCATAGCAGGTCTCTAATAAGGTAGAACAGCTATGAAATAGAAAGGCTTTTGGTGTGGCTGTAGCACAACTTTCTTGATTTCTTGCCTATCTTCCAAATGGGAAAAGCTCCATCAAAAACCATGCAGGTATGCTATATGACATTCCTGGTGGTTGACTATGAAGATAGCCAGCTACGGCTCAGATACGGAAAGGAAATCTGATCTGCATTATACTGTCAGTAGACAGTGGGATCATAAGCTATGGAAGGCATAGCCACAGTATTACCTGTTTATTTGGGATTGTTTTTTTCCCTATTGTATTTTTTCAAGAGCCAATTCCTAAGATGGACAAAGAGAAATAATGACAGAACATATTTGCAAACTCTTCTGGGTTCATCGCATATGCAAGTTAGACTGAGAGCAATACTGGCTCTGTTCCCACTTCATACATATTCAGGTGATCTGTATAGCTGAAAAAATGTTCAGAGAGGTGTTTTTAATCATGCAAATATGGTTCTGTACTGGCCATATTCATCCACAATTTCTGTGAACCTAAAACTTTACACTTCTCTGGTAACCAGGAACTTCTTTGTATATTCCTAACAGAAAGGTTTAACTTCTGTAAGGTATCTGTTTTCTGATTAGCTGACTTTACTTGACATTACAGATCAGTAAATCACAGGCAGACATTTCTGTGTCACATTTCTCAGGTTATGAATTCTCCTCCTTATGTGAGCAATTCTATTTTAGTCCAGTGTAACCTACATAGGCATGCAAATACTGCATTCAACACCACAATACTTATTCCTGAAGAACACCCTGGTACAATCACTAATATCACTATATTGTTCACTCATCTTTTCTACATGCAGGTAGATGAGGTCAACTTTATTTTAGTAGAGTCCAGGATTTCTTCTTTGTTTAAGTATATATTCTATTAGAAAAGTAAGGTAAAAAAATCTTCTTTTCATGAGCTTTAAAGGTGATAAAGTTTGTAATGATATTTTGGATTTCTTTTAAATTTCATCCTCTGTCATGAAATGTCCCCAGGAAAGCTCTGATTCTCATGCAGATGAATATCTGCTGGAGGAATGTATCATTGCCTGTAATACCTGCCCCTGGTAGGCTCAGTTAAGTAACTACATCCTTTACTTCAGAGCTGTGGAAGAGTTTCAGATTGATGAGGTGATGGAATGAGGACCTTGGCAGGCAGGCGCTGAGGTGATGGTGTTTCCCGAGCCAAGGCAGTCTCACAGAAACCCTTTTTCAACAAGACATGCCACACCATTCTGTAACAGCTGTGTTGTGTTTTCTAAGGGATCAGCTACTACACATTGCACTACTGCATGTACATTGCATTGGCAGTTTATTTTTACCTCTACTGCTGAAAAACAATTTCTCATATTAATACCCATTTGAATGTTCAGCGTGGAACATTTAAACTTGGGTCTGACACTGTATAGTGATAGAAATTGATATTGATATAATTAACTAGATAACCTCTTGAAACAAAAGACAGTGTCTTTTTTGTTGCTTGAACCAGAACGTCATACCCTATTAGTAATGAAAAAATAATGAAAATCTTAATTCAGTTTCCGGTAGAGGGGACCTGTAGGTTTTCACTGTTTTCTTCTGCCATGTGATAGAAAAATAAAAAGATCTAGATTTGCAAACCTAAAATAGTCCATTGGAGGAAAACCGAATAGCATGACTGCCTTGTCTGATAAACATACATGCTTGTGTCTTTTTATATGATTTCCTTTTTTCCCCATTTCTCTGAATGTCCAAATAAGTGTTCTTTTCTCAACAGTCCTAATACTTTCTTCTTTGAGTCTAGTAAATAGTTGACCTTTAAAACTGAATAGCATGATATTGCCTGCTCTTTAAGGCTCAAGAACTTGTTAAAAATATCTAAGCCTAATAATGTAGAATTGTGTTGTTTTGTGTTTCCCATTCTTACTGATTTGCTATAATAATCCATCATATATAGAGAATTGGCCTCGAAACTGGTAGACCTTGTCTTTACACCTCTATAAAGTTTATCAGCACTGTCTAAAAAGACTCTTTCACTTCTACACCGTAAATCTATATACTGAAAAAGTAATTCAGAAGAACAAAAAAGAGGCATCCTATTTTTAGACCAGCAAAACAAAAGTCTTTAATGTGATATATGTATTAGACCTGTTCTCTCTTCCTTTCAGACATGTTCCACAAAGCACTTCTAATCATACAGAATCTAAAAGCCTAGTGAGGAAACAGAAATATATTTTTTTCATACTATGTTCTTTTTAAAGAGTGCTTTCATTTATTTCCAGATGAGTAATGAGGGTCTTAATCACAATTAGCATACTTGAGAGTGTTGTGTTAAATGCTAATCTGAGGTTGTCTTTTTGTATATTTTAAGAAATAAGTCCCAGAAAATTAGATGATAGAACTAGGCACAATTTCTGGAGTTTGCTTTGGTGAAATTACAGGTTAATGTTTTCTGAGCTGGCAAAGTGGCTTGAACATGAGCTATATGAAATGTTTATAATGGAACTTGAAGCTGAAATTATGTCTCTATTTGAAACAAATAATCTCTGTGCATATTTTTCAAATGAACCTTAGCTGATTCATACATATGCATTGAAATACAAAGCATTTGCCTGCAACTTCAAATGAAGGCATGTTCAGCCACATTTAATAAATTTAACTGTGAATTATAAGAAACATTTAAGCCTAATCCAGGAAACAAATCTCAGCTGACATAAACTGGGATTGTTCCACTGAAGTATCTCTATGGACACCCTTTGCAGTGAGAAATTGGGGCTATACTCATCAACACCAGCTGAGAAACTGCGCCAGTCTATTGAAAACTCTGTTCACAAAAACACATGTGGACATGTGTTAACATGTAAATGTTTGAACAAATTTTCTGTTTACTTCACTCCACAAGCTTAAAATGCCTTTTTTTTTTTATTATTATTATTTGTGGCTGAGTGTACTAGAAGAAATATCCTTCCAAAGACACTGTAGTACAAATTGGACTTCCCAGCCTCAAATAAGGTCTTCATCTTCAGATTCCTTTCTGGAAGAGCTGCAGCACAGGAACTGCCTGAAATCAGACAGCTGTGCCAACACTTCCCAGTTGGACTGAGAAAGGCAAGCCGATGACATGCTGTGCTAGGGAGGAACTGTTAGCTGGAACTAGCAGCCAAATGAGCTGAAATTCCCCTTCCTAAGCAGAGGCTGACTATTAAAAGTGGGTTGTGAATCTTGCCATGATCCTTGCAGTGCCTCATGCACAAAATTCAGGAAATGTTAAACAGAGCCTTCCCCCCACACTGCGTACAGTAGGCACATGACAATATGACCACTGGTGCCATAGTCATCTCAGGAACTATTTAAAAGCAATCTGCTCTCTTATGCCTTCATTTGCAGTCTGGCTGCAATGACATGCTGAGGAGAGTGTTAGTAACTGATGAAAATCATCTGGCATTATATGCTGGACCTGAGATACTCTGCATCCTCTATTATACCTGAATAGAGTTCTCCTGCATCAGGATTCATTTTTGAACACATTTCTTTTCCTGACTCACTCTAAACTGTATCACCATTCTCCTGGCACAGTGGCTGGACATGGAGAAAAGGAAGAAGCCCTTGGGAGAAGTAGATCTCAGACAGAGATGCTCTGCAAGTTTCTGGGATATCAAAGCCAACCAAGAAGAGTCTACTTTATAGCGTGTGCACATGCTCACATTCTTAGTTAGACCGGGGGGAATAATTAGCAACTAAAGGAGAGATTAAATCAAATAAGTTTTCATATAAAGGCTGTCATGACACGAAGTCCTACTTTGCCATCCAGAGACAATGTGGCACTCTGCTGCAGTACTGTTGGGAACAGGAGGTGAGGCAAAGCTTCAGTTACTTTTGCAGATGTATGCAATATATTTCACTCCCTTTCTGTTGAGAAACATATAACTTAATGAAGTGTTTCTTTTTGTAGTCATTCAAATAACTCACAAAAGGCCAGAAATGAAATCATTCATTAAGATTTAGATAACAATTTCTATTAGGGGACCATTTGCAAATGGTAATTTAGGATTTAATAAATGACAAATAGATGTTAAAAACTCACTACAGATGCTTAGAAGGAACGTAAGTAAACCTCGTTTGTGGAGTCTTGCCAATATTACTGATATAGGGGAGGTTTTGTGATTGAGCTCATGAAGATTTTTTTGCCTGTTTTGTTGGTGTGTTTGAATATTGCTTTTGAACTTTAAATCCAGTTAGTTCCAAAATGAAGCAAATGGTCTAAGCTAATAACTAATAAAAACTACTCCAAAAGGAGAAGAGTCCCTCAGAGACTTCTAACATAAGTTTAACCCATGAAGAGCTAGAAAATCTAAAAGCTTAGGCTGCTTTTGGCCAAGATGTTTGCATGCAGCTCTGTCTTGGAGCCTGATTGACTTGTAAAGTGTTTCATCCTTGAAAGTGTCATTAGGGCTTAAGTGTTTCTATTCCTTCTAGGGCATCCTTGCAACATGGCAACAGCAACCATACAACAGTGGACATTGGAGCTCTGATAGATGATGAACTAGAGTGCCAGCTACCTTTCGTGCTTGGCCACTTACGGCACTGGTCATGTCCCAACATAGGAGACATACTTGTGCTACCTTTGACACAGAGTACATGAGTGCTGACATTGCTGAGTAGCATTGCTTCCCCATCCGTGTCCAATAGTCCACTGCTATCCAAGCAGCATGCCTCAGGCTGGCCGCATATTATCCTAGCTAGTTGGAAAATATAACTTTGGTGTTGTAATATCCTGATTCGTACATGCTGTGCTGATGAGAAAGTCCTAGGTCACAACCTTCACATCATCTCACCAGCAAATTCCTGAACAGCTTTATTTTGCCGAAGATGGTGTCGCTAAGGCAATACACTATACTTATCTCTGTGTAGTGAAGACCCCATTAGGATCACTTATGTAGTAAGTTGTACTTTGCCTCATAATCAGTCTTTCTGCAGCTGAAGACTCTTACCCCAGCCTAGATGTGTGATTGAGACCAAACAGCAAGCCTCTTGGTGTCCAAATCTCCCACACCTTATTATACTTGTCCTCAAGCTTCTCTGGAAGCACCTGCAAACTTTGCCTATGTACAAAATCAAAATCAAATTGTAGTTGTCATTCTCATTAGTCTGTGTCCCAAAACAATTCGGGGTACTAACAGAAATGTAGGCAGCTCAAACTGATACAGGTTGAATTTGGGTGATTTTTGAATTGATTTTCTAGTGAACAAGGCTCAAATAAGCCAAGACTCCTTTCTTCCATCTGAGTGAATATGATATGCCCTGCATGATAGTTTTGATTTTAAAGCAGTTCTATTCCTAATTTGTATGTCATTCTCCAAAATCAAGTGTTGGGCCAAAATTGACACTTGCCTTGGTTTCGGTTGATATGAGACTGAGAGGCACTGATGGGTATATGTTACAGAGTTACAGTTTTCAAATGCAAGGACAAGATCTGCATTCAGAATCAGTTGATCACTGAGGTTTGTTCTCAGTTGGGGTTTCTATGCAAGGGTGTATTGGTGATCACAAAAATACGGAATGTGTTTGGTGCAAATGACACCTGACTCCGGACTGCTAAAATATATGAGCAGAAAGCCCCATCAGGTATTCCACACAACCAGAGGGTGTCTTTCCTCTTAGTGAATTAGATAGAAAAATAGCTAGTTGGAATAGAGTCTAAAAAAAAAAATTAAATTAAAAAAATAACACCAACAAACCAAAATTAAAAATCCTCATAGTATTTTTGTATTCTAACAGGCATTTGTGTTAACTCTGAGCATTCTGTAACTCTGCTAAATCTCACCTGCCCTTCATAGTAGCAAGGGGATTCTGTTTGAAAATCTCCACCTTTGTCATTCCAGCTGTGGAAGATTGAATTAACATCACAAGTCTGGCAGAGCTTCTTGAACTGAAAGAACTAAGCCAAAAACCAGTTTTATCAATTTGCTTTGGAAAATGGAAACACTAATTATTTATAAGGTTGTGCAGTATTTCATGACATGCAATTTCATTTCCGACAGGTCACATAATTATATTACAGGGGATGATTTGCAAATTCAGGGTGCCAGTCCAAGCCCCTTCTTACCAAAAAAGCTTGGATGATTGATAAGAATAAACATTGATTTTTCCCTTTCTGATCCCTTCTCTCACAAGTTTTAATGATTTATAGATATGTTCATGCATGCGCACAAGTGTAAGAAAGTGCATGTTTTCTTCAGCCATTTTTCATTATGCCTTTCATTGAATGACCTCTATGACAGATTTTTGAAGGGAATAAAACAGATCAGACTTTCTGTAGATATACTGGAAACAGTGAGGTCTTTTTTGCTCAAGATGCTTCTCTTTTCTCCAGGTAAAAACTTCAAACGGCAGCGGAAAAAAAAAGGACTTGGACTCAAAGCTCTTCTTGGTTTTATTTTTATGCAATTTCTTTTTGTGTCTCAGGTATTCTGACCTCAGCTGGAGTTTCTGCCTTCCTTCTGACATCAGTCTTATTTATTAGAAAGATGATATGGGTTCAATGTGAAATCAGTGTGTGAAAATGTTATCTAGTAATTAAAACGATGCTCTGCTGAACCTTGCAGAAACAATATCAGGCAACTAACTTTTTTCTTACATATAATTATAGCTGGCATGATTTAAATAACTCTATCCTTTCTTCCGTTTGCATTAAGTGTGACCTGTCTTAACTTATGCAGTATCTTGTCCCAAGGTAAAAACAAACCAACAAACAAAAAGAGCAAGAATGTTATCTTTCCAAAGGTCATGTCTGTTATGATTAATGTGTTGTTTTGAACACAAATATCACTTAGCAATTATAATGTGAATGCAACTACCAAATTTTTAAGAGAGAAAGGGCTTGCTTATGTTTTTATTTTTGATTATGCTACCCAAAGCCATTTGGAGAATTAATGTTTTCCACAAGGTATCCTTATTTCATTCACAAATCAGACTAAAAAAACTGCCAAGGCCATGAGTTCTTTTATATTTTCACTTTGCAACCTGTGATTTCAACCTGACATTTTCAGCTTGCCTTAGATGACTGGCTTCTGTGTTAGCATTTATTCTATTGTTAACTGCATGGTTAATAATGTGGAAGGTGAAGGGGGAAGGGGGAAGGCTCATAGAATATGGATGAAGGCAGAAGCAGCTTTGTGTCTTTGGTGATAATAATTGCTTTCTTTTTTCTCTTTTTTTCCACTTTCCCCCCCACACTTTTAGAGTCTTAAAGTGCTGCACAGACTGTCCTGAAATGCCAACTGTCTGTCAATGTCATCCATCAAGGGTCAGTCAAGGATTCACTCTGACAGACATCTATGGCTTAAAAGTAATGTACCTTAAATTTCATAACACTGAATTTAAACACCAGCTATAAAGCACGACACTTAAGACCAGTGTGGGAATGTAAGGTCTTGCTTCCTACTTGTTTTACAGCTACTTTAGTTACTCTCTCTGTTATATATAGTGATGACATAAACTAATCTGCTTGCTCTCTCTGGATCATGTGAATTGCCTGCACTGATACTAGACTGGGTGTACCTGGCACAATAGCAGACTGCACTGATGTAAATGTTGTTGATACTAGTAGTCAAGGGAGCATAGACTTTAAACTCAACGATTATGGCTCTGTCCCTGCTTTCAACAGATCTTAGATGAGTTAGCTGTTTGCTCTCCACCTCAGAGTCCTCTTCCCTAGCTGGAGTAGAGATCCAGTGTACCCCCAGCTGGCTAGCTGCACTAGACATCCAGTACATCATGTGGAGACCTGTGGTTTAAAAGCTGAGTTTTCTTACTCTTTTCCAGTTTCATTGACTTTTTCAAATCAGTATTTTTCCAGTCATACATTTCNCCCAAGTGATTTTCAGACTGTGCCTAAGTCATACATTTAAAAATCAGAGTAAAGAGACTTGGACTGTAAGGATTAGTATGTTTCCTTTAATACTATAATTCTAATACTTAGGGCTGTGCACTGCATTTTTTATTTTTTATTTTTTTTTGCTAAGGCTGGATTTGAAATAACATTTGCTGACTTCTCAACTATATAATTAAAGCAAGTCCATTTATCAGAAAGGTTCTTGGGAGGCTTAACTGCTCTCCTACATATTCACTGTTTTACATCCATTAAACATTATCTTCCAACTTTACCTTCTACAGTCAATTTATAAAAAGGCTGTAGAAATTATCCTATTGTCAATTTATATAGGGGAAATTAGAGTGCATTTGATTTTTTTTTTCAGTTCAGTACCATAGGTATCCAGATACCTATGGATTTTCTAACTTGTTTTATCTGTAAGTACAACCAAACATTTCTAGTCTCTATCAGATGTTGTGAAGCTATAATTTTTTCCTCTAGATTACTGTGAATACATAATGATAATGGTCCTCCTTCCTCTTAAGTCTCTTTCCTTTCCTTAACAATAAAAAAATAAAAAAACAAATCAGAGGCCTGCCCATGTACATCCACTTGCAGATTTAATTTTGGGATTGCTTTCTTAACGTATTGAGGAATTGGATTCACTATTTGTGGTATTATACAGCTCTCTGTGAGCTGGAATGCAGTCCAAATTCATGTTGATGTACTGTATTGCTAAACAAACTGCCTCTGCATAGCTTTGATATCATAGGTATGGCTCTGCTTCTGTTTGTGCTTTCCTTTCTGAGAGACAGCTACTGTAGGAAGTACTGCGAATGTCAGTAACAATTCTAACACGTGGAAAGGAACACAAACCTGGCAATGCAGTTAGCTTTTGTATTTAAATGGATGAAAGAGGTTTCTCTTATTCTAAAAAACTGATCTTCTGTGTTTGTGTGTTTATTTGCAAGTAGTATTGTTATGCTGCTTTCTCAGTCAGGAATACCCAGATAAGTTTTAAAGCAATCAGGAGTGTCAAGGATGGCTTTAAAAGCACCAAGTGTGCTGGTGCAAGGTGCCTGGAGCACCTACTCAGTAAATGGCAGAGAAGGTATTAAACTCTCCTGAGAAAGACCTCAGCTGTGCCCTTCTGATTGCTAAGATTGTCAGCCCAGCAGTTCTGGTGACCCGGGAAATATCTTCTATGTTAGAAGAGGAAACTCTCCAAATAGAAGGGTTTGCTACTATGTAAATGTGAATCTTTGGGATTGTTTTGAAGAAGTGACAAAAAAACCTTTTCCTGATGCTCTTTCATATTTTATGTCTGAGGTAGTCTTAGCTGCTTGTAGCCTTTCTGAACTCTATCTTTGCTTCTTTGCTGAGTGGTAGCTGGTTGGTTGGTTGGTTTGTTTGGTAAGAGCCCTGAAGGTGCCAAAGTAGAGGAAGCTGTGTGTATAATTCAAATTCTGTATGGAAAGTGTCTTGACTCTCCTTTAACTTTCTCAGGCTGAAATTCCAGGTAGTGATAGAGAATGTGACTTCATATTCTCTGTTCTTATCCATTTTGTCTGAAACTCTGCTGCTTGTGAGGAAAAATGGAAAGAATTGGGTTTTACCCCAAAGAAAAGACAACAGAGATATGCAGCAGGCTTTAAATATTTTAAAAGTTTATGCAAAGAGGAACCGAAACAAACTGTTCTTCAGTTCAAGCTGTGAGACAAAAAGTAATATGCTTAAAGTGGAACAAAAGCAGATTTAGGAGGAACTTTGTAGAAGAATGCTCCAATGTCAAAGATAATTAAGGAGTAGAATAGATCATCTGTGGAGTCTGTAGAAGCTTTGTCACTGAAGGTTTTTAAAGAGTGGTTACAGAACCATCTGTCAGAAATGCTTTAGTTGATTTGGGGCAGGTGGATGCACCAGATGATCTATTTGAATCTTTCTTACTCCTTTCTAGGATTGAGCAATAACAACCTAAAGAAAAAGGGGAAAGGCCACACCAAGTGACATTCATATTCCATTTAAGACTGGGTGATTCACTGATCCAAGTTTAGTTCCCCTATCACAACAGTAATGGAGGGCTCCAAAAGTAGTTAGACTAAGTAATGTGTGTGCATCCTATCAGCCATGTGCAGTTACGGCCTAAAGGTAAAGAAAACTTGTACAGCAGTAGCCAGGGCCAGACTTCAGAGAAACTGAACCCAACATCTCATAATGTACACAGGAATACTTTGTATGTAACACACCTTGGGAAAGTGGTTGGTGGAAGGTATTAAGGAAAGGAGGCCTGTATATGATCAGTCTCTGCATTTCTACCAGGCTAGCTAATCCCAAAGGGCAAGATGGGATTGCTGTGTTTGAAAGCAGTGAATCATATTTGCCAAGCATTATGAGAAGAGGATGTTTAGATGTCGAAAATACAGCTGTAATCAAAAACTTTCTTCCATACCACACATCTCTAGTCAAGCAGGTCAAGTATTCTCTGCCACCTCCCATTAGGCAATTGCAGTGAATATATGCTGATTGCTAGATCATTTACTTTAAAGTAACAAGGGCTTTTTTAGAGTATTTGTTGGAGAGATGTGCATGAGTTTGATTTCCAATAAGGAATTATCAGTTCAAAAAGGATTGGAATTATGCATATTTGTATGCAGTTGATGAATGGGATAGAGAGTCTCAGATAATAGGGTTTTTTTCCCCAAATTTCATTACAATTGAATAGTAAAATTACCTGATGTTATAGAGAGTTAATCTAGTTTGTTCTTCCTATATGCAGCAAACAATTTTTAACTGGTGGTGAAAGGTTAGTCCATAGAATCTGCATAAGTCACACAGTGTTAATTTAAAAAGTTAATTTAGCTCATTTCACTAGCAAATATTCTGCCTCCAGGAATTATCCTCTCTGTGAAAACTGTTCTCTTTCTTATTATCTACTAACATGGTACTTTGAGGATACTTTCTGTGGGAATGTTCAGACTTAGAACGGTGCCCACCTGCAATGATCTGATGATCTAACTAACAAAGCAAATTGCATTCTTCTCTCAGTAAGCATTTTATTTCCTTATTGTTTTAACCTGAGTTCCTGTAAATCAGCCAGAGCAATCAGTTTTAATGACTCTGCTAAAAGAAAAACAAACAATGGAACAGCTCTATTTTTTCAGTTTAATCTAGGAAAAAAAAAGAGAGCAGACACTATTTTTCCCCTCATCAAAACCCCTGATATATAACCAGTTCTCATTGCTTGCTCTGTGCTAGAGGTTATAAGCTTCCTGAGCCCATACCAAAGCTGAGAAGTTGTTTTTTCAATGTGTGCTGTGAACATCAGTCATACAGCAATCTGCTAAAAGGACTGCACCAACACAAGATAGCAGGATGGCTGTGGTTCAAAACACTCTGATTCTGGTTGTTATATATTTAGTGATCCCCAAATAAGTTTGCATCGATAAAGGGCTGAGATTGTTTGCACTGAAATCCAGTGCATGATTTCTCAGCTTAATTCAATTGAGCCATCCTTTCTGCCAACCACCCCTACAAAAATGAACTGGAAAGCTGTGAGGTCTGATAATAAAAGCAAGATGATTAACTGACTTCTTTCTGATTGCCAAGTTTCTGCTGCTTCTAATTCTGGGGAAATACCCTCAACAGTAACATTCACAGCCTAAACAGAAATGGCCAAAGCACTGAATTGTTTGCATTTGCTAGCATTCACTCTTTTCTCAGCAGACAGAATATCTTGATTCTTGGATTGTAAAGATTAGAAGTTACAAACATAGAATCATAAAATAGGGAAAGTTGGAGAGGACCTCTGGAGGTAATCACAGAAGTCTTATATGTACTCACAAGTTCTAAACATACTGGGTTAAAGTACTTGCCTTCTAAATCTGGTAGTTTGGTTAGATGACTGTAAGACAGTGTTTTGAGGATTCAGGCCAGAAGCCCTGTTTTTAGGGAAAGTACATTAAAATAATAGTCTAAAACCTAGAAATAAGAAAGGAAGAAAAGAATGAGAAAGGAGATAAGGGTTTAAGGACCTTCTTCTGCCTAAGTAATAAGGTATAGGGAAAGTACACTATTCTTTCTAACTATACCAGTTGCTCTAATAATTTAAGTACCTCCTCCCATAAACAGTGCCTCCCCTGTGTCGTGATAACACTTGTGTTATGACACTACTGCCTCAAAGACAGGGGTTTTAAGCATGAAAAGCACTGTTAACAGTGTGAGATTAACAGCCTTATTTAGTAAGCACGAGTGCATGCTGTTGTTACACAGCAGGAACTATCTTGAAGCCCTTTTTCTCTCAGATTTTGTTCTTCCTGCTTCCTACGCCTTCTCTCCCACCACAGTACTCCAAACAACTCTCCATCACTAGAGATACAACATTCCTGCAGATGGTTCTAATATATGCATGTGTTAATTGGTAAGATATTGTCTGCCAAATAAAGTCTGATGACAGAAGTATGCCTGCCTTGCCCTCAGAAGGGGCACTGATTTGAACTTCTCATCTCTTTGTTTATGGGTCTTTACAAAACCTGGAGGAATGGCAGTGACTGAGCAGAAGATGGTAGACAAGGGAATGAATAATCTATATTGCTATAGGACATCTGACTAATAAAGATTTTAAGAAAAGCATTTCCTCCTAAACCTTTAGTGCCAGCGCTCAATCAATTTCTAGATGAAATCTGTGTTCTCTGGCAATACAATGTTTTATATAATTGTGGAACAATTCCACTGGTGAGGAATCAAATTTTAGTGTTATTAACTGTGATCAGGATGTGGTTATGGATAATAATAATTTTGTAATTACTTTTTTTTCTAGGTGGTTATTTAATTAAATAAAAATGAAATAAAGGAAAAAGCTAAAGCCATATTGAAGCCAATTTAGAAACGCTAAGAGAAAAACAAGAAACCCCTGGCCCTAGTGCTAAAAGCTACAAGACACTCTGGAAGGGTGCAGCCACATAGCTTGGGGCCCCACGGAGTGACCAAACCCTTTAGGACTCTAGTAACAAGCCTTCTGGATACCAAGTGATAAGGAGAAAAATAAGGCCACTGCATAACAAGCGTGACTTGACAAAAAGGGACTTTTGCTATGCTTAGAATGAGACTTTGCTTGGTAAACAAGACTTTGCAAGTAGGAACCCCTGTTCTATCAACAGGAGAAATCTAGGCATTGTTGCTTTTTGTTTCCGTATCACAAGCTTACATGCAAGGGTACAGACCCTGGGTGGTCACGTAGCCCAGGGATGCTGCATCCTGAGGTAAGACTTTGTAACTAGATAACAAAAGGTATAATTACTCTGTGAAATCTCAGGTTCAGGGAACATGTATAAGGCAAGGTGCTAAGCCCTGCATGTTCTTCAGCACCCTGGGGCTGAATAAAGTGTGCTTTTGCTTTACAGTTTGGCTGTGAGCTCGGTTCCTTTGAATCAAGATATAAAGGTGCCAAATCAGATCTCTGAGGAACCTAAGCATAGTCTAGGGAAGCAGGCATGTAACTGCTATAGTATAATATTATCTATATACATGGTTCATCTTTGCAGTTTAATTTCGTCAGGAACATATAGGTCACAGCACTTCATGTTGAGCAGTGTGCTAAATATAAGAGTTTGAGTACCTATAATTAACTACTTGGTTAAGTTTCCTTCCCATTTTACATCTCTGCACATTCATCTGCCATTAGCAAGAAGTAAACTACCACAAATAAATGTAGGTTCTTCTGTATTTGTACTTTATTTGTATGATGGCTGATAATTTTTATTAAGTTTTATTGATTTAATTAATTAAAATTGTTACAAATTCATTGAATTATTTAGAAGTTTAAAAGAAACTGAGATAAAATATGGGGAAAAGAGAAGGCAAAATGTATTTCTATCTGACAGTTTGTTCTATATCATGCTTCTCAAGGCCAGGCTGGATGTGGCCCTGGGTGACCTGGTCTAGTGATTGGCATCCCTGCTCAGTGTGGGGAGGTTGGAACTAGATGATCTTTAGGGTCCCTTCCAACCTGGCCAGTCTATGATTCTATGATTCTATTCTTCTCAATACATATTTTACTTATTTATATGTTATGTTCTTCAGAAAAGAAATGACTGTGAGAAGAGAGATTCTTCAGAGAGGATAGGATACTCTTCTGCCCTTGGAGCTATTGAACATTCTATTGGGAGAGCAGCTTCTGGAGCCCAAGGGCAGACAGGCAGGACAGCCCTGCAATAGAAGTGTCTGTGGCATAGTGGAGACTGCCATAGTTCTATGTCAGAGCAACAGAATCAGACCATTTCTTGTTTAATCTATTTGCTTCTTTATCCTTTACAACTTTTAAAGTCACTTTAGTGATGGACTTGTGGACAAACTCCTTTCCAAAGCTAGAACTGATATATACCTTATTATACTGTGTTAAAAGCACAGATTTAATATAAACATTTCGGTTTTAAATAGGCACCTGGGAAACCATAATGCTCTGTATATGGATGTATTCATTTACTAATGCCTTTGGGATGGCTGATGCAGCCTCAGAAGGTTCATCTAAAAGAAGTAGTTATCTCAGATGAGTAATAAATTCTAACCTACCTCAATAAAAACTACTGGCCAAATACCATAATTACAGCAAAGATGAGTAAGTGATGGTTAGTCAACTCCAATTTATATTCTGTTTCATCTTTAGAAGATAAGAACCTGCTCTGTTCAACTGGCTTATTTTAAGAGTGCTTGATCAGCAAAATTATATAGTAAAATTCAAGTATAAACTGTGGAGGGGACTGAAAGGAGAGCTTCTTTTTTTTTTTTTTTTAAGAAGTGCTTTTGGTTTTACTGTGCTGGAGTCCATTTAGATTCAATTTACACTCTGCTTCCTTCAGATTTTATAGAGCTTTTACTTTCATGAGTATGAGCAGCATCTCTGTTGAAATCCACATCATAGAATTAGGCCTGTGGAGGCATTTTATGATGTCTTCCCTTGGATAGCTGTAAAAAGAGGAGAGTCTCCACAGTATAACTTGAAATCAGCTAGCCAGCTTCCCATTATTAAAGCTGTCATGCCAGTATCTGTAAAGGGATCCAATGTTTTCCTTAAGGCTCTGTCTTTCTGAAGTTAAGACTTCCCTGATTGTTCTATTGGATGGTCCCTATTTAAATGACCTCAGGATAAAAGAAAATATACTTCCATATGACTCCGTGAACTTTTATTCTATTATTTGACTTTTTAGAGAGATGAAAAAACTCATAGCTCTAGCCTGTTCAAGTTATAATGTCTTTTTATAGACAAAATATTTATAAGGCAGAAGATACTAAGAGATCTACATATAGAATATATATAAAATAAAATAAATATGGTATATGGCAGAATGCAAGAAAATATTTTAATGGAAACACAGAGTTTTTGCCAGCATCATGACTGTCAAATAGAATTGATTATTCAGCGTCCTGTAGCTTGTTTGAACTGAATGATGGTCATGAACATATAATTGGATTGATAGTTTAGACTTTGTTGTTTAGCAAATACACAGCTTCAAACTAATCAGTAAGCAAACACTGACTGCCTTCAGTGGTGTGAATGCAACCACAGAACCTAGCTTACTGTCTCTATTCTCTCATACAGTAGCTACTACTTGAAATTTGATGGCTTGATACATTGAAATGGAAAATCTTTCTTGCAAGAACTGTCTAACCTGGTCCTCAGGAGGACTAGCTAAGACAAGAAGACTACTCAGCATGAGCTTGAAGTTGATTATGACAGATATTGGCATTCTGTCTAAAACCACATTTGAAGTGAAACATTTTAACTGCAGTAGACTGAAATCTGTCATTGTTACCTGAGCTTGTGTAATAGTCTCTAGACAGCTTTTAGAGAAAAATGGTTTAGTTGCAGAAGGTACAGTTTCCTGAAAGCCAAGCTTTTAACTCCAAGAGACTAGGCAATCCAAGTAGTATAGGAAAATGCACACCAACTTGGATTACTAAACAGCAGTTTGCAGTTAAGCAACAGTTCCAAATGAGAAACCAATTTGATTGGCTTGTGTGGTTTGCAGCTGGTTGTTCTCTTCTCTTTCATTCAGTCTGTCTTGAATTAGTTATTTGGTAGTCATTGGTCTTAAGTAGGGCTGAGTAGTAGTCACAACTAGGATGCTCTGGAAAAAATATTTTTCTCTTTTGAAATAGTTTTGTTGTAGGCAAGATGCTTACAGATCCATGCCATGAATTAGAGGACTTGGATATGAGGGATATGAGAATCATCAGGTATGGTTATAATATATGCAGTGTTAACACCAGTAAGAACCATATGTATGTAGAGTACCATTAGATGGGCATGACTAAACTTATCATGGTGGCATCTAAAGCATGCAATGAATAATATACATCTTAATGTCAAAATACCAGGGAGAGATCACCTTAGAAAGCATACATGCAGGGCTTTTGCTCACTGAGTAGATGGGAATTTTGGTTGCCTGTAATTTTAATTTGTTAGAGCTTGCCTGGGTCACTACATCATTGGTAGTATTTAAAGCAAGATGATAGAACAGAGTTCTTCTTCAGACTGTAGAACCAGAGCAAAATGATGATATTAGCAAATTATTTGTAGAGACAAATGTAAAAAATCAGAAAAACTTAAGACAATCTTTTTCACTTTCTATTACTATGACAAAACTATAAACTATTACTATTTCTATTTTATCTTGCTGTTTATAAAGCTAATACTTTTTCATATATTTCTGCTTCCCAAGAAGTCACCTGCAGTAGATGCTAATTGTAAAGTAATTGTAATTGTGAAGGCAAAAAGGAGGCCATAAAGCAAGGGGTAAAACTAAAAGAAGATGGGCTTAAGGTAAAGGAAAAAAAGGAAGAAACAGGAATGCTTAATGTTTCATTCATGCTATAGGGCAAGACATGTGTCCTTGTATTATACAAGCTAATTTGTCTTCCTTTAAAATACAGCCCATTTATAAAGATACACTTTCTAAATAAGAATATTCTTTGATGAACATATAGCTAACTAAAATGCTAGTTCAGCGAGCATTTTCTTAAGGGTGTTGTTTGAAGAAATCCAGTTTGGTCTGTAGTACAGAAAAGGTACCATGCCCTGTGGAGGTTTTCTGTGGAGCTTTTACCCGTTAGTATGCTAGACAGTTGCTTATTTCTCCATTCATTAATCCCTCAGCTGGACCTCCAGATCTACCATAGGGAAATACTTGTAGCTTTAGGTTTTTCTTCATAGAAATAGTTGCAATACATGTAATAAATTTTTTGTTTGCTAGCTGTTGGTCACTCTTGTCCTTTACTGTTCTTTATCCTGCTCTTTTCAAAATCAGCCTCATATAAGGTTAGAAATGTAAGTATTTTGAATGGATTCTTCACTAAATGATGCCACTTAAATGCTGTCACAGGCAAATACTTAATCAGAGCTTAATCAACAAACTGAAAGGATCAAAATTAGTTGATGATCAAAACAAAATATAAATGTGTTCTTTAATTGATTAGACTGGCTTGGGAGGTTCTTTGAATTAAAAAATTTTACCCAGCTGGAATGAAAATCATCCTTTCTTCCTATTTTCCAGCCAGAAATAATGTTTAATAGCAGTTCGACAGCTCTGCTCCTGAGGAAAAGTAGTGAGAAGACGAGAGGAATAAAAATGGCTTGTGGAAAATACCTCATAAGTGAATAGTTCTACTTTAAACATACCAGTCTAATCAGGACTGGGGAAAAGGAGGGACAGTGAGGAAATCATCCAATAGACCCTTTTTTCACAATGTATTTTCTTGCCTCCCACATAAAGAAAAAAGAAATCTGTTATTTTTTATACATATATATAATTTTTTATTCTTAAAGGAAAAACAAACAGCCAAGGGTGAGGGGAAGGAAAGAGGAAGGGAACAACAAAACAGCTCTCTGCTTTGAGAAGTGTTTTCCTTTAACCTAAATCTAGCTTTGATTATGTCCCATGGGTAGGAGTTGTGGAGTTGTCACAGTACATCACTTAATCCCATGAGAAAGGCCCCTGTGTATTGCAAGTGTGTGATGCAAGGAGGGAGACTAACCAGCCTGGTGTATAAATGTCTCTGGCAGCTATGCGGTGTCTCAGATGCAACTTTTCCAAACCAAAACATCTTGATTCCAGGAAAAAATACTTCAGNCTCTGGATAGGCTGAATCAGTGGGCTGAGGCCAATGGGATGAGCTTCAATGAGGCCTAGTACTGGGTCCCACTTCAGTGATAATAACCAGATGCTGTACTATAGGCTGGGGGAAAAGTAGTTGGATTGCTGCCTGGCAGAGAAGGACCTGGGGATGCTGGTCAATAGTCAACTGAACATGAGCCAGCAGTGTGCCCAGGTGGCCAAGAAAGTTAACAGCATCTTGGCCTGTATCAAAAATAGTGTGACCAGTAGGACCAAAGAAGTGATCATCGCCCTGTACTCAGCACTGGTGAGGCCACACCTAGAATACTGTGTTCAGTTTTGGGCCCCTGAGTACAAGAAAGACATAGAGGAATGTCCAGAGAAGGGCAACAAGGCTAGTGAGGAGTCTAGAGAATAAGTGTCATGAGGAGCAGCTGAGGGAACTGGGGTTGTTTAGTCTGGAGAAGAGGAGGCTGAGGGGAGACCTTGTATCTCTCTACAATTACCTTAAAGGAGGTTGGAGTGAGATGGGGGTAGGTCTCTTCTTCAGGGTTAGCAGTGAGAGGACAAGAGGAAATGGCCTCAAGTTGCACCAGGGGAGGTTTAGACTGGATGGTTGTTATTCTTGGAACAGACTGCCCAGGGAGGTAGTGGAGTCACCATCCTTGGAGGTGTTTAAGAAAAATACAGATGTACTACTTAGGGCCATGGTTTAGTGGTATGGCAGTGATAGGTATGGTTGGACCTGATGATCTTAGAGGTCTATTCCAAACTTAATGATTCTGTGACTGTGATTTCCAAATCATCAGGTTAAAATAATGCTGCCTGTACATGTCCTCGCTGAAGTGCAGTAAAGATCTAACCATCTGACTTTGTAGTCACATAAACATCAGAGGGGAAAGACTCATGGAATACTTTGTCATCTGTCACTGAAGAATTAAAGAGTAATATTTTCTCTGTGAAAAGTAATTGAAGGCATATTTATAAATAACTTGTTTCCATACTTAGAGGGGTGGAGGGTATTGTTGGAGACTTTCCCCCTTCCATTTATATTTGACATAAACTAATTATTTTTCTTTTAAGAACACATTCAGTAAAATGAAATGAAAAAGCTGTCAAGCATGCAATTGTAATGGTGCAGTGTGAAAAGCTGGGAAGTGAAAAAGATGGCATATTGAGAGAGACATCTAATTTCTGAATCCTGAAGTTTAATTTTGGCTGCACACTGCACTCCAACAATAATAGGAGAAAGGGGGAAGGAAAATAAATTAGATAGAATTTGTCGAACAAAAGTTTGTGCATCTCAGAAATTAAAGGCAAAGGCTTAGCAGTATATAGCCAGGGAAACTAGTTGTTCTCCACTCGAGTTAGGGCAGCTTCTCACTCAAACTTTTAGCCTAATTCTCTGCTTTCCATATCTCAATGGTGTATAATGAGTAATACACCTGGAATCCAGCAGCCTCGTAAAAGGAGGCTACAATTTTTCAGAACTGTGTCAACAATTAAGGTGCAGGCAAATGAATGCTGTAGAGCATCACCTTAGTGCAGAACATGGCATACTGCAAAAGAAATGAGTTAGCCTGCTGCTTAAAATATGTCAGGACCATCACTAGACGGGAAAATGGATTCAAAGATATGACATGGAAATAAATGAGAATTATATATTAAATGAGAAAAACAAACTCATCTACTGAGTTCATATCAGAATACCTGGCAACTTTGGAATATTTTTCTTGTTGGTTCAGCTGCCACCAACTAAGTACATACCATATGTAATATAATTATCCTGAGAAATGTACAAGGCATCATTATTTTGGGGGAGAAAGACATAGTGTTAAGTATATTTTAGATGTTCTCCTTTCTCTTTGCATCCCAGGCTCTTTGGTGTAAATGGTTTCCTTTAAATGAGTGAATCTAGATTTCCTGGCAACCGTAGAAACATTTCAGAGACAGTTAGTGATTTACAACACGAAATGCAGAGAAAATTTCTTAAGCCAGACTGGCTGTTGCACTACCTTTGGAAGAACTCATTTGCAGAGAGGAAGG
>VWZO01002744.1:170746-200114 GCA_013396975.1 Bucco capensis | reverse complement strand
GGAACACCTCTCCTATGAAGACAGGCTGAGGGAGCTGGGATTGTTCAGCCTGGAGAAGAGAAGACTTCGGGGAGACCTAATAGTGACCTTCCAGTACCTAAAGGGAACTTACAAGAAGACTGGAGAGGAGCTGTTTGCAAAGGCCTGGAGTGAAAGGACAAGGGGCAATGGTTTTAAATTGGAGAAGAGTAGATTTAAACTGGACATTAGAAAGAAGTTCCTCACCACGAGGGTGGTGGAACACTGGAACAGGTTACCCAGGGAGGTGGTTGAGGCCCCATCCCTGGAGGCATTCAAGGTGAGGCTTGCCAGGGCTCTGGGCAACCTGATCTAGTTGGGGATGTCCCTGCCTACTGCAGGGGGGTTGGACTAGATGACCTCCAGAGGTCCCTTCCAACCCAAACCATTCTATGATTCTATGTTGGAAGCTCATGTTCTAGTTCGGTAGAAGTGCAACACTTGACACTCCATCAGCTCTTTATTGATGTTTAAGCTTTGAGGTCTTCAGCTATGATATTTACAGATCAGCCACACAGAGAAAGTGGGGTTTTTAAAATAAATTTGTATACAATGTTACATAGCTACCTTAACTTGGCCAAATATGTACTATATATATTTAGTTTTATTAATTTTAAAATGCCATAGCAATCATCATGGGTTTATGATTTTCCAGGCATATGTAAGTGAAACAGATGTATTTTTCTAACAGTTCTTCTTCCTCAACTGCAAAAGAGCAAGGTATGAGAAGGTACAAATATATAAGAAAATGGGTCAAGGCAATTACAGGAATATAGGTTGTAAAGCATTTTGTGGTTGAATGTTGGGTATTCCTTTTCCCCTTTTGTTTTGCCACTGGTAGTTGTATCCTTTCTGTCACATCCTGATTTTCTTCTAGACTTGTCTCTGTTTGCACCCCAGCCCTTGGAGTGCCATGTAAGGAAACAGTTCACTCAGAAGGTATCTGAACAAGACACATAAGCAGGTTGAGAGTATAGCTGAATTAAGATAATTTGAAATTAGGAAGCTCTTATACAAACAGATCTAACCAACATGTCATGCTTGAGCAGAGGTTGGAATGCTGTACTATAGGAGTGAGAAACATTTGCATTTTAATGGCATTAAATAGGACATAGGGCAAGACTGTTGAATTTCTCTACTACAGTGTTTGTCTTCAGGATGGGATTGGCTTAAGGACACAAAGTTGTTCATATATACTGATTACATTCATTGTACCAGAGAGCATCAGCCAAGGACTAGAACACACCTGTGATAGGAGCTGAGCAAACACAGAAAACAAAACCAAAGCCCAGAATAATACACCTGATCTGACTTCAAACAGCAAATTCTTAATATAGAGTAGTTGTATGCCAGCAGCCAAAGGATAATCAGCAGTAAGACAACATTCTTCAGTATGATTGTCTCAAGAGCTTTGGAAACAGCCATTGAATTTTGACTTGGCAGCAGAAATCACAAATAGTGATGAGTAAATTGGATAAGGCTGAGCACAATAGAAGCTTGCACAGACATGTGCCATACACTTTTAGCTATAACTGTTTCATTACCATTGTTTTTTTAGCTTGCACTAAACTCACCCACACATTTAAAATATGTGATTAGAGGTTCTGTGCTAGGCAGAGAACAAGGGGGAAAAAAGGAGCTGTATCAGCCTTGTCTTTCTGCTTTAGGTTTCATGGAGTATTCACAGGGGAGCATCTTGAAAAAGAATCAGAGTTCAGTGAAAATGCATTCTAAAAAAAACTGTGATGAATCCTGAATCTACCTTCTTGCTTTAGACCAGCTAAAAATACACAGTTACAAGGAAAGTAATCATGATTGTATTCTGATGGCATCTTCTTCCAAAAGAGTGCCATATGTCTATGTCCTGTCTAATAGCTGCCTTGCCAAGCCTGCCAATAGGTAAATAATTTGTCTAGATTGGGTAGCAAGTCTGTGACAGTGGAATTTTGTTGTAACCGTGCTTCAGGAACACCCTGAGAATGAAGGGCAAGAGTTTAATGAGATTCCAGTTGGTGGTATTGGAAAAATAGTCACAGTGCTTATGTATTATGTGTTCACTTCATCTAAGTGAAGCCAGCTGCAAACTTACAGAGGGTGCAGGCTGGTATTTCTGCAACAGCTTTTTTCATGGTATCAGTTAAAGTAGATGCAGTGATGTTACCAGAGCTAGAACTGCCAAACTGGAAGTCTGCACATGAAGTTGCAGAAAGGTTTAGAGAATAAACTATCCAGCTGTTTAAACCTGCTAACAGTGTCTTCAGGTAGAATTGGCTTAAGGACATGAAGTTGTTTATGTATACTGATTACAGTCATTGTACCATAGAGCATCAGCCAAAGACTTGAACACACCTGTGATAGGAGCTGAGCAAACACAGAAAACAAAACCAAAGTCCAGAATAATACCACTGATCTGATAAACTTAATTTTTTAAGTTTATCATTAGGATTCAATTTGAGCCAAGCACAACACCTATTGCTGTAGAGATTTTCAGTAGTAATATCTGCAAAGAGCTAGTGGCCTACCAGATCCCCCAGTTTGGAACACTTCAAGTAAGAAGGAATCAGTTAAAGCAACCTGCGGGAGAGGTCTCCCTCTGTGTGAGCAGTAATCTCTTAATGCTCTGAAATGCTTGTCTCAAATCCTCTAACCTACAAAATGAGGTCACTGTCATTGTCCTAGCTGTATTATGATGTCCTTCAAAGGGGAAAAAACCCCAGCCTTCAGATTTTGAAAGAATTTCACCTGTATTTGACACTAGCCAAATTTACTTGTTTACAGCTACCTTGGAGCTTGACAATGTGCTAAGGAGTGTGAGCAGAGGCATATATTAAAGTGCATTAATAAAGGAGTGGGAGTAGACAACTTTGGGAGCTTAAGAGCTTAAAGGCAGAGGCTATTTTGTAGTTCACATTTTCTTCAGCATTATGAACTTAGTTGTATCACTGTGGCATGCTGCTGATGCTAGAGAAGAACGAACCTCAAGGCTCTTGGTTTGCATTGCTCTGAGTGCCTCTTCTGATCTCTCAAAGCTGCTGAAATGACAATTCAAATAGTTACTGCATACAAATTCACCTTAGCTTGGGTGGAAGTCACCCCTGTGTAAGAGACATTTGCATGACTTCTTGTGGATGCAGATTTTCAGTGTTGTAGGGAGCAGTGGGCATTGAGGAATAGAGTAGAAAGAAGTTGCAGAATATTCTGCCTGAGACATGAATATTGTGTAGTGGCAGATACCTGTCCTGTGAAGGGGTGGGTTTTTTTAAAAGGATCAGCTCTGTCAAACAAGCAAGATGGGCTTGAAAAGTGCCAAGGTATCCAAGGAGGGGAAGTTGGCAAGTAGGGGAAAGAACCCTACTGATGTCAACCATCACCAGTTTCCTTCAGAGCACTTAAGATTGGCTGTAGTGCTTCAGCTTCCCAATTCAGAGAGTCCTTTGTCAGTGTAATGTCCCTACTGATAAGGCAGGGCTAGACACAGCTCCTTTCTCCTCTTACCTATTAAGAAAAATAAGGCTGATAGAAGAGCAGTGGAGAGGATGACTGCCCTCATTATACAGTGACATCTGAAAGAGAAAAACAGTCAGGGAACTGACTGAATGAAGCTGATACAAGGCTGCAAGATTTGGGACAATTTCAGTCTTTCATAGGATTCTCTTCAGTATGTAACCCTAAAACCTCAAACTGTCATGGTGTCTGGCATGAGGATTTTCACATTCTTCACAAATTTCAAGTTGCAGAATAATTGAGGTTGACTTAAAGACCAAGCTCCTGCAGTCAAGTTACTAACATGGAATTTCAGCTTGTTTTGTTCTGGTGTTTGTTCAAGGTTCTAATGACAGGATGGCAATGAGAGTATTAAAATTATATACAAAGGCTCAAACTAGAATAAATCAAAGGAGAAAGAGAGTCAAATATCCAGATCATGAGCTTTTGCAAAAATGAGAAAACTCATTACACGATTTTTTTAATGGACTTCTCACAATATGTATTTCAATAGATATTTGAAAACTATACCTGAATATTACTGATTTCCTACATCATGTCTTTGAGACCAGGTGGAAGTCTGCAGTACAGTACAACTTTCCAGTTGTGTAAGAACTGCATTGTGATGGTAAGAAGCACGAGAGAGTGGAGCATTTAACCACGATTCTTTAAGCATTGAAAACTTTGAGTCCAATCTTATCTTGAATTTCAAATGAAAATAAGTAAATACTTCATCTTTAATCCTGAAGTTTTTTCTGCTGCCCATGATGGAAGTATCTATTACACTAGTTGATGTAATTGTGTAGTTCTTCTGTTGAGGACTACAGAACCAAAATAGCAGGGTTACTGATGGTTAAGGAAGAAATGTATTTCTCAAACTCAGTGCATAAAAACTTTCATAACAGCAGAGATTTGTTTAGTTTAGGAACAGGGTGCATTTTCAGAGCAGTGAGAAAAGCTGAGGCCCTGAAATGAGCTGCTAGAATCATTGTCACAGTTCCAGGTCCAGTTTGGCACCCATGGTGGCTGCACCTGCTGATGCTATTTTGCTGACAGGTACAAATCACCAGTCATCAAGAAGAAAACCATGAAACAGGCAACAACTGGCTCTGACTATATTAAGTAATTAGCTAGCCTGAAGCCCTAGGCAGCAATACCTAAAAAGAAGCAGGTGGACTGCCAGGAAAGCCTCTAAGTTGGGGTTTTTTTTTCCCCTTAAGTACAATAGCAGCCAAACATTGCAAAGACATTTTGCAGAGCACTAGCTTACAAGAGCCTCCCAAAGGTGTGACAAACCCATTGCTCTCTCTTCTTATTTTACACACTTCTTTCAATATCTGCTCTCCTTCACAGAGGTTTTTCACTTGTATTTTGAAATCTAATGTATTCTGCATCTTACATGAATGTGGTGAGTGTAAGCAGAGAAAAATGGTGTTCTTGTGTGGTGTTGAGCAGTGTGAGCTTTAGCTTGGCCATTTGTCTAATTAGGTGGCTTTTTTGGTGTGTTATGTATAGGTTAATTAGAAGAGTCTGGCCTACAGCCAGGCTATTTCTTCCTTAAGGATTTGATTACTCTCCAGCATTGTTGGAACAGATTTGTCTTTCTGGTTCAGGCTGGAAATGAATAAATACCACAGGTGGCAGAATATGAGCACAGACCGTTACCTGCCTTGTTGATAAAGACAGACTGTAAGGCCTAAATGGATGATACTGGCACCTGTGAGAAGTCAGTTCTGTTCCTCACTGATTATCAGAGACATTTCAGCAAAATGTCCAGCAAAACTGCAATCACAGTAATTGCATAACAATTGCAATCACAGGCTTGTTTGGCCTTTCTGGAAGCAGAATAGCTATTTTTATACAGCTGTGGATAGGTTTGCAAATGCCCTGGCAGTATTAAGTTTGTTAGTGAACTGTGTAGCTTGCTGAAAAACTGTCTAGGGATCAGTAGTAATGTATGGAGAGAAACACACGGCATCTACTTCAGCTGAGCTTGGCGTGTCACAGAGGCATATCCAAACAAATCCCAGCATCTAGGAGGCAGAGAGAGGAAGCAAGGAGGCTTTCAAAACTGAAGTCTTTGGAGGTATGTTTTCCCTTTTATTGCTTTTCCTGGTTTCTGCTTTTACTCCCCATAGTTATATCATATTTATTACCTCCTTTCTATTTGCTTTGCTGTAATACTTAGTAAGAAATTTTAGAGTTTATTTCTATAGATAGGGACTATTGTCACACTACAAAGCAGCATACAATAATGGCCAAACCTGAGAATACTAAGGTAAAATTTTATTGTTCCTTGAAAGGCAGGATTTTCACCAACTATGCAAAATGTAAAATGGCCAGAGCAGGAGCCTAATATCTTCTGTAACTATTCCTCTATTAGCAGACATATTCTGCCCTTCTGGAAGACCTTTGATTATGGTTTAGCACCTTTTTTTTTTTTTTCCACAATTTCTTGCAATTTGTGATGGTTTTCTTTCTGCTCCATGTAGTCTTAGATGCTGACCAAATGAACCCTGATCCTCGGATTAGAACAGGGATATGGTTTGCTGGAACATATACACGTACAAAGGTCTAATCCTGAGCTCAGTTTATGCAACTGAATAGGACTTATTGATTGCAGGGAGCTGTAAGTCCTGACCCTGCATCATGTTGATAGATTGTGTCCTAGAGTTGGTGAGGCTAAGGAGACATTGGGCAAAGAAGGATATGTGATGATATTACCAGTGTGCAGGTAAAGAAGAGCTCTGCACTTGCTTGAAAATTAGAACGGAGCTTCAAAGGAAGACAGACATTCGTGCAGGTGAACTCCTTAGCCACCTCTTGGGTGTGAACTCCAGCTACCCTCTTCCACTTAGGGGAACTGGAAGTACTGCTCTTACCCCATTAGGAGATGCCATCCCTTCTATGCCTGTTGGCACTCTCTTCAGTCATGTTGGTTCTCTTCTTCCTATCGATTTCATTCTCTCCTATCCTACCTCTGCTTCTCACATTTTGTGCTTGTTCTTACTTGCATTCCCGGTTGGTTTTGGCCCTATTTCTTTTTTTCCCCATTAACCATGTCCCTCTTTGGAGATGTTCAGTGTAAAACTACAGGGCTAAGTCAAATATAGGTTTGACACCTACCTGGTACTTGCAGCAAAGCAGCTGTCTGGGCTTCGAGTCTGCAGGCCTGCACATGGTTTTGGTGAGAGATGCTGTTAGAAGATGAGTAGGCAGAAGTCGTCAGCTGCTGCTTTTAATTTCATCATGGGTGCACAGCTTGGAGGTCCAGAGGGGAGTTGCATTCTTCTATTCATTTTTCTTCTCTGTTTTTACCCCACTTGAGTTGTCACTTGCAAACCTATCAATTACCATGGGAAACCCTGTCCCAAAGCCTGAAGGACCTTCTCAACCTCCAGCAAATAATATCTTGCAGACAGGAAGTCTGAGAAAGAGTTGAGGTCATTGTTCTCTTTTTTTCTTCTCTGTGGCTCAAGGAGGAGCACATATGGTTGCAGCAGTGGGGAATGGCTGCTTGGCTCAGCAGGCTGCCAGCCCTCCCCTCTGCACCTCTGTGCTGGCTTTGAAAGGACAGAGCTGCAGGAATACACGCTTACTTTTGTACACCAAGTCAGCAGGAAGACATTGCCATGTAAAGGAGTCAAGGTGACCAAAGGCTATATCTCTGTCACTCGATTAGGGGGAGAACAGGGCAGCCACATAACTGTCACATGGATACCTTTGAATTAGAGGACCAAGAGAGTAAGCCTATGTATTCTAAAAAATACAGGCCCTCAGTACTTAGCTCATGACTTTTCACAGACCTGTGGTGTCCTCAGTCTTGCTCAGAAAACTACATGATTGCCCAAAAATGAAAGTAAGTACCTCTTCTAGTTTTCCTAGACAGCATTGAGGGGACAGGAAAGATGCAGAAGATAATGCGTGAAAGTTCACATGGGAGTCAGACTGCCAGTCCCAAACACAGTCTGAGTCATTGTAAGCTACTAAACAAGATAGTTCTCACTTCAGAAAAAAAGGGGAGCATGGCTCAACATCACCCTCACAGTTTCTAGAAAAGGGAGTGGGAAAATAAAGTGAGAAGTCCGAGTCTGTGCTGCAGTTGGAGTGAGAAAGGGGGTGGAAACAGAGCCAGCAGGGACAGGAACAGATTGTGAAAGGAATAGGAGTTGAAACCTAATCTTTAGTGAGTCTGCAACACTTAGGAACATCAGCAGCTTTGGCAGAGGCTGGTGCCCTACTTCCCAAGAGAAAGGTAAATTAAATGCAGGCAGGCTGTCCTTGTGTTATGAGGGAATCTAGACACAGAGGTGTGGTCTTATATTTGCTGTTCCATGTCGAGGGTCTGACACTCTCAGCTGTAACTGTTAACTGATTCCAGAAGGACTGAGGATATGGTCTGTTGTGTATGGGGGAAAATACATAGTTCATCAGCCTGCTTTGTATAGACCTCAGT
This sequence comes from Bucco capensis, assembly GCA_013396975.1. Taxonomy (NCBI): domain Eukaryota; kingdom Metazoa; phylum Chordata; class Aves; order Piciformes; family Bucconidae; genus Bucco; species Bucco capensis. The sequence continues at coordinate 192,157 of VWZO01002744.1, read as the reverse complement.
ATTCAGCATTTTGGGAGGGACAAAATGTCATATGTTCCTGTTTCCAGGGAACTTGAAGACTCAGCTTCTACAGCTCATTATATTTTTCACGTTATTGTAAATTAAGATGTTTTCCAATGACTGGTGCTTGGCCTTTTATCAGCTAATCTTATGAAGGAAGCAGAATTAATTTAAACCTCTGAATAGGTAAAATAAGCTATATTTCATTTCTTGCTGCTGTACTAATAATATCTGCAATGAGTTTGGGAGTCCAGACATTCATTTTTAACTGCAAAGAATGAAAAGCTCTTAAACAACTAGAAAAAGATAGAAGCAAGGATATGTGGAATTATAAAGAAAAAAAAAGCCTCAGAGGATAAACTGCACAGTGAATTATGATTCATGCTGCAACACAGATTGGAGCTTGTCTCGCACAAGGAATCATCAGGAAGCAACAAGCAGTTAAGGATGAACCCAGAGCATGCCTGCAATTCTAATGGCAGGATCCAATCCTCGATAGGCATGTTTATTTGTTGCAGTGAGTTCATTTTGGATATTGCCACCTCAAGAGCGTTGTTCCCTTCCTCTCTGGCTCTAGCATAAGCACGTAAGATGGTCATCTTGCGTGAGTCTTAATGTTTCAGGCAATATGTATCCTGTTTGGAGTAAAATTAACAGAGCATTTTGGCACATGCAGGTGCACTAACAGATTGTAAAGCCATACAGAACTCCAAGGAAAAGAAGCTGTTCCCTCAGATGGCTCTCCATCCGTTGTTGTAAGCTAGCCAGCTCTTCCCCCTTGTATTTCCTCCCAAGATTTGTCTGGGTATTTTGGTCTGCCTCCTACATACAGGCAAGGTGGTGGTGTGCTGCTGAGTAAAAAGATTGTTCCAGAATCAGATTCAGCTGCTGTTTAAGGATTTATATTAACTGGAGAAAGAAAAGCTTTTTTTTTTCCTACTAGTTTTGTCTAGTTGCCTTGTCCATGTTACTTCTGTACCCTCATTTGTAGAGGGTATCTAATCTAATCCTGTGATCAGTCCTGCAGAGCTGTGTCACCCTAGCTGTGACTATGCTTGCCACAGTTTGAAGTTTCCACAGTGCATAAGATGGTTTACTTCAGGAGGTGTGAAGATTCCAGAACTGTGTTCTTGGCGCTGATTGGATTTTGCTGAGAAGAGGTCGTGTCTCTCCTCATTGTCTCTGGTGTAAATCCTTAGCAGATTAACTGGCATTAATGATATAGGAGAGAAGGTTCTCTACATCCCTTTTCATTAACAGAGAAGTTCCCACTCTTCCTAAAAATGCATTTTATTAGTTTTGGAAATTCTGCAGTTTAACGAGGCAAATGTGCTTCTTGAGAATGACAGTTTTGCTATTGGTGCTGTTTATTTTATGATGCTTTATGTCCTTGAGGTTTCGTACGTTGGAATAAACTAGGCAAAGTAAAAAGCCAAAAAGCAAATTATGTTTAACATCTGTCAGGCATTCAGCTGACAGAGTGAAAAGGGAATGTGGAGTTATTGTTATTTTTTTTTAACAATTGGAGGTTTACAAATTGGAATAGCCCAACTGCAAATCTCAAAATGGTATGAAAACTGGCGTCACAGAACACAGAATCATAGAATGGTTTGGGTTGGAAGGCACCTCTGGAGGTCATCTAGTCCAACCCCCCTGCAGTGGCAAGGAACATCCCCAACTAGATCAGGTTGCTCAGAGCCCTGGCGAGCCTCACCTTGAATGCCTCCAGGGATGGGAACTCAACCACCTCCCTGGGCAACCTGTGCCAGTGTTTCACCACCCTTGTGGTAAGGAACTTCTTTCTAATGTCCAGTTTAAATCTACTCTTCTCCAGTTTAAAACCATTGCCCCTTGTGCTTTCATTCCAGGCCTTTGCAAACAGGCCCTCTCCAGCCTTCTTGTAAGTTCCCTTTAGGTACTGGAAAGTCACTAGTATGTCCCCCCGAAGTCTTGTCTTCTCCAGGCTGAACAATCCCAACTCCCTCAGCCTGTCTTGTAGGAGAGGTGTTCCAGCCCTCTGATCATTCTCGTGGCCCTCCTCTGGACCCACTCCATCAGATCCATGTCCTTTCTGTGTTGAGGGCTCCAGAACTGGACACAGTATTCCNTGGGAGACTGTGTCAAAGGCCTTGCAGAAGTCCAGATAGATCACATCCACAGGTTGTCCCTTGTCCACTGAGGTAGTCACAGTATCGTAGAAAGCCACTAGGTTTGTCAGACAGGATCTGCCCTTAGTGAAGCCATGCTGACTGTCTCTGATTACCTCCCTCTCCTCCATGTGCCTTAGCGGACCTTCTAGAATAATCTGTTCCATGATTTTCCCAGGCACAGAGGTGAAGTTAACAGTTACAGCTGGAAGAGACCTTGGAGATCATCAAGTCCAGATTTTGTCCTAGCCCTAGCCAGCCTTTGTCCTAGCTTCAGTCATTCAGCTTTTTGGGTTTTGTGGGGTTTTTTTGTGATTCCTTCCTCCCTGCCCCGAATACTCCAGGGACTCTTAGGCTTTCTAATGATGATAGGCAGCTAAGAGTTAAGAAAAGACTTACCCTTTCTGTGCCTTTGGGACTTACTACAAAATACAAAATATCATCCTGTCGAGCTAAAGTCATGGAAGCCCCCATCCCATGGGAAAGGTGGAAGGGGAACAAAGTCAGGTGTGTGGCTAGAGCCGCATTCCTGCCACAGCAAATGGGTGAGATATGTATCCCCTTGGGACAGGGGGAAGCGTGGTGCTCTGTGATTTCTGTTTCTTTCCTGATCCCTATCACTGGAAGCATTGCACTGTACCAGTGCAATGTGTACCACAGTAGAGGGATCAAGAGGCTAAAGCCCTCTTCATCCTTCCAGTAAGGGTGTCTAGGGAAAACTTAAATAACTTTCCATGATGATGCTAGCATTAAGGATAGCCTGACTCAGTAATTTTTACTTTTCTCTTACAAACAACTTTTTGTTCTATTCACTAGAAGAGCAAAATAGCAGGGGTCAGGAGCTGTGCTAGCCAGTGATGACAGACTCCAGCTGAAGTGAACAGTTTGTGCCTGGCAGACAGCCACTTGTGTGGCCTGTGCAAAGCTTAGGAAGCGTTAAACACTTACTAATGGCATCCAGAAAAACCAGCCACTTGAGCTAGCCTGCAGGGGAATGTCAATCATACTGAGAGAGGAATTTCCTCAACACTACTCCCATTGGGATTCATGAGCCCCTACACAGCTTCTGCCCCTGAGTTCCTTCCTGGATGTGCTTGTCTTCCTTCCACCCTTGTTGTCCATTTCAAATTGGTGGGGTGAGGAGAGGCCACAGCAGTTTGAGGTGAGCATCTCTCTGCTCATCTAGGTGGGGAGTTCCAACCTGTTTTATACTTGAGACATGACTACCTCTCCCACCACGCCTGTGGCCAAGGTCTGTAAGGCCCCAAAGACTCTCTTCACTAAATGTTTCTAACAGGGGAAATGTAATACCAAAGGAGGATTTCAATAATGAGTAGAAAACTACTTCCAGCCATGTGTTTTTCTTGCTTGTTCAGTGTTCATTGTGTGTATTCTCATTAGTGTACAGCAGTCACATAACTGCTGCAGTGGACAAGACTGATTCTGCTGGGGTACTTGGTACCACAAGGGGACTGGTCTGTGGCTTGCAGGCTTATGCATGTTCAGTGGCCACAAGAGGCCCTCATGCATGTATAAATAGTCTTTGGGATCCTCTCTGTATCCCATGTTGACCAAGGCTGTTAGTTATTACTGTGACAGATATGATAGCTGAAAAGAATATGAATGAACAGCAGTGGAGAAGTAGCATTCTTTCAGAAGAAGATTCATATTGAGTAATTTGACAACAGGGAGTGCTTTCTCCAGAAAGAAAATTCCAGTAACTGGGAGAACTTGGTTAACTCGTTGATTTTTTTTCTTTCTTTGTGTCAGAACTCATTTGTTTCACACTGGTTAAAAGAAAAAGCTTTGAAACCAGCAGAAATGATTTACAGTTTAGTAGTTTGGAATAGGAAAATCAATCAAAATATTTTAAAAATAGGAGATAATAACTGGAGCTGGTCATCAAGATTTAGGACTAACTGCAGGCTTGATTGAGGACTCTAAAATTAGCTTTTACTTTATTTTTCATGTAGGAATGTGCAAAACGCAATGTAACAAGTACCAAACTGAGTTGTTGCTGAAAAATGACTTAACTGGATCTGTGTAGTAGATTAAAACAGAACATCTTTTCCTGCTGTAAAGCTCTTCAGCAAATGATCACTATCTCAGGCCTTGTAGCGCCTTGTTTGAGGCTGTTTCCACTTCAGATATTTTGTAAGGCATAAGCTATGTATGTACTTCTACATCAGCAGGAATACTCAGATTTACACCAGATGATTCTGTATTTATTCTTCATTAGCCCATTTATATTTCTCCATGGATTTAAAGCCTGTTGAAAACTCATGTCACAAGCAGTAGTCTTAGCGCTCTCTTGAACTGCTGCTACTCATTGTCTTCCTTGAAATCTTTCTTGCTTGTGAGCAAGGCATGGAGTCAACTGAGATGTGGAACTTAAATATAGTTGCCTGCCTTAAGTTTTCTCCACTTCATTTTGTGATTCTCAAACATTTCATGGTTAGAAAACCACCAGACAGTCTCCCTATGGGCACTATGATTTTCACCTCATTGCTATCCCAGAAAATCTGTTTAGTTAATGATACAAAGGGCAAAAGAATCTATGATTATAAGAAACTAGACCCAGCAATGCAGATTGCTTTTAAATTTAAAACATTCAGCATTGCTTCCAAATTGCAGTAAAAATGGAAGCCTTTGTGCATCATAATAAATAAGAACAGATGATTTCTAAGCTAAGTAACTTTTGAGCAGAATGCCCAATAAGACACCAGAAAGGATACTCAAGAGACTGGATCTCTATTCCAGTTACTCCTAATGCTGGGCTGTGAAGAAGTCACTTAGCTCTCAGCAAAACTGCAAATATATTAATAGGTCATCTAAATGCAGCTTCTCAGCACCTATACCAAAGTTAGTTGGTCACCTTCCTCTCTGCCTGCAACATGGTGGAGATGCTTTACTCAGATTACCATATTTTTGTACAGGGCATTGGTGTTTTTATGAGAAGAAAGCAGAAGTTAATTGCTCAAAATAAAACTGAAAGATTGTTTCACAGTGTGGTGAGTTGATAAGGATTTGTGTAAGACCTAAATTGGCATTCTTATTTTGCTGGCTTGAAAAAAATATTCAATAATATATATATATATAAATGCCTCAGAATGAGTTAATCATTTTCTTCAGAAGAAATCCTTGCCAAATTTAAACTAAAATTTCTGTTACCTGCAAGGGAAAGAGGTACATTAAAATAAAAGAGGCAAACCTCTTATTCTGGAGACATCAAACCAAATGTCTTAATTTTGAAGTGTTGTTTTTTTTTCAAGGAGATTTCCTTCCAGAAACAATCTTATCAAATATTAGAAAGCTTTTCAGTCAATCCAAATGCCTGCTCATGTATTTTTCTTCATAGAAAAAAGTAATCTGAAAATGTTTTCCCAGCTTACATAGTTGAAGCAGTCAGAACTTTGTTATCCTCCTATGACCTCCAAGTCCTGGGTGGCTCAGTCTCCTTTTCATTTAGGTCTGAGCTTCTTCTAAGTTGAAACTACCAAACCCAGAGCTGTTTCCTGAACCATAAAGTACATTAGCCATCAAAGGAAGTGGAAACTTTCCTGCATTTACTAAAGAATGAATAAGCAAAGTGCTAGGATGGTTGCAATTTAAGAGGCAGGAGTGCAGCTCTGGTTGCCTGGAAACATGAGGAGGGTGCCTCTGGAAAGCCACACCAGGCTTTCCCAGGAGAGCAGCCTCTTACACACTCATCTTGGCCCTTTGAAAAACATGACTTTTCTCATTGCTTTTCATCAAAACTTTAATGAGTTCTGAAATTCATTTAGCTTTTACCATGTATTTCAATGTGAGGATATATTATGTGGTATCCATGAGTAAAAGATGGACCTCAATAAGGGGCCCACATCCAAACTTTGAAGAAATGAGCCAGCATTCAGATTTCATAAATGCTCTTTTTCTTGTACTGCTGATCAAACTGCTCAGGAGTGTTCAAACCTGGGTCAACCTGTACAACCAGGGCAAGCAGGTTTTGCCAGAAGCCATATATGAAGGGTTCAGATAAAAACCTGCCTTTCATCTTACTAAGCAGATTTAAAGCAGTATGAATAAAATAAACTATGTTGCAAGTCTACAGGAAAACTAGTATCAAATCCTGACCTGTTGTGGGAAAACCACAATTAATCATTTTATTAATATTACCAGTGCATTTAATTTTCACACATGCTTTCCATGTAACTTCAGCAGCAAAACCATACAAATAATATCCCTGCTGTAAAAAGACCCTAGAAATTCAGGTTTATACAAAATATCTAATGAGGATCACATTATAATTAAACTAAAGCTGTAAGGGGCTGGGTTAGTAGAAAGCTCCTAGGGTTTTACAAACGTTCTGATCTGTCTAGGACTGTGATGCTGGGCTAGTCCAGCACCAGCTTCATCCAGACCAGTTACTAGCTCCAGAGGTGCCAAGCTTGCCTACAGTCTTCCACCAACTTTCACCTGTGACCTTTTGTAGGCATGCTGAGCTTTGGGGACACAAACCTTCACAATCAAAGGAGAAATCACATAATTTCTCTGAAATGACACTCTGTTCAGGTTTCAGAAACACAGGCCTTTGAATGAGTTAACTAACCTGAAGAAAGTATCCAGAATGTTTGTGTAAGAAACCCAAAATCCAGTAGTTTGTCTAAAATGTGTCTGCCTTCAATTAGTATTTGTGCACACTGCAAATGAGTGTAAAATGCTTTGCCTTCTGAGTTGTTTCTTTTGCAGACTGCTTAATGTTCCCAGCTTCTGAGTAGCAAAAGTAGATACAGTAACAACAGGCTTTATCAGAGTCTCCAGGCAAAGAAGGAGTTACTTTGTTGAAAAATTAGTAAAAAAATAGTGACTACTGTTAGAGGGCAGAAGAGTATAGATTCAAGATACCAGCCTTATGAATTACATGCTCACTATTTGATTGCTTGAACCTTTCATTACCACCCTTCTCCCCTGTGTCAAGGTAGAGATAATGCATTTTTCCCAGGACTATTGTGACAGCTAGTGCTTTACCAATTGCTTTGATGTCTTTGAAGGAAAAAGTGCTCTACCTACCTAAATTTGGACTGACAGAATATTGTGAATCAGGTGCTGGTGGCTTTGACGAGATTCCTGTAGAGCCCTTTATTGCATGAGATGTGGTTGTTTTATCAAGTACAGCTTTCCTTTTTTTCAATAGCCTCCCAAAGCGCCATGATGTCTCCCAGGATGTGACATTTTTGCTAAGAATTGTTTGTCCTTGCATAACTCCTGTGTGTGCTGAGAAATAGGAATATTTCATGAAAGCCTTTGTGTCTGGTAATTTTATCAGTTCTTATCAGGTTGCAGAGAAAGAAATGGCAGTAAATTGGATGTCTTACCTTGAAAAGCTTTCAAAAAGAAAACGTGACATGGTGAATAGATGCCTCAAGGGTAAGGTATTTTTATTCTTCTTTGGTTACAGAAACACAGACAGGTCAATATGACAGACACATATGTTAGTATTCATGAGCTAACTTTCCCTTTGCCTTGAGAGCTTGCTGTAATGGCTTGAGAGACATGCTCCACTGTGGTGGCTAAATGGCAGATTGTATCCGGTGTCAGAGGATGGGGGAATGGTAACAGGTCTTGAATACCAATTGAGCAGGAGCTGATGGTTGCTGCATTTTGCCAGTGGCTGTGAAGTGCCTGAGATAGACAGCAAAACCTTCCCATTTACCTCTCTTGTGTGTGTTTATCACAGTGAATAGAGAATACTGCATGTCAGCTCAGACAAGTAAATAATTTCCTCATGGCATCGAGTCACATGGCACTAGGCCTTGTGGCAAATGTATGAGCGCCTCTAATTACAGCAAAAATATCCTGGAACCTTAAAATGGTTCCTTTTAAATAAACTAAACTTTTTGTTACCATCCCAAAGAAGGAACAGGAGGTGGGGCAAGGCAGAATCCCTTGAGTATAGCCAGTTCTCAAAATGGTCTATTTGTGTAAAATCTGCATGTTAAAATTGGGCAAATATCTAGCTGTGGTTAGATTAAATCCTTTTCCTGATCTGAAATAAATACTAGGTTAAATGCCTTCATTTCATTCTTTTTTCTAGTTCTTTTCAGTACTGTGGGGCCAATACTCCAGCTGGCATAAATCATCATCATTAGGCATATAACAGCAGCTGAGACCCAAGAGCTTGGTAGGGATGAGTTGATTTACGTTTAGCCTTACTTTTAACCTTACGTTCATGGTTGCATTTCCCTTTGTTGTTTATGCAGTGAGTGAGATCTCCTCCTCAACACCAAAGAAGCATGTCACATCTAATATGAACAGGCTGCTTACCATTTCTGTAGTTCCTTATATTTGAGGCACTCACAGCAAATTGCATGCTGCCAGAAGTTGGCACATTATGGCTCATGTGCCATTGCTTACACTTGCTGAGGCAGCATTCCCAGTCAGTGCTGGCAGTGAGCAGCTATGGAAGCAGCATCCATCTCAGCCTACTTTATGTATGCACTGTCTGTGCCCAAATCAAATCTTCTAGCCTGCAGGAAGTCAGGTCTTGCTATTCTTAATTGCCATTGTCAGGAAATAGAGGCCAAGAAGAGCCACCTAGCCTGCCTGATCCTTTTTGCAGCCTAACCATGGATATATATCCAACTTCATGAGCTCTATTTTCTTCTGGTTTTGCTGATGAAATACATTTAGCGACTAGCACAGCCATAAAGGAGGCAGATACTCCAAACAAGAAGCAGGCACATACATCGTAGGGTGTGTGTACTAACTATGGATTAAGCAACTACTGTTTTGTCTTGTTTAGAAGGCGTACAATTGCACATCTTGAGAGAATTCAATGGATTCAGGATCCTGTATTCCCTCTACTGTTAGGTGAGGCACAGAGGCACTGCGCAGAACAGCTGCCTGGACTAGAGAAGCCCAGTCCTGCCCAAGCAGCTTTCCTTACCAAACAGGGGCTGGGGATCACATCCTAACTGACACATGAGGTGCCTTACTGGTTATAAGCATTCTGCAGGCACGGTCATTCCAGATAAATGTGTTATCATGGCACATATTTTGCAGGCAGATGATTGAAGATTTGTGTTAATTATTATTATTAGGTTGTACAGAGAGAGCAGTGTGAAGAGCCCTTGATGCTCCAAGCCTGAAGGTAGTTACTGAAAGTAGATTTTGTAAGGCAAAAATCACTCTGTCTGCCCCCAGCTACTCTGTAATGCCTTCACCTATATCACAGCTGGTGCTGACACACTGGAAAATGCCACGTAACACCAGGGGCTGCTTGTCTCTGAGAAAACAGATGCCGTGTCCTTTGTGGGGGTACCCTGTATCACAGGGACACCTGCTGGAGTAAACCCTCAGTAACATCTGGAGGAAGTCAGCTGGTTGCTCTGGACCAAAATTATGTTTTGAAATACAACTAAGGTCTCATTTAAATGCAACTAAGGTCTCATTATTTTTCTCTCCTCAGTTAATTGTACTGCTCTGTGTCTTTGTTAAATTTCCCAGGCATCAGCACATATAAGCAGCTGATTAAAATCTCTCTTTGATTTACATGATAACACAGATGACTGACCTTGTACCATACTATAGCACTTGTCAAAATGCTGCTTCTGTAAGAGAGTCTCTTGCTTCTGCTGTTCTGTGAAGAGTCCTGACTTAGTCCTTAGGGAGGTTTGGGGCTGCATTGTCATGTCTGACCAGAATGTCATTTGGACCTGACGGTGCTGCAAAGCCTTGAGAAAAGGCACCATGTCGTTTACTCTGTCCTATAAGCAGAGCAGCGTATTACTCCTTGCATGCTGTTATGTCCAGAGACAGTAAGATAAAACTCTTAGAGGCAACATCTCCTGTTCTGATGTGGCATTATAGCATAGTATGCTGTGGCACCTGGTACCCAGGGGCAACAAGCCCCCTTGGAAGAAGCAAGTAGAAGGGTATCAATCACTTTAAATCCTTTATCTTCTAAGGGCATTTCGTTCTGACTTCTCAAAGTGTTTTGGTAACCATCTTAGAAGCAGAGTTAGAAATGTGGGGTTTGTGGTGATGGAGCTTTCTTAAGGAGAATGTCATTGTCTAGGTCAGGTTTCAGTCTCAGCAGAGAAAGCTGATGTGCCCAGGAAAAGACAAAGACATTTGCTGTCTGCTGGAGGAGAGTTTGATGAAACTCAGCTTCTGCTTTTCCATTCCAGTACAACTGCAAGGCTAATAGCTGAGAATCGTGGGCATCATTCTGTGTTAAGAAATGGATGCAGATACATGCCTATTAATGCACATGTATAAAATGGGGGTAAAATCCAGCATGTACAAACTCTTGTGAGGTCTCTGTTCTTTTCCTGTAGTATTTTTCACCCATACTGTAGATCAAGAGTAGAGAGGCCTTTTATACCACTGTAGTTCTGCAAACAGCTTCTCAGTGTTCAGGTGATAACTAGCAATCATTATAACATAGATTAGCCCTCAAGTCCATGCAGAGACAAATCTCTCCAGTCTTCTTCCTTGTCACCACTGTTGATAAGCACCAGTCAGAAGTTCTATTTTCTTTGATAATATCATTCTGGGCATTTATTTCAAGCTTTTGTGATGCAGCACCTCTCACAGAAAATGACAGATGGTAGAGTTTTATTTTACAGGCAGTGTATGATGCTGAACTGGAATTCTGGAAACAAATGTGCAAAAATACTTTCTCAGTACTCTCAGAGTCAAAATAGGTAGAACTGGAGCCTGTAGTGTACCAATATTTGGTACTGAAGTAATATACCTATTATTTACATATTGAGTACAGAAAAATGTCTGCCTTTAGTACTGCTCCTGCTAAGTACAGTAGTGTGTTGAGCAGTTGCAGAACTCAGTCATGTTTACAAGCAGATAACCAAGCAGAAGAGCTCAGTGCCATAGGTAGCTCACTAGGCATAACCTCAGGTCTGTAACTGGCAAAATTCCAATGTTTTTGCAAATAACCAGATTCAGGTAGTACAGAGATTGCAGAGCTCATGACTGGCATCAATTCAATACCTTGTGGCTCTCCTGATACAGCAGCAATATTAACAGTGCATGTAGCTATGTGCAAAGTGACTCTCAGGCTGTTACCTCTGGCACAAGTAATTTCACACACCTATTGCTTATTTGGAGCACTAGGACATACGCTTACAGATGTCCAATTTCATTCAGTGTTTGCACTGGATTTCTCTTGCAGGATGTTCAGTGTAATTTCCAAGATACTGTATGGAGACACAATGGTAGCAAAGTTTTCCCTGTGTATTTGGAGTCTGCTGAGCATGTGTCTGCAGTATTGTTATTTTCTATAGGCTATGCTTTAAGCCCTCATCTGCAACAGCTTGAACAGTGCTTGCTGTACCCTGACTGAGAATTTTCATTTCTGCCATTGCTGACTCAGTTGACTAACGATGTCTCTAGCCTCTTTTGAGTCAAGCCTGATTCAAGCAGTAAACTCTCTCTAACATGAGGGGTAATTGTTTTTCTCTGTAAGCTCATCTCAAATAATTTTGTCTGCCATGATTCCAGGCCCACATGTGTCAATCAAGTCTCATGAAACTACAGTATAATCTTCTGCTTGTTTCCTGTAATCCCTTTCAAAGCTGGTAAAATTTATGGTGTTGATCTACACAAAGCAGCAGTTGCTTTGAGTACACACAAACATCATTATTCCAAGAGTACAATATCATATTTATCATCATCTTAGGAAAGTGTATATAATCTGTGCTTGCCTTTGGCTCCACTTAAGATTGCACTTTCCTCTAGAATGTCCCTGGCTCTGACTGTGAATATACAGTATCCAGATATGCTTGGTGAGGCAACAGAAATGTTATTTGTCTCATGCACATTTTGCAGGAGTGCAGTAGGTTTACTAGGGACTGTAGCAAAGTACAAATGGGAAGTGGAGACTATGAGAAGTTTACTCAGGTGCAAAAAAGCAACAGAAATAAAAGCTAGGCATGCCTGTGGTCAGCAGTAATATATGCAAGAGCATATGAAGAAATTAGGCCGTAAGGAAGGCAAGGTCACTGATATTTTTCTTTACCTCAGAAAAGCTGAGCAGAGAAAATGCTGCACTTCACCAGTCTGCTGGTGGGAAATTTTTATTTAAGCACAGAGAAGCTGAAAACCCATCCAAGTGACCCTAAGAGAAGGGACAATAGCAGTCCATTCCTTTGAACTTTGTATGAATTGGCTCATGCTGGCCTTGGGCAGAGAAAGAGCATGACTGGAGCAGGAGCAATTCTGTGTCACTTTTCTCCAAATTGTAAGAAGTAAAATTTGGTTTTGTGGGATGAGCTAGCTCTCAGTGAGGTTAGCCTTGCTGAGCTGAAGCCCCTGAGCCTTCCATCTGTAGAGAAGTGCTTTTACTGATGATATTAAAGATGTCCAGATGCTCTTCTTGTTTTGCATTTTCTTGCTGCTGCCAAACCAACTGGGAAGCCATATTGTACAGAGGATGCAAGCCATCTCATGTATAAATTGTGTGTAATTCATAGCCCATGCCTTTATTTTCCAGCAAACTTTCTTTTAAAGGTCACGCCAGAAATTTGGGGAGGTATTTGGTCTCTCTGAGGGACAAAATGCAGTCTCATTTCAGTTATGGCACCCAGTTGCTTACACAGAGTGTTAAGCTGGATCCTAATGGAGAAGAAATGTTCAGCAGGAGAGAGTTTAAAATAATTAGTAACAGGGAAAGTCAAAAAGGTAGCTTTAGTACAAGTAAAAAGTAGTGCATAATAATGGTTAGCTAGAGAGATAATATGTAAGTGGAGAAAAGAACAGTTAATTTATCAGGATAAACAATGAGATAGTTAAAATGGAAAGGAGTGGAGGAAAAGATCATAAAAATCCAGTATTGTTAAATACAAAACCACCCTTTGCTGTAGCTAGATACTTATTTTTCAATAGAGCCCAACAGAGTAATTGAGGGAATGCAAGGTGTTGGTAAAGAGCTCCTAGAGGAACAGGGAAGCATCACTGTAAAGGTATCCTTTAGGACACATTTCCTCCACATACAAGCAAAATTGTTTTGCTTCTCTTTTACCACCAGCATAGAAAATTGCAGTTTCTGTATATTTGCCTGCATCTTTGTAACCTTCAGCAGGATGCAAATTGAGGATAAGAGCGTGATGCTGGTGTAAGTCAGGAGTAAGGCATTTCTAGTGCATTCAGTCTTACTGGTGTGAAACTCATACTAGTGTACAGTATGAGTTATGCATACAAATGGATATAAAATGAAGTACAGAAAAGCAATGGATGCTGCTGTGCTACAAGAAGGCAAGCAAAGGAGCTGGGAAATAGAGAGGACATGGAAAATGCAAGCAGGTCTTCTCTCCTGGATCATAGTTTTGCCTCATCTGTTGTTTTTTTTTTAGCAGTTTGCTATTAAATAGATCTAGATTACTAATAAAATATATTGTGTGGGTCAAAATTGTGATGAGGGAGAAAGCAAGCAAATTCAGGCTTGTTTTATGGACATAGCCTTTCTACCCTGATTCTTAGCAAAAGTCCAATTGTGAGTATAAATATTGTTGGGACTTGAGTTTAAAACCATATGCAATCTCCAGAGGTGCAGGATATATTTGTAGAGTTACTTAGGTATCAGTAGTATTCCTGTGATTTATAGATGTCTGAATATATTTTAAGTGATTGTGTATTTATGATTTTGGGATGGCTATGTAGTGCTTAGAAGTTTTAAGGACTCCTTTATTTCCAAGCAGTGTGATTAGTATTGAGTCACAAACAATAAAAGCAACTAAGAGAAGAATTCAAGACCTGTAGTTTTGTTTGCTAGGGAAATCCTACACTATATTGCTGCTTATAACTTGCATCATGTGGAAAGAGATATTTGGAGGTAAGGAAGAATCTGTGATAATTTCACTTTCCTTGACAAAGGGCCACATTTTTGGCAGATGTAGACTCATATATCTCCCTTAGCTTGAAAGCTGTTAAGCTATTATCCCCCTTGAAGGAAATGCACTGTGATCAATGCAGTAGTGAGGATGAGAGAAGAGCAACGATGGCCATAGAGATGCATCTACAGCACAGAAGTGGCTTGACTAGAAATGCATTGCTCACTGACCATGCTCTGAACATGGAATACTCTGGAGAGTGAAGTGCTCACAGGGCTGGAAGTTCCTCAGCATGTACTAATAGCTACCAGAGTACTGAGCACACAGTTGCAGCAAAGAGGAGGCACTGGATCTGCTACCACCCTGAAGAGGAGAAATGTGAGGTCAGAGAACTGCAGTAATGGCAGCAAAGATGTTCAGGCTAACACAGAGCTATCTGGTTGGTAGCAGGAAGAATGGCAGTTCTCGCAGGGCATTTCTTGTCTGAGCAAGGCTATGTGCTGGGAAGAAACAAGAGTGAGTTTACCAGGGGGAGAGAAGTTTTGCAGTAGACCAGGAGGAAGAGAGAAGGCATTTTAGCCCACTGGAGCAATGGCAGAAACAGAGCCAGCAGTGCCATAAGCAGAGTAGGCCTTCTTCTGGTATCCTTTCGTTGTTCCTTTTCCGTGGATTCTTTTGAAGTCCTGTGTACTTTAAGAAACCAGCCTGTGTAATGAGATCTCCCTCTCTTGCCAAGTTAAGTCTCTAGGAGGAGGAGGAGGAGGAGGAATGAGGTACTGCTTTGCCAGAGGTTTGGTTACACACTGATTCTTTCAAAAGTTCACATACCAAAGAGGAGAGTAAGGTACTTCACCAAAAGAAGGGATTAGAATAGTCTGCATTGGATTTGATGAACATATTTGCAATCACCTGACCCTTAATTTCAGTCTCCAATGGAGCAATGCCATAATGCAAACAGGGCACATGGTGATTTGACAGGGATGCTGGTTCCTTTTGTCAGTTTGTTGAATGACTGACAATTACTGATAGGGAATACAAGAATGGAGTTTCTAATCCTTTTTTTTTTAATCCAAATGTGCCAATTTGACAGAAGAAAAATAATGTATGCCATATAGCAGCATCTGGTTCCCTATTTAGTTGTTAGCTCATCTCACGCACTTTGTGTGAGGTCTTAGCTAGAAGGAAAGCTCCAGCAACAAAAATATTTTACTATTTCCAGGACTGTTGAGATGCTGGCATTTTTCATTAGAGCCAGAAATGCTTTAACTTTCAATTTATTTCCTGTATTCTAACAAGCTTTGTATGCCAAAGATATTTTGTGGCTTATGTTTAATTGACTTAAGGTCTTCAATTGTTGGGGAAGGGACTATTTTGCGTGTAATCTGGGAGCATCTTTGATGTTATAGTCCCAAAATTGACTGAAAAATATGGGAATTATCACCCCCATCTCATGGCTTGAGTGAAATCTAGGATTACTCTAACAGCCAATGGCACAATGGTACTTTTATTTTCTATCCTACCCTTGAAGTTGTGCTGTGATGAGAGGCAATGGGATTTCAAATATTCATTGTGGTGTCAGAGGTGCCATCCTTCTGTCTCTCTTGAGAATGTGTGGTTGGGTTTCAGATTTGCAAAAAAAAATAATTGGATATTGCCAATTGCAAGACAATGAGCTGGGTGAAGAAGATGGGTAAAGAGGACCAATGAGCATCACAGGAGACTCCAGCAAAGGAGCCAACATCCATGCAACCTCATTTTCTATAGAAGGTTTCTCCGTATGATGTTTTTGAAATGATCAAGAAATTTAAAAGGGGGGAAAATCATCCACAAATGAGACCAAAGGTCAGGGGAGTCTCAGAGGTGTATTTGCAGTGACAATGTTCATGGCTAGCTAGAGGAGAGAGGGCAAGATGATTTAGAACAAAAAGAAAACTCCCCAGTGTCTGCCTCATTGTTTGTTTAAGTGCCAGCAGCCATGTGTCATTTGACTGCAACCCCTTTGCAAAGGGAAAAAACATAAAAAATTGTGTCCTTCCTAGCAGTGTATCTACTCTCTTTGTCTCTGGCAGGCTGCCCTAGTAATGCTTCGAAGGCAGAACTTTAATGGGAAGCTGAAAGCTATCCAGAATTTGGTTTATGCATATTTCTAACATTTAGCATTCAATAAAATATATCACAGGGCATATGCTGCTGTAATTTTTTTTTTAATGCTGTGGATCCCACTGAAAAGAAATTAATTTTTCCCTGGGTGACAAATTCTTTCCAAACCCTGTTTCCATGCAGCAGATATTGTCATAATGGGACTCAAAATGATTAAGATCTATAGCAGGTGACAAGTTTGAGAAGGAATAGGGTTTCCATTTTTTAAAAATTAATAATGGAGGGCTTTTCTGCTTTAGATGTTAATGTGTGTCAGCAGCAAGGTAAAAGATGTCTTGGCAAGTGCTTTTCCTGTAGATTAAGTGTATTATAAGAAAACATGTTTTCCCATGTTGCGAGAGTAAGTGAAAGACAGGCAATATAATACTGTTTACATTTACATATCACCTTTCATTCTGAAAGAGGAACTGCTGATTACAGATTGCCCTGGATAGGGGAATCACTTCACCCACCACAGAAATGCAGTCACCTCAATGAGAGGGATGTATCCTGTATGGCTAGGCTTTGCGAACGAAGATCCAGGGAGGGCTCCATCCACACTCCTCATCAGTGCCTTTTCCAAGCGCGCTGATAAAAAGAGGATAGCAGATAGCACCCTCCAGCCTGCGCTATGGATTTTTTTTAGGTGAGACACAGCATGTGCAGAGCTGGACCCACCCTTTAGTCCTAAGGTTCATCTGCCAGGGCCTAGCAAGCTTGGATGCTGGCAGCGAGGTCCTTAGGACAGAGGTTTTATTAGAGTGTCCTTCTCTTAGATGGAAGGCCTCACAGGGCTAAACAAGCTGAGAGGGATGTAGCAAGTGTTTAACAGCATAAAGCACAGTAGTGCTGGTGAAACATACTAGGAAGTTATATGCAGGCAAGGATGTTGTGTGCAGGTTAAAACTAAGCCTGGAGTTTATATGAAAGAAAAATTGGATCCAGATTGTGCTCACCTTTTTCTGCCTATGGCTAACCATAGTCATGGTTAAATGCAGAACTTGAATCATTGATTTTTATTATTTTTTTTATTCACTTGCACTTCTTTCTGTGCATGGCATAGTGTTTCCCCTCACAGAGAAGTAACCATGCTCTAAAGGTGAAAGGACAACTGAACCACAGCCTTAAAGTGGAGCGGTGGAGTTCAAGAACCGATAAGGGATCATGTCACTAGAAAGGTGATCCTCCTGCTACTCCAATATGTATTTCCTTTCTCTTCTTCCCTCTTTCACTTCTCATTGTATCTCCTTCTTAAATGGGTTCTTACCCATTTACACATGTCAGTGCGTGGTGTCAGAGTACCCTCCTTAGGTAGGATGTTCAAAACCAGGTGAGCAATAATGGAAAATACCTGGTCCCTACTGAACAGAAGCATCACAACAGATGTTTTGGTTTTTTGTTTTTGCTGAGGTCAAAATTTTACAGGCCATGTTTTCTGATGCTCAGGCCATCAATATGTAGTTTTGCTGCTCCTTCAGAAGGATTAAGGCACAAGATATGTGGAACAAGATGTAGATTTCAGCTAGAAATAACAGATGTTTCTTACAATAAAAAGCATCTGAGATGTTTTAGAATGTATTTATGTAAATGATACCACTTGGTGTATTCCAAGCCATCACATAAAAATTCTGCAATTGTAAAATGCCTAGCTAATTGCAAAGACAATTCTATGCTCACATGGCCTCTGGCTACCTGGGACTAGTCAGGGATGGTCTGTCAGGTCAGAGCTGCAGGTGAGTAGCGGATTTTGGTTATACCCTTCTTTGTTCCCGGCACTGAGGAGTGCAGGAACTCCAGTTCCTCCTCAGGAACAGTAACTTGCTGCTCCTGCTTTGTGTCCATAGAGGAGATATTACTATTCTTCCACACACTGAAACATTGAAAAGCAGATGAACAAGCTATGGCTCTGAGAGGGTCTGTTCTGAAAAGGACTACACTCTAATGGCAATGATGCACTAAAGTTGACATCTTTTTCTTTCTCTGTGATCAATGTCCATATCTGCTAAGTTAGTTGCCTGTTCCAGTAATGACAAACTAATTTGCACTGACCACAAACTTTGGGCATCTTCAAGTGTGCACTCACCAAAATTCTTAGCAAAAACCCATGTTGTAAATGACTTTGAAAAAGTCATATAGGGAATCAATGGTACAATCGAGAACAGACGGAAACTCTGACTCATTTGTTTCTTTCCTGGTGTGCTTGTAGCTGATGGACACCTGCAACCTCAATAACTTGTTCCCTACCCTAACTGTTGTGTGCTTACTTCAGGCAGCTGCATATTTAGTGTCTCTTAACTCCGCTTTAGTACACATAAGATGTAATCAAGTTCAAGTTAATATCTATTAGGAAGGAATGATATGAAAATTACAGCTAGGTACTCAATTTGCAGCAATTTCTAGTGTTACCACTGTGCTTACTACCTTCCAGTATGTGGTCCTTGCTCCAAGAAATTGAACTTTTTGTTATTTTCCATTTTAGTTCTAGTAGGAATAAAACCATCACCTGGAGGTAAGGAATTTTCAAAGAGTTCAAGAATATATATATATATATAGATAGATATACTTTTTTTTTTTCAAATCCAGCTCTGGAAAGGTAAAATGCAGCAAATAACTAGACGTAGTAAAGCTTCCTTCCAAAGTTCTTACCTTTCTTTAACTGCAGTTGGATGTTTCCTTGCTTTGGCAAAACTATGACAAATGATGCATAAAATGCCTGTTCATTCAATTTATTCACATCACTACCTGCACTGAGAATTGCCTCTGGGGAGGATGAGAGAAAGAGGGAAAGGAGTCACAGCTCTCTTCAGCAGTAGAGACAGCACTGGTTGTGATGTTGCTGTCACCATCACAAGTGACTGATCTGGAGCTAATAAAAGGGCAAAATTCCTTCCTCTCTCCTACTTAGGAATTCTGGGCCCAATCATAATGATAAAATATCCGCTCTAAAAAGGAAAGTTTCTCTTTTTTTCATTACAAACTGTGCCAAAATATGTTTGGCAGCTTAATGTCTTCCCCTGTGATAATGTCTGGGAGATACTTCTCCACTTTCAGTGATGAACTGATGTGGTGCAGCTCACACCATGCAGTAGCTCCAGCCTGTACTGGGAGTAGTAGGTAAACTGCTTTCATCTGCGGAGGGTTACCAGTAGCAGGTTTTGTTTAGGACTGTCTTATGTTAGGTGTCCTAAAAGTAGGCTCTATTGACAAACCTTTTCTTTGTAAGGAAGGAAGGATGAGCTCTTATAGATTTGTTTGTTTGTTTTTAACTTAGGAAGATATGATTTTGATTTATTTTTTTCTCACTTTTTTTTTCTTTTTTATGACTTGGTTTTTGCATTCCATAAAGCATTGGCAATGGGAGACAAGCTGCTCTAGGACACTTAGGCTTCCAGCAATGACCATTCTCCTCTTTCACCATGTCAGTGGTTCAGCTGAGAAAGAGGACATGCCATGTATGGCCTCCTCATGTGAGGTTAGATTGGATCAGCAATAGTGTGGCTGACAGGGCTGTGACAAGTGATTGGCCTCCTGTACTCAGCACTGGTGAGGCCACACATCAAATACTGCATTCACTTTTGGCCCCCTCACTCCAAGAAGGACACTGAGGTGCTGGAGTGTGTCAAAGAAGGGCAATGAAGCTGGTGAAGGGTTTAGAGCACAATCTTGCAAGGAGTAGATGAGGGAACTGAGGTTGTTTGGTCTGGAGAAGAGGAGGCTAAGAGGAGACCTTCTCTCTCTCTCTCTCCAACTCCCTAAAAGGAGTTTGTAGTGAGATGGGGATTGGTCTCTTCTTCCAAGGAACAAACAACAGAACAAGAGGAAACAGCCTCAAGTTGTGCCAGGGGAGTTTCAGGTTGGATAGTAGGAAAAATGTATTTCTCAAAAGGGTTATCAAGCCCTGGCACAGGCTGCTCAGGGCAGTGGTGGAGTCACCATCCCTGGAGGGATTGAACAAATGTGGAGATGTGGTGCTGAGGCCCATGGTTTAATGGTGACTTGGCAGTGTAAGGTTAATGATTGGACTTGATGATCTTAAAGGTCTCTTCCAACCAAAACTATGCTGTGATTCTGTGTATGTTTTGAAAGTTCTCTACTAGTAAGGTGGCACTTCTTTTTTCCTATACCTCTAAGAGAACGCTGATGGTTTCTGGAAATTATTGTTAGTTGTTAATATTTGACACATTTCTGTAGATGCCTCAGTACCTGCACACAGGAGATGCCAATAGAGGCCAAAACTAAAAAAAAAACAATGACAACAAGCAAACAAAGAAAATCAACAACAACAAAGACCCACAGGTTTCAGTCTGCCAGTCTGCTTTAAGTATAGCAGTCAAAACAAGTGTCCAGTGTGTCATCTTGGAATATTGCTCTGCTCTAAGGGAGCTCATGAGGAGAGGGAAAATCCTTTATGAGCTCTCTAAGCAACTGGAGCTCTGAAGCAGTGTCTTAGATCATGTTAATGGTTTTAATTGCTTAGTAAGTGCTATAGGTACACAGAAGAGCATGCAAATAGTCTGATTCTCCACAATAAGCAAAGAGTGCTTGAGGTATACCTGAAAAGCCTGATTATAACTTCCAGAACGCAGACATTGCCAGTGCCTAGTGTCCTTCTTTAATTGGGTTGAATTTCACTGCTAGTTGAAAAAATTGACTTCTGCCACTGGGCCAGGGGTGATAGATAGGCTTTCTCATTTTTGTGACAAAATCTTTTTTATTACTTCTGCTGTCATGAGATGTGATTCTGACTGTGCTGCTCTGATGAATATAGAGCCTTTACAGACACAGAGCAAGTATTTTTCATATAAAGTTCACCCTCTATTCTTTTCTTACTCATTGATCCTCTTTGTGCCTCTTCCTTCTGGATTCTGGTATGGAGCAGGAGAGGTTTGTGGGCTCAGATTTGCCTGTGTGTGACTGGGACCTGAATTTAACCTCTCTTCTACAAATAAGTCAGTGAGATAACTTACTGTCCCATCTGCCTGCTTAAGTTCATTTTAACCTCTTGGGAATTCCTCTCTGGTGTTTTACATATTCTTAATAGTTCATTCGTGCCACAGGCTGCTATGGGGCTTGCCGCTGCTTGCCACCCCGCTCTGGGATCTGTTGTTGCCCAGAAAGTGGTGGGGTGTGGGCATGTCCAGCACTGGTCATCACCTGCCTCTGTGCTCACCAGGGGCTGCCCCCCTGGCTCTGCACAGCTTCATGGTGGATGAAAAGATGGATATGAGTCGGCAATGTGTACTTGCGGCTCAGAGAGCCAATCGCATCCTGGGCTGCATTAGGAGAGGTGTGGC
>VWZO01002744.1:141738-170647 GCA_013396975.1 Bucco capensis | reverse complement strand
TGAAGGGGGGAAAGACGGATACCTCTGGCAATTCACATACCCTATAACAAATAAATAGCTGTGATGTAACTTGATGTGCTTGGGCTTGCTAAATCACTGAACCCCAGGAACTGGTCTGGAGATATATTCAATATTTTCATCACTCTTGGCCAAGGACAAAACAATTGTTGTTTTTGATTTTAATTTTGTTTTCTTTAATGTTGGAACATGGACACTACTTTGTTAGTGTGCTCATCAAGTCATTGCCTAACAGGACCCAACTCTGTGGTAAGAAATGGGAAAAGATTAGTCTCTTCTAATGCTGAATGTAGACTCTTGTTGCAAAATGTATTTCTCTGTAGTTCACCTGCCATTGGTGGCAGATTTGAATAGAAATGCTCTATCTTTTCCATTTGGACTGTCAATGGTTAGTTTTTGCTCTCTGACATTTTTCATTGCACCCAGTGTATACTGGAAGCCAACACAGAAGATCCTGAAATGTTCTATTACTCCATGAAGCAGGAGGAACTACTACCAATTTGCAGAGTATGTACTTGTTCTTTTCCTGGACCATGCATGAATCATCTTCATGCTTGCATAACACTTACCAGAGGTCAACCCCAACTGAAGAAGCTTTAGCAAGCTTACATTCAGGAAGGAGGAAATAAAAATTGTACAAATAGCATGCCGATAGCATGAGTGCCATCAGCTATCATGCTCAGAAGTGTCTTTTCATCTTTGGTTTCCTGCCAGGTGGAAGTTGTTGTCAGCAACATTGTGGGATTTTTGATTTGTGAGGAAAAGAATGAGAGAAGGGTCACAGTTTTCTCTTTTCAACTGCATGGACAGTACGGCAGCAGTAAAGCTGTGGACCGGGTCTAAGGAAACAGGAGAGAACTGGCTGTGGGCAGGATCCATCAGTAAACTTTGGCCTGGTGTCACTGCACATTTGTAACTTGTAATCAACTACTCAGCAGGGTATTAGATATGTTAGCTTTCGTGGTGCACTGCCTTTCTTAGGCAATATACCATTTCTCAGTCGTGTGAGTTTGTCTCCAAGGCAGCTAAAGCTGGAGATTCACACAGAGATTCTGTAGAGGGGAGTAAATCAAAGAGGGGAAAGAAAAACTCAAGATTTCTCTGACAGCTTGATGAAATGCATGTTAAGACTAAAACTAAATTTAAAAATCTTTCTCTGCCCCTGCTTGGTTTGCAAGCACTGACAAAGTGTAACCTCTTTCTCTGTTTCTCTTGGCTTAGATTTTGCTGACAGTTCACTCATTTCTGGTTAATCAAAATGTTGTTCCTGCTTGTTTTGTATCACAGAAGCACTGCTTACATGTAGGCAGTAAAATAATTACCAACGTTTGCAGCTCATAACATGAAATTTGTCCTTACAACAATATTTTTACAGTTGAATTTCACTTTGGTCAACTACAACTATATTAGTGCTCCAAAATCTGATGTTCATCTTATCAATATCTTATAGAGAGCCCTGAGGGATCCTGGTGGAGTGTAAGATGAAATTGGCCTCATTCTTTTACCTGAGCAATTAATAATTCATTTGGTGGTACTTACTGTATCTTCCCTCTGCCCTCAAGATAAGAGTCAATGTTTGATAGGAGTCAGAAAAATGTGCTGGCTTCAGGGTGGCTTTCAAATGACATACTGCAATCCTAATGGAGCCCTGTTACTTAGGTCCTGGCTCCAGTGGCACACAGGATTTTTATCTTGTTGAGTGGGAAAGGAGATGAGCAATGCCCCTGAAAGCCAGTTCTGGAGTAAAGGAGAATAGACCTTATTGCTTTCTACAGCTACCTGAAAGGTGATTGTAGTGAGGTGGGGCTCAGCCTCTTTGCCAGGTAACTAGCAATAGGACAAGAGGAAATGGCCTCAGGTTACACCAGAGGAGGTTCAGGTTGGATATTAGGAACAACTTCTTCACTGAAGGCATGAATAGGCTACCCAATGAAGAAGTGAACTCATCATTCCTGGAGGTATTCAGAAAACATGTAGATGTGGCACTTCACAACATGGTTTAGTGAGCATGGGTGTGTTGGGTCAATAGTTGGACTTGATGATCTTAGAGGTCTTTTCCAAAGTTAATGGTTCTATGAAATTGTGAGCTGGCTGCCCCAGCAGGTGAGTTGTGGTCATGTGCAGAGCATTTGCAGCACACTGCAAAACTGCAGAACTACAACCTCCTCCTGAACATAAAGTTAGCTGATTTTTACAGAGAATGTTACTAATCTGCTGCCTTGGCTTTTCATTTTTTTGCAGCACATCTCTGATCTGTTTTCCAAGGAAAAATAAAGACAATTAAACAAGGTGGGTGGGGTCCAGTCTATCTTTCCAACCCCTAGGAAAGATCACAATTTTTTTGTTGGTTTTTACTTTTTTCAAGAAAAATATTTCAAAATAGTGTCTCTGATTTACGATGGGAAGCTTAAAATGAGACATGTAAGAAGCATCATACCTAGTACCCACATTAAGATGAATGTGTTTGTTCATCCTGCAGAGGTGTAGGAGACCTTGAGAAGCACAGAGCTATAACAGCAAGTTCCTCACTGCCAACACAAGGGGCTAGGTTTAGAGAGTGTGGTGCCTGGGTGAACCCTTAGGGACTCCAGGCAACAAGCATTGACTTAGGTGTTATAAAGCCATATGTTTGGTGACATAACAGCTTTGCACAGATCAGCCCAAGGACTGGTGAAGTGCAAGAGGTGTCTGTAAGCATTCAGCTGCAGGTCAGGACATGCCTGCTTTGGGATCTTCTAGCTTCATGGTACTCTTGGGGCATAGTAGCACTTAATGCTCAGTGATACACACTCCTAATTTTGATGATGCCTCCCTTCTGAAAACATAGGTCTCCAACTATTTGCCAAAGCATCCAGCTTGGTGAAAGTCTGCCAGGCAGGAAGGAGGCAGAGAAGGACTGCAATCTCAAGCCCATCTGCAAGCAAATAAGGTCCAGAAGGAGGGGTTGAAAAAAACATTGCAGGGATGTGTTATGTGACTAATTTATCACATGACTAACAAACATCATCAAACACCCACAGTGCCTTTATAGGCTTCATGTTTTGTTAAGTGGATTAGAGACATTTGTATTCATTAAGCAGATAAAACCCCTTTTGCTTGAACCTAAGTGCTTTATTGTAAAAGTTTGTGTTTTATAGGTGTTGAAAGAGCCATAAACAAAGCAATGAAGTGGTGAGAGAAAAAATGTCAGTTATGTAAACTGCTTTAAAAAGAGCAAGAACATTTCTTTTTCTTAAATTCCTATTTATTTAATAATTAATGTATTGTTTAAAAAGGTAGATGATATAGATGGCTGGAAAAAAACCTCTGGAACCAAGATTCTCTCTTGTCTTTTTCTCCTACTTTAGTTTATCTCCCAGTAACATTTAGAGGCACTAATTGAGATTGAGGCCTCTGTGAGCACTATAAAGAGTCAGTCCCAGCCTGGAGAAGCTTCAGTTTGAGTAGAGAAGGGTGAGAGAGTGTGGGACAAAAGGGAAATCAGGCCTCCTATTTGAAAATGGGCATGATGGTTACAGAAATGACTAATGTGAAGTTACAGAGCTTGGAGCAAACTTTTTTGTTTTGATGGCTAGTATGTGCAGGGCCATGAGGAATGTCATTACTGTCTAACTCCTTTTCCAGGTCATGTTTTCTCTTTCCAGTTTCCTCCACTCTCCATCGTTTCCTCCCTCACTTGCTGTGTAATTTCTCTTCCCCTGGTTCTCCTTCACTCTCTCCTCATTTTCCTGTCTCTAAGACTCAACTCCCTGCACTTTCCCTTCAGAAATTATCACCCTTTTTCTATTCCACTATCTCCTTTGGCATCTTTTTAGTGTTACTTGGCAGTTTTGAAGAAGGGTTTATGAAATAAATGAGTTTTATAACCTGAGCATGAGAGTAATTTGCTAAAGATCTTAATTGCCCAACAACAACCAAAAAAAAGCTAATCAGGGAATTCAGTAGGGATTAATTGTGTTGGGAAAACGGAGAAATTTCCATATTCTGCACCTGCTTGGAGCTTCCAAATGAGCTAGTAGGTGACTTTCCAGCAGGCACAGGAAATTGTAGTTTAAAATAGACTGACTTTAGAAAGAGGGTACTTCTTAAATAACATGAGGACAGAAGAGGTGTGACTGCAGCCAAGGTTGTTGTAAAAGATGCAGAACTTCCTGTCACACTTGTTGCAGCAGGGTTAAACCATGCACTGTTTTTTAGCAGCACACCCATGGGTTATGCTGCACCAAGATATTCTTCTCTGTGAATCAAGCCTCTGAGCAGCTACGTTTCTTAGAAGCTACTTTTGGGGAGCAGAGCTCAGGTAAGATACAGGTCTGAAATAACATTATGGGGCTTTTCTTGACCTATGAACCCTGCAAGTGTAGATCTGACAAGTCTGAGAAGAGGTGCCTACAAGGTAGCTCTATAATTACTTCACACCAGCCCTTCTTAGGATAGGATTTCATCATCATTTCAGTGTTGAAACTGTTTCCTTTCATGTGTGTTGAAAAAACAGATGGAAACCAGGATATTTTGCAGGTGCCCTTAAAAAGAAATTTTAAAGTTTTTAACAGAGTAATATTATTAATCATGGAGAACGAGAGGATGAACAGATTTCTAAGAGTACTTTCCTGCTCTATAGCACAGAATCCCTCTGAATATCTTAGTCCCTGAATTAACTATCCTTCTAAATGAGAATGAAGTATTCTCTTTTATATTTTGTGTGCCTTGTGTACTTAAGTTGTAAACTTGTTGACAAAAAGCCTAGCTCTTATCACTCCCTCATCTTATACCTCTTTTCTGCAATGAAAAGGGGAAACTCTATTAGAATAAGGAAAATCATGCCCTCTGAATGTTATTCTTTCTTTGCTTCATTTTTAATCTTCCTGTTAAAATGGTCTTCAGCCTCTATCCCAACAGCTACCCCTTTAAAACAAAAGCACAGATTCTCACAGCTCACTCCAGTAAGGAGAAAAGACTCTGGGACCAAATCTACCCTGGAATTAAACCAGGGATATGCCTGTTGTTTGTCCTGCTGCTTTTGCTAAGTAGGTTTCTTTTTGCTGGTTTTTTTGCAATTATTCCCAGGGTCTTCTATTGCAGGTCACAAACATATGCCAGCTCAATGGTCCTTCAGTTTATTTTTGTCTTCCTGCAAGGTAACCATTCATCCATGGAGTAATTTCTTTAAATGAGGTATTTTAATCCAAATTGCTAGTTAATACCTGCAGGGCCAGCTTCCCTCCTGATCAGCTCTGGAAATTAAGGGAAGCTTTGACTGCTGCTGCTAAGTTTTGCTTGCAGAAATTCTGAGAGATGTTTAAAACACAGAGCAAAATTGGTAGGGTAAGCTCTGAAGCTTCAGAGAAAACGCGAATGTAGAGGGGGAAAAAAGCAAAGTATAAGATTAGCTTTGTGTTCAGGTTGTGTAAGTCTGGGTTCAGATTCTGATGAGTACTGGAACTGAAAATGAGGATGGGCTTTCACTGCACTGTGCCTATTTGTTAATGTAGAATGAGCAGTGTTACACTCTTTTGGGCCTTTTCCTCCTAAACAAACTGATTGTCTGTTATCTATGGTACAGTAAAACTGAATTATCATCCCACTTCTTTTAACTTGTGTGTTTATATAAGGGCCGGGCACAGTCTGAAAACCACTTGGAGTCTTCTATGGCCCCTGGTGTGATAACTGTGCCAAAAGCAGAGGGAGCATTAAACTCATTGCCCATGGGAAAGTGTGGGGAGTGATACCCATGTTCCTATAATCCTTGTATGGGTAGGATGAGCTCATTAGCCTTCTGGCAGTCATCCTAGGAGAAGGACAACTCTGATTCCAAACCCAGGCAGATGGAGCTCGTTTAGCCCTGTAAGGCCTTCCATCTAAGAGAAGGACACTCTAATAAAACCTATGTCCTAAGGACTTTGCTGCCAGTGTTCAAGCTTGCTAGGCCCTGGCAGATGACCCTTAGGACTAAAGGGTGGGTCCAGCTCTGTGCATGCTGTGTCTCACCTAAAAAAAATCCCTTGCGCAGGCTCGAGGGTGCTATCCGCTATCCTCTTTTTATCAGCGCGCATGAAAAAGGCGCTGCTGAGGAGCGTGGGTGGAGCCCTCCCTGGATCTTTGTTCACGAAGTCTAGCCATACATACATACATACATTATATAAGGGCAGCTACTGTAGTTTCCTGTTAAACTTGAGGGGAGTAAGGCAAGGATCTGTAAAATTATGTCTGTGCAAATGTACTTCCTTTGAAAAACTAAGCCAGACATTCAGACCACCACTTGAACAGCCTTCCATGTCAGAGCACATTTGGAATTTGAGGGGAAACTTCCCTCTGTGTATCTAGGTGTCTTTGACGCATTTGTAAATACTAGAGGATGCCAAGTGCACAAAAATATCTCTAAATGTAATACAAAGAAAAATCACACAAGTCTTTTATTACAAGTCTTCTACTGGAGCCGCAACTGAATCAATAGGATCTACTTCAAAAATTAGAAAGACAGGCATCTGTTAGAGCCCAGTGTGATGATTCTTCCATGTGGTGGTGGTTGTCCCTGTGCAATATTGGAGAAGGAAAGCACATGGATGCAAGCCAAGTTTAAACAAACTAGCTAAATCCATGTCCTGTTGCTCTGCTGGATCTCATGGCTTCTGTGAGGAGGAGAGAAAGCTCCTGAACTTTATTTGAAGCATTTTTAAGGTTTTAAGCTTGCAGTCCTACCAAAACATCTGTCTGCATTCCCCCTGCTATTTCCCACTCTGTACAGCTTCTTCTGTCTGTCAGCAGATGCAGTTTAGCAGTCAGCTGGATTAAGGAATTAATACTGAGTAGACTTAAACAAGAAAAACAGCATCTGTAATTGAAAAGGCTTTAAGTTACCAACCAGTATTGTAAAATTAAAAATGTCAGTAATCGTTGTTGTTCTCTAGTCACTCATTCATGGCTTGTTCCTTTTAGCTTTGTTAGAAAAAGGAAAATGTCACTACCTGTTGGTAGCCACTGTGTAGTTTAATGAGGTAGCGAGGTGAAGGGCTCTGGAGTGGAGGATCGCACCAAGAGAGCTTTCCTAGAACAGCAAAACCATGAAGGCAAAAGCAGAGGGAGGGCAGACTCTGGCCTGTTCAGGACACTGGTTGAAAGAGTCTGTTGGGAGACAATCCTGAAGGACAAATGAGTCCAGGAAGGCTGGACATTCTTCAAGAAGGAAAGCTTAAAGGTGCCAGAACAGGCTGTCCCAGCGTGCTGTAAGATGNAGACTCGGGGAAAAAAGAAAGTTTACCACCTTTGGAAGAAGGGGCACGCAACTTAGGAAGAGTACAAGGATGTGGTTAGATGATGCAGAGAGAAAATTAGAAAGGCGAAAGCTTAGCTAGAGCTTAATCTGGCCTCTGTCATAAAAGATAACAAAAAGTGTTCTTACAAAGACTTTAAGAGCAAAAGGAGAGCCAAGGGGCATCACCATCCTTTATGGATGGTTTAGTGGGCATGGTGGTGTTAAGTCAACAGTTGGACTTGCTGATCTTAGAGGCCTTTTCCAACCTTTATGATTCTAGGACTTTGCACACCATTAGGTGGGGGTTAAAGGTGTTTATATTGCCTTATAAATAAGCACAAACCATGTCACAATGCCATTCCATTTATTGGACTCTCAACCTTTAAACAATCAGTCCATAATTGCACTAGAAAATGTTCAGAGCAATTTGCCAGGCACCTATCTGGGACAGTAAGTATCCTGAATAAAATATGACTGTTGTACTCTGAGCACCAATAATAAGCAGAACAATGAGTGTTCTTGCTTTTAAAGCAAAATATAATTGTTTCTGTTATATGTGCATTTGAAAAAAAAAAATCTGGGTGTTTTAACTGATTATAATTTATTGTTATGTTTTCACTTTGGAATAATACAATTACACAATGCAGCTGTGAGGAAGGGATGGGCTAAAGGGTGTAATTGCACTCAAAACTGGAAAAAAAAACATGTTTTCTGACATCCCAGTTAATTTATCTGTGGTTGTACAAGTTTTGCCATCTAAAATGGCATTTTAGCTTGGGATGGTTAACAGTTTATTGCAGTTTTGCTTGGAATTTTGCGTAACACATAAGTGCTGCTAAACCCATCCAAATTTTAACAAGGATTTCAGCAGGCTCTGACTTGATACAGTCTTTTCCCCCTCTATAAATACATATTCAGCTACAGTACCTGTGCAGGTGACTGAGACTGACCACTGTGATATGTATTATTCATTCAGTTCAAATTAAAATCCATCATCCCTTGTGGGTATCTTATCTCTCAGCTCTAGCTGATGATAGCTAACAGAGAGTTCTCTTAATCTTCTTTGTAAGCCTTCCTTACTGCTCTGTTTTGCTGTGAAAAGTACCAATGTCTTGCCTTTTATTTAAACCTTAATTAGACATCATTTTATATTAGATATTTCTATAACCTACAGGTATTTATTTTCTGGTATCTTTAAGATATGGCTCACTGTGTGCATCCTAACAGCTGAAATGCTTTCTTTCAAGTTCCATCACTCTGGTTTTATCTTTGATGGCTGCAACGTTCTTTTCTTTGTTCTCAACAAATATAATCATTCCCCAAACTGCTGCTGCAAAAGTTTTTGTCCAATCCATAGGTTGACTATGTTATCCTCTTTGTATCTTGGTCCCATCTTACCTACTCTGTGCTTTATATTTGGTTTTCAGAGATCCTCTCTGCACCAGTCCAGTGCTTAGAGTCCAATTCCTGCTTCAGACTAGTCACAAAAAAACTCAATCCACAGATCAGATTTCCAGATAAGTATATTCATTTCTCCTGCCATCATCAGGCCTTGGGAGGAATCCCTCATAAGCTTCTGCTGATTTACCTCATGAGTTGCCTTCAGGTACCTCTTTCAGCCCAGTGACTCTCTGTCTACTGGAAATGGCAAGAACCATTTTCATCTGGGAGCATAGCTACATGTTTAGCCCCAGAAGGGGCATGTGCATAGGCAGTTCCCATGGTTCAGTTAATGTGCTGCAAATCTCCCCTCCAGCTTTTCTTGCACTAACTTGTTCCTATAGCCACATTATCAGGCTTCACCTGTCAGCCTCACGTCTGCTTGGAGCTAGGCTCATTTCTCTGGTTCTCCCTCAGTTCACATGCTGCAGTGGAGTATTTAAACTGAAAGGAGCTTTCTGTGCAGTTAATTATTTTGCCATAATGTTTCTTTTCATTTTTTATCATAAAACTTTTTTTCACCAAATAAAACCTTAAAGGAAAAGGGTACAAAGTGAAACCAAATACTTTCAGTTGCTGAAGCAAGGAGTCTGCAGTGAAGCTTCTGCTTAACAAAAGAGAAAATAAGAAAGCATGTTTTATTCTATCATATATTAAAATTAAGGGACTGAGGGCCTCATTTGCTTAAAGATTGTCTATTAATATTCACCTGGTGGCAAGCAGCCTTAATCTCACACCATTAATGGAAACAGAAGCTCATTAAATAGTAATTCTTTTTAATAGCGACAGGAGCCTGGGTTTAAGCAGCACTGCTCCAAGTTCCTGTGCAAATTGTTCATGATGATCACCAATAACAGAATTTCTTGTACCCCTCCCCGCTCCTAAGAGCTTTCATTGCATATGTAATCACTTATACATGCCAGGCAGGGAAAGAACCTTGCAGAAAAGAGAACGAGGTTTCACAGTTAGATTTCTGATGTTAGAAAACAGGAAAGAAGCTGTTGGATACAGAGCAGGTGAAGTAATTCTTGAACAGAGGAGAAGTGTTCAGAGAGACACACAAGAGCTTTGGGGGCCAGTGAGAGTTCTTAGTTTTCAGCTAGTATTGCAGTGATCTTGTTGAATCTCTCTGCTTTGGCAGCTGCTGCTTGCCATATCATTAACAGACCTCCCAAGCCAACATCCTGTTGATTATCTCCCTCTGGCTGTTGCTCTGCCCTCTCTTCCTCCAGATGATTTAGTCATTAACTCCAACTTTTTGCTGTGTAGGCTGGTTATCAGCACCACCTGACTGTTCACATGTTAAAGACCTAAAGTAACGGGCAGGGTGCTCGTATCCTCACTTCAAATCCACAGCTAAAGTTCCCATTTCTTTCAGATGTTATAAATTGTTCTTTGCTCTCATTATAGTCCTCATCTGTTCCACTGCTTTGCATGGCACAAATCATTACCTTAATTTCATGCAGCTGAGTTGCTTGTGGTTTTTCTGATTAATAACTTCAGGCCATTCTTATTTAACTTTATTCTGTTCTCTCCTGCACCATTTCCTCTATAATGGATGCTGTTGGCCAGCTAGGCATTGTTTCGTTTAGGGTATGCATGTGGGAAGATTGCTTAGTGCTACTCCTTAGACACTTAATTCAATTACTACTAGATTTTCTAGGCCTCTTGACACTGCTATATGTAGTTATTTAGTAATAATATCAATTATTTAAATTCTAATTAGTGCTTGCATTAATTACATCATCCTTTCCTGCAGGGGGAAGGAGATCTCACTTTCTGCAGTTATATGACCATGTTTTGTCCTCAGAGGCCCGAGTTTTATTTAGCGTCGAGTGGCATCACTGCTAATACTCATCAAATAGCCATCATCCTATGGGAATGCTTCTGTGGGTACTTGCTGTCAGAGGACATAGTTTCTCTAAGAAGTTAGTAAAGGTTTACATCACTTGACTGGCCTCAAGTGGATGAGAGCTGACACACTCCTAAACTCCATCAAGACAGTTTTGGACCCACTGTTGCCAGTCCTAACACAGGTGCTAGTGGGTTCCCTAGCAGCACATCTGGTGGATGTTTATGCTATAATAAACTTAACAGCTCTTTCATTCCTTGCACACACTCCATCCTCTTGCCCAGACTGCTGGAAGGGCTGGGAGGGGAGGGTTGTGGGAAAGTGCTGGGGAAGATGATGTGCTTACTTCGTTTGGAAAGATCAGCAGAAAGATCTTCCCATATAGGAAACCAGGATCTGAACTAACCATACTGAAAGCAGGAGCTGAATTCTGGTTTAGCTTGCTGGATGAGCCAGCTGTCTAATAGAAAACCTGTCTGAGAAGGGTTTGTGAGAAGATTGGAAGAAGGTTAGGATGACATTCCGGTAATGATCCTTGTTAGCTCTTCTGTACTTCACTCTCTGTTGCAGATTGCAAATAGCTTTTTACAGTTAAGATTTGCATCAGTATTCATACTTCTGCTGTGTTATTAGCTATTGTAGTTGCTTTGGGTGACAAAATCTGTGTTTAGCACTCACTGTTACAAGAGGTAGATTTGTACCCTGTCATGTACAACAGAAAATGCTGTGGCCAAATGCAATTTGTACTTTTTCACTAAGTGTACCCATTAATGTCCCTGTACTGTATAGAAACTAGGTTTGTTATAGCATGCATGCTGTGGGCATTTCTTTCTGTGACTGTGTCAAGCCCGTGGTTTTTACTTGATGAGATTTTTTTTTTCTGGCAACAGAAGAAAATCTTCTGATTTTTTTGGTCAAAATGGGGTGTAATGAAGATTTTGATTTCTTCCTTTCTTTTTGCCACCATGTTCTTGACTAACTCCAGAGATTTTGATGCTTACATTTTGTTTGTGTGTGTGTGGACTGCTTTGCAGTTTGAAAATGGAGTCTGTCTGTAGATAAAGCAACAGAGAGAATTAATGTTGCTTCGTATTTTCTCTGCATGGAGCTCAGAGAGTAAAATGTTACCCATAGAGGTCTAAATCCTGCTGGAAGAAAGGATTTTGTCCCTTCAGTCCAGAGAAGCAGAGCAATTCATTCTGCCCTGGTTGCTCTCTTGCCTACAATGTACTGTTTCACTGTAACAATCACCCGTCAGTACTCAATACTGAGAATAGCTTTTTGGCGTAACCGAACTAAGGTGACAAATCAAAAATAATTCCAATTACAGCTACTCTGTTGGCTTGGGGAATAATATGAAGGGTGGATTTACAGGGACAACAGTAAAAAGGACCTGTAGTTCTCCCCTTCTATTCCTTGTCATTATTTACCCCCACTGCTTCATCCCTGCCCAGCAACCTAGTACAAACTGCATTTGTGGGCAGCCTCTTGTCAGCGTTACCAATGCTTCCCCCATAGGTGACTGATCTGTAGTGATTCACATAAACTCTCTGTATCCCATCTCTGTGATGCTTTATAATGGCTTGCCTCACCCATGGAGCTCTACACTTCCATTACCCAGGTGGTAACACTATTTATAAGAAGAAAACCACTCTGATTCTCTTTTTCTTTATTTTGTGTTAATAGTCATAAGGCATCTTTCCTGAAAGTCAAAACCAAACTGTTCTTGCTGTAAAACCAGATGTAATTTTTTTGGAAAATTAAAGCCAGTGACACACAAAAACAATCACAAAGATACAGGGAAATACATGTCAGTAGTAGGGCAGTCTTCTGACACAGTGGCCCACAGAAAGGAATTAAATGTATCAAGGATGCATGTGGGTCACAGGGGTGTCTATATAGTTTTGGGGGTTTTTGTGGTTTTTTTTTAATGAGATTTTGGATTTTTCGGAGAATCTTTTTGCACATACTAACAGAATTTTGTACCTTAACTTCACTGGATAAATCTGCTACCTTGATTTGGCCAGACTCAATCAAAACAGCAACAACAAAAATTTGAAAGGATCTGGTTGGGAAAAAGAAAAAAAAAAAGTGATTTGGGCAAAATAGCTGTCACTGGAAATCTAAACTTTCCATGGAAGCACATGCTTTTCAGTACAATGAAATAAAACAATCAAAGTCCCACCTTTCTTCCAAAAGTGGCTTCAATAAAAGATAATGAACAAATCCTCTTTCAGCTGCTGGAGGTAGTGATGATCATAATTACAGAGGAAAAAAGAACATGAAGGAATAATCACAGCATCATAAAATTGCTTAAATCATTGTTTCGATGGAACAGCCAAGTTTTAAAAAGACTTGAAGTCTGTTAACTTTCAGGCATATCTAGGGTGGAGTCAGAGTTTTAATACTCAAAAGCTACACAGAAGGTTTTATTCTCTGTGCAGAAAGAAGCAGTTTCCCTTCTCCAGAAAGGCTAGGCTGGCACTTCTTAGAGGGAGTATGAGACAGTGATGTGTCTGCACAGCCCATCCCCAAACACTTTTCTCTGTTGTCCACCTGATCTCTTTCCCAGGACAACATATACCACCTGGGACTTTCTGCTCAGTGCCTCATACTCTGGAAGCCTTTCTGAACCAGTCTCACTACTGGTTCTTCTTTGCTCTTCTTCCACCATTTTGATTTAGGTTTTGTAGCCGTTCCTGCCTGCAAGGGAGCATCACTGATCTGTTTCTTAAGCTCAAGAGATGTAAAGCAGATATTCTTATGACCTTGACTGAGACCCACAAAGAGATCATTTCCATAGTGGCTGCTCTTTGCGGCTCTCAACTGAACTCATTTGCCTGATCTGTGAATTCTTTACTCATCTCTTCAGCACAAAAGCACGGGTTCTTTGACTGATACCATCTTTACTAACTTTATCAGAGGATCTCTTTGATTCTTGGATATGAATATATCCTTATCTATATCTGCCTCTGTCTTCAAGAATGCATCTGGTTTATTGCAGTTCTTCTGTGGATGCTGTGAAAAGCTCTCTTTCCTCCAAATCTCATCTACAGTAAGAAATAGCGCTGTCATTCATCTTTATTGTGGCTTCACAAAGCCTGTCCTGTAAGCTCTAAAGGAAAGGTTAGAGTTCTGATGTCTAATAGAATAAACTTCTGTGATCTGTGAAACCCATGAATTTTGAAATGTGACAAAAATCTGTGCAAACTGATCTCCTACTTGATAATGGGAAAGCTGAAGACACGGCCAACACTAACAAGTTCAGTTGCTTCTCTGAAGGTCTTAGTGTAGCAGAAGTGCATAGGATTTAATATCCCTAAAATGCTAATAGAATTGGTTTATAAAACCCCTATGAAATTAGTGTTCCTCCCTAGGTATAAATAAGTGTGAGGGCTGTTAAACCCATGGGCAAGGGAGCAAGATTGGAAGAAAAATGGTAAGAAACATGGGTAGAAGGAAATTTCTGGTCCCCTGCTCCCCCATCTCTTGATGACTGACAGGCAAAAGCAGTGTACAATGTCTTACCTCCCTCAAAGACAGCTGTTGAAGCTCTCAGTTGCCACTGAGGTCTGTGTTAAGTGGGAGCTGAGACCCTACATCTCTTAATGTGGCAAAGCACTGCCTCTGCTACATGCTTTCAGACATGCAGTTCCCCAAGGCTTGCAGAGGTGCAAAAGAGAAGATTCCACCTTTGTAAAAGCATCAAACCCCATCCCATCCCAGCACCAGGATATCTTGCATTTGCTCCGTGCTGCTGCGTACATGGGGTGTCTGTGTTAGTTCTGCTTTCCACTAAGAAGTGAGGCTACCTGTAGCTAAGCAGGGCATTTATTTTGTTGCCCTAAAAATGATGCCAGGAACTTGTGGGCAAGCCCAGCAGCCCTCTCATCTGCGTGCTTTCTGTGGTGTAAGCAGCCTGTTTGGGACACAGAGCTGCAGGGGAGTGCTTGCTGCAGCAGCTGCCTGCCTGGCACTAGAAGGGAGGGAATGTGTAGCACTTTAGGGCTAAAACCTCTGCCTTCTCCTGCCCATTTATTGGCATGGAAGCAACAACAAACTCTCCCTTTGCTCTTCAGACTGTGCGGAGGGAGTGGTGTTGTTACAGGTGCTGGTGAAAACACAGGTAAAGTTGAAGGAGATTCAGGTGCCCTTACACAGCAGAATAAGGGCATTGCATTAATCACTCCTGCACTTTTTGTGGGAATTCACATCTTGCAAACATAGGGGAAACATTTACACATTGAAAAACCAGGAAGGCACATCAGTGATAGATGACATGTGGATTTTGCCAGCCCAGCAAACTGGGGTTTGTAGGGAATTAAAAATGATCAAAACAGCTGGCTTATTTACTCTACCATGCTCATAAGCAAGAGAGGCTATTCCAAGGCATGACAGCAAAACTGCTTTTTTAGAGACTGCAGAACTGCTACACCTGTGGTTTGTGTGTATTTTGTGGCTAAAAGTCACATTTGCTTAATGACTGGGGAGAGAGCTGGGGAAGATAATGGAAAAACCACATTTGATTTCTCTTTTTTAACTAAGCCTGGGCAGGCAGAAATGGACACCTCTGCTGCTGATTGTAGAGCAGCAGCACAAAGTGTTTTGGCATCTCATACATCCGCTGCCTGCCTGAATTTACAAGCAAATGAAATTTGTAAGAGCACTACAAGGAATTCTGAGTGGATCCCATTCCTCTGCTGTAAGGTTGTTATGCAGCACAAAATTAGGCAGCCTCAGCTAACAGCTGATGTCACCAGCACACATGAGCCCTACATATTGCACAGGCTGGAGGAAATTCCCCCGTTTATTTTCCAGATTGTCTGTGGGAGTGAAACAACAACAACAACAGAAAGTAATAAAATGTGCAACTCAGAGTGCATAGCCTGCCTTGCAAATCTGGCTTGTCGCTGTAGTATGGCAGCCCCTTGTGAAGAGAAAGCCCTGTTTCTGGACTGGGGCTGCCTACTGCTCTGTGTGCCCTGGCACAGCTGCCTGCCAGGCAGGCAATGCGGTGCTGCAGGGCTCCCTGCCGCGACCAGGGGCTGCGGCCAACTCCTCCTCCCTGCACAGCAAATAAACATAATGGGAACTTCTAGGTAGCATCTGGCTTTAGGTGGGGTGGGAAGGAAGTGGGGATACTTGTTTGGATGTGTTGTTGAAGCGAGTTGGCGAAAAAGAGGCTCTCTAGAGATAGGAATTAAAGAAAAGCTGCTACTGGGCTTTAGAGAACAGAGAATGGCAGGATTAATTCACTCCTCCTGCAGTGAGCTCTCCTTAAGGTGAGAACTCTGACTACATGAATTTCTCTGCAAGATCAGGAGCAGAAGAGCTTTAGGTAGTAATTCAAATTGTTTATCACATTCTTGCTTTTTCACACCAGCATCTTGGTTTTGACAAAAGTGTTGCAGAGCTGCTGAGAGGCAGCAGATGCCTAGGTCCTTGCATCAACTTTCAGTGGAGGAGGAATCAGGCTACACCCTAAGTGGGTGTTTTAATTGCCCTCATTTTAATTACAGATACTCACCTGTACTAAAATGAAGTGGTCAGAGAGTACTTTGGGGAGTCTGCTATTCTTCAAAGGGTTTACCTGCAACAAAAAACCTCACTCCTAGCAGAGACTCATGTTTGCAGGACTGAAACCACCAGCAGCAGTGGGGCTTTGGCCTCTTCTCTGCCTCATAATGTTTTTGTCCTGAGAGGCATTTATGGAAAAAGCTTTCTCAGCATGGAGCCAGTACCACCAGCATCTGTCTTCCCAAAAGGTACAAAATTGCTTCAGTTCTATGGAAAGTGTGAATGTTAGCATGTAGTACTGAGATAAGTCACTTTTAAAATGGAAAATGGCATGCAAACCTTACTTTTTTAAAAAAATATATATTTTTCCTTTTCATACTGAAAGCAGAGATAGTCTTTATTTGCCTCAGTTGTCCTAAAAATGTTTCAAAGTATTTGTTTTGGTGGAAGAATTGTCCAGCTCCCTCAGTCATGTTTTCTTTATTTACTAACTTGATACCTGGGAGTGGTCAAGTCCCTTCAAGGCTACCTAGATCTGAGGAAATCTGTTGTGTGTCTGAGTAATGGATGCTCTTTCAGAAAACTTCTCCATGTGAAAAATATTTCAGTATTTTTCATTGAAACAAAAAAGCCAAACTTCATTTAGCCTGTAACACAGTATTTTTCTTATATGGTATGTAACATTATTTAACGGTGTTTGGGTTATGTCAAATTAAATTAATACGAATTTTTAAAGAAGTTAGAAAATAAGTTTCATTTTGAAAATACTTTTCATGTGTTTACTACATTTGCTAATGGTATTGAATGTATTTTTTTCACCAATTACATGTTCAGAGGAACTATTTTATTAAGCCTTATGTCTTAAAACTTCCTAAGCTTTCTAAGTAATGCTTCTTAGGAGATGGAGCCATAGATAATGAATTCTTTTGGGCAGAGATGAATTTCATTTTTGCATCTGGATTGAGTTAGTTGCTCCAATTAAAATGGGCAGCAAACTGAGAAAATGCTTTTATCAGTTTTCTTTACATGCTTATCAAAACCATGTTCTTTAGCAATACTTTAATCGCTTCTTAAAAAAAATTCTTCAGCAATTAAAAGTCATGAAATCAATAACTCTATCTATGCAAAAAAGCAAGGTTTTAAAAATTGTTTTAGGATGTCCTCTTTATTTCATGACTGCAGATCTTTCAGAAAGAAAATTAGGAATAAAAAAAGATGGGATTTATTAAATATCTAGGTTTGGATTCCTCTGTCACTTATTCATGGAGATAGTGATGTATGTTTCACACAAAACCTCTGGCAAAATTTTAGTGTTTTGACTATCAGGAAGTATTGAGGTGAATATTCTGTTCTTCTCAAAAATTTTCAACTATGTTAGGGAAAAAAACTTCAGAGGGAATAGCTGCTCTAATGCTTTTATTTCAGAAGCATTACTTTTATACTGTGGTTGGTCTGTTATATTGTGCCTACACAGTAAAGGTGTGGAAGATTTAATGGTACATTAAAGCTGAGGTGGGATGATGACAGAGAGATTGATAACCACAGTTGTTAGGCCTTTGAATTGTTGGTCTTAACAGACTTTATTTTTTTGAACAATGGGTGGCAGGCAAAATAATAAAAGCCTGACACAGTATCCAAACAGTTTTCCTGTACTGGCCAGATAAGCTAGAAATGCTGGTAATGCAGTCTGTGGGGTTTTTAATTGACTTTCCATGAATGAAAAAGCAATTAGAAAAGGGAGCAGAGAATTTTTAAGAATAATGACTGTCAGGACTTCAAAGAGCTGCTACACTTTTCAACTTTGAGAGAAAGTAACATCTTATAATAAAAAGCAAAAAATTAGAGAATTTAATGCTTGTTCTGGTTTAATGATGTTTTGTGGTTCCCATACTGCTTGAATAGTTGTATCATGCTTACCATTTTGTGTGACACTGAGCTATGAATGTTAATAGTGATTTAACCCTCCTAGAATGTCAGTTACTGGCACGTTTCATGTTACTTGGAGTCTTGCACTGAGTTTATGTAAATGGGAAAACATCTCTTTCTTGGAAGCAAAGATCTGCATGAATAAAGCATGGAGCTTGTGCTTTAAAACACTTCAGTGAATGCATCTTGTTCACATGATCTGTTTTTCTAGCCTAATTGGGCAATTATATATATGAAGGAATATACGATGAACGCCTACATTCTTAAATCTCAGTGTGTGGAGGGTTTCTTTAAGGCAGGAAAAAGTGGGGAATTCCTGATCTTCAGGACAGAAGGACCCTGAGAAGCCAGAAAGAGCTGATGTGTAAGCTTGCCAGTGTGTAGAATGAGTTCTGTGCTCTCTGAGGAGCTCCTTCCCTTGCAAGGTAGTTGGAAAGGAGTTGTTCATGCTTGTGGTTTTTTTCCCCATTTGAGGGGCAGGAGGAGGGAGGAGGTGAGTTGAGGACTCAGGTGGTAGGTCCAGCTCAGCTCTGATTAGGTTAGGCTTTCATAAGCACCTGTGAAGATTCAGTGGAAATTTAATGACACATCCATGGGTCTCCACACTGTGGTGGTCTAACAACATTGGATAAAGAAGGTGCTACAGACTGTCTTTTCCCCCCATATCCTCTGACAATAGAGCAAGATTTGGTTGTATTGGTTTTGTCTACCACTTTTATAAAAGACTTGAGCTGCAGCACAGTCATAAAAGAGGTACCAACCAGGAAAAAATACATCTCAAGCACTCTAACGGCTGACTGCTGGAGAAGAGGAGCAGCAGCTATAAGAACAAAAGATGCTTGGAGAAGGGGAACTGTACATAGGGTGTTCTTGGGGGACAGGGTGAGTGGGAAGAAGGTCCTACTCTGCAGTGGACAGTCCCTTCCTCTGCAGGTACCACAAATATGTGCCAAAAGAGTAATTTTTTCAGAGATACAGATACCTACATCAGCAGTCAGGATCATTATGTGTTTTGCTTAGCTGCAGCTGATTCAAAGACACAGAGGCTCTTAAAGTTCTGCTTTTGTGTGCAGCCAGAAGGGTTTGTGTCTTGGCAGGGGAAAGCAGGTTGGCATCTACCTAAAAATGTCCAAGATGGTCATTTCAGTTACAGAAACCCCAAGCAAAAGTGACACTTGTGATTCTGTTCACTGAGACTTCTTTAGTGCTGTATCATTGGCTTGCATCCACGGCTTTCCAGCTAACCATAATAAATAATACCTTCTTATCCTTGGATATTTTCAGCTATGTACGTTTTATCTATACATAATTTATTTTCTCACTGTAATTGTAAGAGTAAGGGATTACAGTGTGACTACATGTCATGGATTGTTCTTTCTTATATTCAAAATGTAACAGGAAAACATTTTTACTTTTAATCTCTTTTGTGGGCTGTAATTTTGAAGTAACATTCTTTTATACACACAGTAGAGAGCTACTTTTCTCTTTTTTTTTTTTTATCCTCCAAAACTTGTCAGAAGTCACCCCCTTTATTTTTTCCTTTCCACTTCTAAATTCATATAGTGCCTATGAAAACTGTCAGACAAACAGTGTTTTAGAGCACAACCAGGGCAGCATGTAAGCCTTTCTGTACCTCACATGAAGTATT
The DNA here is from genome assembly GCA_013396975.1 of Bucco capensis. Lineage (NCBI taxonomy): Eukaryota > Metazoa > Chordata > Aves > Piciformes > Bucconidae > Bucco > Bucco capensis. Next base: position 150,994 of record VWZO01002744.1, on the reverse strand, counting down.
TTTGCCACTGTATTTCTGGCAGAACAAGGGGAATTATTACAATGAGTCATTTATCTGACCAATTTTGTCTTTTTGCTGTTGGTCCAAAAATTGCCCAAGTAATTTTGAAGCTCTTGGAACCTAATGCAAGTTATTTTTTTAAGCTCTCCACTGAATGAGCTATGTGAATAGCACTTTGTCTGAAGATTGTACTTGATAGTCAAGATCTGAGATTTATAGTTTAAATAGTGTAAGTCTAATAGTTTAGACTTAAAATGATTTAAAAATGACACACCCTCTTCAACATATTAAAATTAATAGTTTGGATACTAAAAATGCATAAATGTCTGAAGCAGAACTTGAGAAACTAAGACACAGAAAGATGTTTCTTTACTGTTTCACTCTGAATTACTGCCAAAAAAAATCTGTTTTATTCTTAAAGGTGAACTGTAATGTTTTAACATGTTGCGTCTTCCTTGGGATATTTGCATATTTTGGGTTACTTGGTTGACATTGCTGGGAAAAGGACTATTCTATTTTCAATGAGTGCCATTGGTGACCAACATAGATCCTAGAGCTGCCCAAGTGGCTGTGTGTTGAAAGCAGTGACAAACTTTTCCAGTGTCGGGGAGGATTCAGGCAGATCTTCCTCAGACCTCTCCTGCACAGTATAGTTCATGGCCTCAGACGCACCACACAGGGCACAAATCAAGGTCCTTTTGGACCTGTTGTACCTTCCCTAGTCAGATCAAATGATTTCCATGAAGATGTGTAGTAGCATGGCTGTTCCATTTTGTTCACCCTTCCATTTTGGCTGGACAAATGGGACAGCATGTACGCCTCTAGTACCAATTTAAGACAGAAGTATTTGGCAAGTGTTAAACTGAAAGCATCTGATGTCCCCTCTGTATTACACTTTGTAATTGCAAACCTCCTTAAGCTTATAGATCTTTGTATTCAAAGTGTTATGTGAGTAACTAAATGAATTAATCCTTAATCCACCTGATAGAAGGAGCAAATGTTCCTTTAAAGTGATAAGGCATTTCCTAGCTGGGGAGAAGATGATGACTAAATGTAGAGATGTGTAGTTGGAAGGACTTTTGCTTGCTTGGCTGAAGGCAAGCCCTAGTATTTAAGATGTTTCAGAGCCTATAAAGACATTACTCCATTTTGCAAGGCAATGCTAAGGAAATCTGTCATGTTCCTGCAAGGCAGCCAAGTCTGAAATGCTTGGTGGAGGGTATGGCTGCTGGACCCCTTCCAATAGGCAGAGCAGGGAATTGGAAACAAGCATGTTAAACAGCTTTCCTAGCCTTGCATTAGTTTCTTGGGTTCTTTTGCCTTTGCTTGATTTGTGCTTCATAGTTCCACATTTCCACAGAAGTCTTGGAAAATCTGTTGACCAGCTCGTTGCAATCTGGACATGTTGTATGTTGTTTGTATCCAATAAATGAGAGCAAAAGTGAGGATATCTGCAAATGGGAAAATACAAATATACAGTTTCACATGGCACTAGGCAGAGCTGCACATAGCTTTTATAAAATGTATGAATTTGCTTTTCTTTAATATTCATTATGTCACTGGGGGCCTTGCATATTGTACCTGTCTTTCGTGTCCCCCTTTCAATTCAGCTCTGGATCTCCTTCCAGCTGGAATACCATGTGTAAAATAAACTTGAAGACTTTGAAGTAAGAGTAAAGTAGTCTTACTGACGTTTGTTACCTCATTGGTCATGACTAAAGCAGGACACTTATCATTAATGGGTCCAATGTAAATTTTTTCCACTTTTTGTCTCTTATCTTATATCTAAATTCTATGCCTATTTTTGATAATGTTTCTTTACTTTTATTTGTGTGTATATGTACACTTGCAAGCACACACACATTCAATTACTCTTTCTTTTTTTCTATGGTGTTATTATTCAGTAGGAGTAATCTTGGACTAGCAAAGGTGTGTAAGTAATTCAGAGTGGAGAAAGGAGATTAAAATAACATACTCTGGCTAAAGAGGTGGTTACCCCAATTGGTAACCCTATTGATGTCAGTGATGTTACTTACATAGGGAAAGAATCCAGTCTGAAATGGGAAAGAAAACTTCCATTACATGCTGACTAGGAGCTATTATAAACAATGATGTGGAGGGGAGAGGATTTCAGATACCTTCACAGTGTCTAGCTAAATCCTTAAGCTCTCTAGAGATTCAGTACCCAAATGTGTAAGAATATTTTTGTTAGTTATATGTTTCCATTAAAGTTGGAGGAGCTTAATCCTAAAAATGGCTTTTAAGAACATTTAGCAAGAAAAGAGCTGTCAAACTAATGTCAAATGATACTGAGGCAGAACAAGGAACTTGGAAGTATCAGAAGGGGAACTGAGATCAGCAAGAACTACTTTTGCCATTCCCTCCCTCACTCCTGATGCAGGAGATGCTTGGGTTGAAGCCTGAGAGGCTGTGATAGCTTGGGGGTGAAGTAGTCCAGACAGCCATGGCCAGTGTCCCCACTGGGGAGAGGCAGCAGCAGGGCTCAAGGATTGCTCAAGTTTTTAACAGCTAGCCTAGAAACAGACTGTGTTTTTTTGACAGCTGCTTCTACTGAATCAACCAAGCTAACACAGACCTGAATTAATTATTTTATTCAATTTTTAAACCCATAAACATAAATGCAACTATGTCTGGGACAAGACAGGCAAATTACTGCATGATGAAAGTAGTACTGACAAAGAAAACTGCTGTAATCTGAGACAACAAAATACAGTGTTTAAGGAAGGCAATGAATAGTAAAGTGAACATATTTTCATTTTGCTTGATCCCTCAGAGATCTGAATATTGAAGATCTTTGCACTGCCCGAATTGATGTGATGCTCTCTGAGTGGGCTGCGGCTCCTGCTAAAAGATGGCTCAGTTAAATGACTAATGTTGGAGCCTATGAGTCTCCTCTTACTGCAGAAAGAAACAAATTGCTGCAACATGCAAAGTACTCCCTGATCAAGCTAAGCAGTAAAGCATGGGGACAGATGACATATCGGAAGTGAAGTGTTGGTCCAGATGAGTGACTGAGTCAGCTTGCCTGAGATATGTCTGCAGTCACACTCCTACAGACTCTTTTGAATGCAAAACCCCTAGAAAGTTATACTTCACTTGCTCTGATTTCCTTTCCCTGGTATTTCACTGTTATTTCTTTTTACTTTTGCTATGTTTCTGACCTGCCATCTGCAGATTTTCTGAACCTTGAATAGTAGCTGTGACTTTGCTGTGAGAACTCTGAAACTCATTAACGGAAGGACTTGGCTTTAAGCAAATGTCACATCACATTAGTGTAATTCTCAAGCATTAGCTAGCTGTTAGCTTGGCCCTTTCATTTGGGCAGAGCTCAAAATACCTCCTTGCTGCATCATAGAGATGTTCTGATGATGCTGATTACTTTTGTCTGTGTCTGTTTTGATTGATAACTCAGGCAATTATTAGCATTCTGCACACAGCAGGAGCTTTTCTCAGCTCTTGTCAGCATAAGAGGACAGTGGTGAGAAGGAAGGGAATTTGTAAGCAGTATCCCAGTGAAAATAACCTACAGGGTCTGAATGTATTAACGAGAAGAATTGCTACTATAATTAGATGCTGTGCATGTGTATGGTGCACATAGCGTTATGTTCTTCGTGGGGTGCAGCATTGGGATTTCACAGTAATCAAGATGAAGGTTTCTAAGGTGTACTAGCAGTATTTCACAGCATTACTGCATCTACCTTTACAGGTGAAAGGAAAGGTAAAATAGAGCTTTGTTATCTTAATATGTAGCTGCTGAATCCTATGTAATACTACTTCTTGGACTACCTGTTAATCCACCATTTATTACAAAGTCTGCAGAGATAGCCCAGAATATTAGTTTACATTCTCGTGTAACATTATCCTCAGAGCTCATCAGAAGGATATATCTTAAAATGCTAGAAGAGCAAGAGTGTGATGAAGGAGATTTTTAGACCACCTCACCATACTAGCAGGTACATTGGTCCAGCATTGCTTAACATGCTTTGTAATCTGTGTGTCTGCCTACACGGCATCTTCCTTCTTTTCCTCCCAATTTACACTGGAGGTTTCATCTATCCCTGGTGCAAACACTCTGGAAAATATCTATTCAATCATAGTATCAGAGGAGCTATTTGGCAGAAAGCTGAAAAGCAAAGAAACCCTTATTGTGGTTGATGTATAACTCTTAAGAGTCTGAATTTCAAAGTGTACTAATGTCTTTCAGTAGTCTAGGTGCTTATTTAGGGCCAGGAGTGCTACTGAAAGTGTCCTCAGTTTGTAGTGCACAGGAACAACTGAGAAAACTTAAAAAACTGCTTGAGTACATAAATGGGTAGATGGAAAATGTAACTCTTAATCCTGAACTGCAAGTAGTAAAGTAGTGACAGTTTTCTTGGGTCTGGCAGGCATGCACAGTAAGCAGACAGCAAATGAAAGCAGTAGGGTGAACTTTTCTGGGGATTTGAGCAACTATATTCACAGTATTTAGATTATTCCTAAAAGAAAGCTTAGTTTTATGTTAAAGTTGTGTTTCCTGACTGGACTGAGGTCTGCTGCTTTTTATGAAATAATGGTCTTGTGTCATTGAAGGCACACAGTCATCTGAGAATTGCATGCAGCTACTTCTACCTGCTTACTGACTGGTGTGCTCACAGAGACAAGGGATCTGTTCTTCAGTCAGGGAGCAGAAACTCTGATCTCTTGAGTATGGCAAACTCTGGAGAAGGGGGAAGTGTAACTAGTGAAAATGAGATGTGCCTCATGGAGGTGTCTCATGCCTGAGATGTGTCTGAGGAGCTTCTTCTCAGCAGCCTCAGAGCAAGCCAAACAGCTTAGTGTGTGTAATTCACACAGCTCCTGGGCCTCGTGGCCAGCCCCTGTCTGCTTCTAGCTTTCACAGTTTCCTTCTCAAGGCAGAACTGGGCTTGAGGGTTACACAAAGACTCAGCCTGGAGCACAAGCTCTGCCTCTGGTTTGTCATAAGATGTAAATCACTAAGACTGATGTTTATGTTCCTTGCTAACTTAAACCCCAGCAGCTCTGGGAAACACAGATCTCATTTTATGATCTCATTTTGAACCTGTGAAGCTCACTGACAAGGATATAGCTAAAATTAGTGTCTGGTTTCATGGAGCATAATAGGATTTAAATCTGCAAGCAGTTTGGTCCACAGTGGGACTGATTTGTTCAGTTATATTTGGAAATCTCTTGACTGAATGCAGTGGATACAAAACAAAGCAAGCAGATTCTTTCCTCTTAGCTTATGCAGCAAATGTGTGGTACAAATCATTTTTTCCTACACAATTTTTTTCACTCTTTTCTTCACATATATCTTTGCACAAATCCTGCTGGTGTAGTAATAGTGATGAAGACATAAGGATATCATCCTGGCTCTTACAGAGCACGATTTGTATTTAGGGGCATGAGAAGGGCATGCCCAAATGAGGGTGATAGGTGTTTGAGTTATTAATAGACATCTACTGTTACTAACTGGATTACACCTGGTGGCCTGTCAGACCAAAGTTAATGACAGGGCATTGAGGACCTCATCACAAACTAACTGCCTTACTTGGAGAGAGGGAGTTAAGAGTGTTTGCCACTGGTCTGAATTTTAGGGGTCTCAGGTGACAGTTTGAATGAGTCATTGATGTGCTGTTCCACTGGGAAAATTCATACAGTCCATTATCAATTTCCCCTGACATTCACAACCCTCATAGGGTTTCTGGTGTTGGTTATTCATTACTAGGCAAAAAGAATTTGATTTTCATACTCCTTAAGTGAGACAAAGTTGGAGAAACAAGTAAGACAAACAAGGTCATCTCCTGTGCATGGTTTTGTTAGTCAGATTACATTTCACTCACACAGAAAGTAATAGCTGGTTTTCTTATTTTCTTGTAGCTTTACTTTGCCTCAAAGTAATCTTTTTGTATTATTTTTTTAAGGCAAAATTAAAGAAAGACAATAGAGATAAAGCAAGAAAAATGCACAGTTCCCTTAAGAGGGAGCATGATACAGGTTTGGTGACTTCTGTTGGGCTTCAGGCTCTACAGTTAGTTACGAATATGGTTGGGTTTGGGGTGTTTTTTTTCATTAATACCACTGCTACATAGCTTTGTCTGGGGCTTTTCCAAAATGGGGTTCTGATGTGCCACGATGGGATTCCTTGTGCTTTTACTGTGGGATGGTTAATGATAACACTGATATATGAAACACCTAAGTCTTAATTAAAAATAAATCTGAGTTAGATTTTCCTGAAACAAGAACCTAGAAAAAAGTAGGTTCTTGGCTTCTTGATGTGTTGTTTTTTTAATCTCTTCCACTCTGAAGAAGTTGTTAATAACACCTAAGCAGTGTAAATAGCATCCACGTGAAGGACTTGCACTTCTTTCCAAATAGTACTGAGAAAGATAGTTGGGTTTACTAAGTCCCATTTCAATATGGAAAATATGTTCTCTTTTAAGACAAGATAATCCCTTGTGGGGACCTGATTACCAGAATAAAACGCTCTTGAACACCAGCCTCTCTCTCTATAGTGTGTGCAAAGCTACACCTAAAACTTATGGTGCTTTGTGGAAGCTGGCCAATACTTACGAAAGTGTTGTATTGGCTGAGTCTAGTCAGTGCTCATGCAGAAACCAGTGTGTACCAAAAGATGTTACTCTTGCCTGCTTTTTAAATACAGACAGGATTTTGGTTTATTCTTTTCTCTCTTTATTCTTTTTGTCCACAAAGAATTAGTGGAGGAAAGTGTGTGTTCATGGTACATGACATGTAATTGAAAGGGAAATATGTATGGTAATACAGTGTATCAATGTACATTGACTTGGTGTAATTGAAAAGTAAATGTCATGTTACTAGTTGAGAAAAGCTAATGGGATCTATAGGGACCAAATGGAGAATTTTTGTGGGTAGGGCTAGTCTGAAAACAAATACTTACAAAATAATACAAATCTACTTAGAAAAGCAGCATGTTTAATTACCAATGATCTGCTTTCATTGGGAATCTTTTCCCATCTCTCTCCACACTCCCAGACAACTCTAAACTCTCACTTTGCATTGGAATCATGCTTTATCTTTGATATTGTGATAGACTTTCCAGGCACCTTTTGCATATGAAATAACCTTACTCAAAGGGTACTGAAAGGAATAGATGTGGCCTAAAGAAATCTTAACACAAAAATATCAGACTTCTCTGTCCGAGCTATTGAGTGGATCCACTTCTCCAGGTGAACCAAGGCATGTTAAGGCCATGCATTTCCTCTGGAAACTATGAGCAGAGTATCTGTATTTAGAAGATGCTTTTAAACCCACACAAAGTGCTCCTAAAGTATCCTTGAAGTGCAGCATGGTGAATATTTAGAAGGAAACTCCTGCCCTCCCCAATGTTTTGGGGTGAGAAATAGGATGATTTCTCCTGACATGTCTGGAAAAGCCTCCCTTCAGGTGGGATAGCATACTTCATACGGGGGTTTTCTATGACAACCTCAGGTTTGTGCTCCAGTAGGTAAGATCAGCACAGATGAAGATGTAAAGATAAGACCTCTATGCGAGTATGTGTTCATTTTGAACTTCTAATTTTCTTTCATCAAGCTCTGTTTGTCAAACAGAGTTTAAATAAGAATTCAGAACATCAAATAACAGATGGCAAACACTAGCATGTTAAAAGCAAAAAGCCCAGTTGCGTTTCAGTTCATATTTCCTTGGAGAATCTTAAATTTTCCTGTTCAGTAAGACATTGTCTGACCCATACAGGTCCATGACATGTAATCAAAGCAAGGCTTCTCTTGGCATCTCCTTGTTCTCTGACTATGCTGGGATACTTGTTCATATTGGATCAATCTCAGTCAAAAAATAATCTCTGCTATCCCCACCTTGGAAAAAGACCAGTAGTTTTCAGGAGCAATGGCTAAAAAAGCAACAAGAGGAATTTTTTTTCCTGTGTATTCTGCTCTTTTCTGTACCTTACACAATGTGAATGGTAACTGAGAAAGTGAACAGTGGGATTCAAAGTGCCAGTGTTCTCCAGAGAAATGCAAAGTGACACGTGGAGCAGTTGGATTTGGTACCTCAGTTCCTCAGGCTGCCTTTTCACTTGCCACTACAAGGAAATTGTCTTCAGTCTTCCAAATAAGCAAATTACTTTGATCTGGAAACTGCCAGATAGCATTAGGCTTTTCATAGGAATTAATCTAGATAAAAGGAAGATCGTCCTTCTAGGCAAGGAAGTTTTGTGTCCTTAAACTACTGCTCCTCATTCTGTGTGGAGCACTTCAAAATTAATGTATTGCTGATAGATTTATATTTCCATTTGCCTACACAGCAGTTACATTCCAGTGACTTCCCCAAATTGGATATTAATGTTTCACAGTCTGCAATTTGTATATCCATAAAGTGAAGCTGCACAATCTGAAAAACCAAAGACCATACCTAGGCACTCCCAAGATCTTCCTCCTGATTTACTGGTGGGTCCTCAGTTCAGCCTGATTTAATGAAAGTCAGTATATAAAGCAAGCTCTGTTGTAATATCAGCCTAAAGGAGGTGTCCAGTAACAGGCCTGTGAGCAGCTCTGGGGAGGAGCAAGCAGAGCTTTGTGTCTCAAGGCTCCAGAAAGCATTAACCCTTTCTGTAGCATCCTGTAGTGATAAGCAGGAACCATGCTGTGCTGAGGAGAGAGCTGGAGCAGTCACATAAGGACAAGTCAGCAGTATGCCCTGGCAGCCAAAAGGGCCAATCGTGTCCTGGGGAGCATACAGACACTGCATTATTAGCTAGTCAAGGGATGTGGTATTCCCATTCTACTCTGCACTGATGTGGTCTCATCTGGAGTACTGTGTGCAGTTTTGGGTAATCCAATATAGGAAGATATGAAGCTATTGGAGAGTATCCAGAGGAGAGGCATGAAGATGGTGAAGAGTCTTGAGGTGAAGCTGTATGAGGAACAGCTGAAGTCACATAGTTTGTTCAGCCTAGAGAAGAGGACACTGAGGGGAGATGCCATCATGGTCTACAACTTCCTCATGATGGGAAGTGGCAGGACAGGAGCTGATCTCTTATCTCTGGTGGCCAGTGATAGGACCCAAGAGAACGGCATGAAGCTGTGCCAGGGGAGGTTTAAGATGGATATTAGGAAAACGCTCTTCACCCAGAGGGTGGTCAAGTACTGGAACAGGTTCCCCAGGGAAGCAGTCAGAGCATCAAATTTGACAGAATTCAAGAATCAACTGGACAATGCTCTTGGACACAGTGTGTGTTGTG
>VWZO01002744.1:123493-141546 GCA_013396975.1 Bucco capensis | reverse complement strand
TGACATAGCATTGTCCTGTGCACAGATTGGAGTTTAGCGCGATGATCCTTATGGGTCCCATCCAACTCAGAACATTCTAAGAATCTATGAAATATCAAATTTGCCTTTTTTCCTAGCATGATTAATGACTTCTGTGAAATCACAGGAGATTTGTAGGAGGCACATGCTTCCTGTGCTCACTTCATATGTACAGCTCATCACAGGAACCTTCTCCCTACCAGAGTCACTTTCCTTCAGCTGTTTTCCTGTGAACCCTCTAACTTGCTTTCTCTGCCATCAATGTTAAACTCCATTTTCCTATGCTATTCTCCAAGCTGAAATATTATTTCCTCTTTAAGTAATGTGCAAAGTGTTGCTTGCTTATTTGTTTGTTTTAATTTATTTCAACGGGGTTTTTAACTGCAGCAGATCGTTTCCAGTCTTGGCTCAAACAAGCTCTGTTTTCTGTTTCTGAGTATCTGTGTTTTCAGGGTCTCCACTGCTAACTAAAAAAGCCTGCCTCCCAACAGAGATTCAGCTCTTGCCTAGGCTAGCGGAGTTTGAATTGGGAAGGAGAGTTATACACTGCTGTGTTCACTTGTCTTATTCCACATGCCTCAAGAAATCAGGCATGGAGATGAAGCAGCAACCATGAGCTGCCAATATTACCATTACTTACATGGTCATCAAAACAAACAGCCTTTGCAGTTAGCTGTGCTATTAGTTTGTGAGCTTTGGACACCCATGGACCTGGGATTGTGCTTCTGTTCCTTACCATCCCTGCAGCCTCTGTTCCTCTCCTCTTGTAGCTCAGCACCATGCCAAATTTGATAGGCATTATTTCTATGCTTGCACAGCTTGTGCTGAAACCTCAGTGCAGGAAGATCCAGATCATCACTGGAACAAAACTGAAGTTGGTAATAATCCCTGCTATTAGTCCACTTAAAATGGGTCAAAAAGACCACCTAATTGCCTTCTGGCATTGCCTGTGCAGCAAACCTTTTGGCTGCATGTGTAGGCATGTGCTCAACAGTAGGCATTCCAATCCCTCCTAACTGATCTTAAAGATTAATAATTCCATTCCACATAGCTGCCATCTGCTGCAGCTAGTGGCATCACCAAAGAATCTTGATCACTGATCTTACATGCAGCACAAGTGTTGTCCCTGTGCTTTTTTTCATACTACCTTGCTGGAATGACTTACTGTCACCAGAATAGCCTGAATAAACCAAAATACTCACAGAAACAGTCTAGTGGGTGAACACAGACGTTTACTAGTTCATTTAGCCAATGCCTTGAGGCAGGGTAAGGTAAAAAGACAACTACTTTCAGTATGATATGTCCATCCACAGAATAGCTAAGTACAAGTTCTGCATAAAGATGCTAATCGGAGAGTTTGGGGCTTGATGCTGTCACCTGCAGTCATTGTGTATCTGATACTACTTTGCCAGCAGTGCCACTGAAATGAGTGCACCCATCATTTCCCTGAGCTCCTTTCCCTCCTGGCATTTGTGATGAGAAGATAGGATAGTGCCTTTTGAGCTGAGCCCAAAAGAGCTCAGACTACATTTAGCACTTTCTCATGCACATTTTTTCTTTTTGCACTTATTCTCCAGTGTAGGGAGAGATGTGCCACTATGTATCTTGCTATGGGAATTCTGGGCTGCTTCCACATCCAACAGAGATGAATTGCAGCTTTTAGCAGACTGTCATAAATTACACATTGTCATTTTAATTACTTGGGGATATTTAAACTCAGAATCCTTATGGGCATGATGACAGCCTCCCATCAGCCCCCCACCTCAGCATCAGGAGCTCTCTGGGCTGCTCTCTAGGGCTAGCACAGGACCTGTGGGCTTGCAGAAGTGACATATGGAGACCTTATGGCACAGACCAGGTCTCAGAGAAGGTGACTGATGGACTGGGATATTTGAAATGAGATGGTGATCCAAACCACCCAATGCTCTGGAGTGAGCATTTTGAGTGGCAGTTACATAGGCACTATGCTAATCTTTGAGAGCCAGATGGAGTGGATTTAATGTCAAAAAGCATTTCCCAGGGATCAAAGCAGTTTAGAGAAATAATTTATTTTTACCTTTAAATGAGAAGCAATATGATAAATGTTAAAATGGCCCTTAATTCATGTGCTTCACGTCCCTGGGGTATGATTAGCACTAGATAACTGGGTCTCCGTGCTGTGCCCTGTTGCTTAGTTACACTACACAAATACACTGTGCTTTCATTTTCCATCTTATGTGAGCAGAACAGCATGATCTAAAAGTTCAAAAAAGTGAAAGACTCTGAGAGTACTCTCAGCTGTATTCCCAATCACTTGGACTTCCAGTGATACCACATGCATTGTGCTTGCTGTGAATGGAAAGAAGCTTATTCTGATCATGGCTGTATATCAGCTGCACTCCATTAGCTGCAGCTGCTGGAATAAAGCAGCGCAAACAAAATCAGAATCATGCCCAAAAGGTTGATGCTGCAGGGGAAGTAATTTCTTTTCATTAAGAGAGTAAGAGAGATTAGTGTCACAGTGGCATGATAAACTTAAAAAGCCCTGGAAGAGCTATTGTTGCTCTTAAGTAAATATTGATTCCTAAGAAAAAATTAGCAGATTGCATATTTATCTCCTAAAACAGAACTGCCTTCGAGAGCTGGATACTTGGGGAGTACACTCTGTCTTTCTTTTTTACCTGTTCTATTAATGAGGGTTTGCTTGTATTGTGTAAAAGAGTTGGCAGATGCTAGATCTCTTGAGAGCCCCTAGGTCTGGTGTTGCTCAGAAATCTAGGGGAAGCTCTGCACAGAAAAATGTGAGTGCCTGAGAGCTAGAGAGAAAGACATGGGTGGGCTTGTTTCTTGAGCATGCATGAGTTGCAGGATAAGGCTCAGGAGATGATCTCCTAACTGTATGTAGTAGTAGTACATGTCTTTCACAGCTCTTTCTTACTGTCAAAACACTTATCTTTCTGTTTTATTTGTTCTGCTAATGGATTCTTAAATACACACACAAAAGGTCCTCATAGGAATGATGAGAAGACACAGTTTTCCTTGAAAAATTATCTTGTGATTCAAATGGATTTATATAAATCCTGGAACATCTAACTCTAAATACAGGGGTGTGTGATCAGAGCAGTTTCCTTGAGAGACTGATAATACTTTTTTGCCCACAGTGGCTACAAAGCCTGTAAAAGCAACTGCTATTAATCCTCAGTTTCATGGCTAGGTCTTCAGTTAAAAATCGGAGGACAGAGGGGGTAATAAATATGTTAGTTAATTCCCTCAGACTAACATAGGTCAAAAATCTCCAGCTTTGTTTCTTGTATTATTTTAGTTAGTTTGACTTTGACTTTTTCTTTTTGAAAGAGGGCATGGGGAAAAGATGCCTCAAATACTATTTACAGCAGTGCTTCTTCATGGTGATTTAACAAGTGTGTGTGAGAACTTCATTACCCACTTCTAGTGAGGAGGTGAGGGAATGGCTGGTGTAGTAAGGCAGAGAACTGGCAAAAAGGGACACGCTCATGAATTGGTAGTATCATTGCTAGGTTTTGAATAGTGAACAAAAGATGCAGTTATTTTGCAAAGAGCTCTCCTGAATTCTATCTTTCCTCATTAGTTCTTAAGGGCTATGTCTGTTGGCAATTGTTTTCTTCAGAGTTGTAAGTACCCTTGATGCTGCAGTTGTTGTCTGAACTGGGTGGGAATCTCTTCTCCCACAAAGTCCAGAGCGAGCAAATTCAGGGAATCTTGAGGTACACAATTATTATCATTTTCCTTCAATTGACCATTGATAGATGGTAGCTCCAACATAGTAATTCCAAAGCAGCAAGTTTGCAACCTTTATCACTTTTTTCCTGGTATTTCTCTGTGAAGATAGAACATATCTGAGGTAGGAGTATATTTGCTTATTCTTATCCACATTTTACACTGTAATTCCTTGCTTTTAACATCCTCATATTTAGACAAGTAGCCAGCCTTCCTGTAACAATAGATAGCTGTATAATTTACTGGAAAAACAGTTCCTTTCCTAGCTGCTTATTAGTATGAAAGAAGATTTACTTTTATCCTAGGGAGCCAGTCATTCTTCCTCTGTTACCTATTATAGTTATAGTACTGTATGTTTAGCTAGAAATGCATAAGGACAGGAGGTCTCATTTTCACTTAAAATATCTCCGAGGCACTCAGCAGCAAGCTCCTTGGTTGAGAGCTTTTGCCTTGTTTTCAGCTGAGAAGCCAACAAACATGGAGATGTGTGGGAATACAGAGGTATGACTTGGTCTAACTGGATTTTATGCATTCATCACATCAAGTAAGGACAAAAGAGTTTCCTATTTTAGAATTTGGGAGTTTTTACCTATTTGATGTGAACATATCCAGCCAGTAAGGTAATGACCAACCACATAAAATCATCAAATAGAAAGAGAAGGAAAATGTATGCAAGTACAGACTCTTTTTTTTTTTTTTCTTCCCCCCTGAAGTGGAAGCCTATATACTTCTTGCTTACTACTTTATTGTGTTTTAGCACAGTGACTTCCTGCTTGATGTGGTAGAAAGTATGGTTGCTGGAGCATTCAGTGTATCATAATAAGCATAACAAATAAATAGCTTATAATAAATAAAAAACTGACCTAATGATAAAGACAACCTTTCAAATTGGATGATTTGGAATGAGGCCTCTGTGCCTTCCCAGCTCTCTACAGAGAGCTTGAGGATGCACTCAGAGCACATCTAGCAGCTGCAGCCAGAGCATGCAAAGCTGCCTAGGGGAAAGTCAGCTTCCCTGCTGCTGCCTGTGCTTAGCTGCTCCTTCAGTTGAGAATGCAGGGATGAAGGGCCCATGCTCTGCTTCTGCTTAGAGTCCCTGGAAGGGAGTTCCACCAGCTCAGTGCTCCCTCACCAAAGACTTGCCACAGCCCAGAGCTTTTTTATCCACACACATCTCTAAGTCCCTACACATAATGTCAGAAGAGGAAACAAACAAACAAAAAAGGCGGGGGAGGGAGGATTAGACTAACACATCACCACAATTCCACAACTGTAATTACTACCCATAGAGGTGGCAAGGCATCATTTTTAAGTTAAATATCCCCTGGGATATTTATGCTATCCAGCAAGCATTGGTTTGCCTTCCTGAGGTAAAGCCCTTCAGTGGGAAAGCCTGCCCAGTTAGAAATGCCTGCACAGCCTGAGAGTGCTTACTGCAGGAAGGATCACTCCTATCTCATATTTTTTCTAAGTAACATCAGTGCAATTTGAGATAGTTTTAAATCAATAAGGATGATAATTAAATATTCTGTTTTAAAAATTAAAAATTGATTTTAACCAGGAGGATATTTCAATAAGGTCAATAGGAGGATGGCAATGAGTAAATCAGCTTTTGTTCACAGTTTACAAAATCTCTATCACAATAACTTAGATTTGTAAGCATTTGTAAATCTAGTTTCCCGTGAGGGAAAAGCTGTACCAGGACCTTCCCCCAAAGAGAGGATGTTGGTGCTACTGCTTATATCAATAAACATTGATTGACTTCAAAGAACTCTGCTGATTTACACCTGCCAAAAGTCTGGCTCAGGAGATCGCTTTGAGACAACCTCTAACTGTAACATTTTGTGCTTGCTGCCTCTGATACCACTTGGTTCAGATGGTGCATATTGGTGTCCTCTGCCCTGCACAGATAGCAAAGACACTGTGGTGACTTCACTAAGTGGAAAAACTACATCCAGTGGTCTTTGGCTAAAACTTACCTTCTCTTCCATTGGTCTTTGGCTGAAGTATACTACCTGCGCTGATTTACTGCCTATATACCACTTACCCTTTCAGTAGTAATCAGCAGATATAGGCTGCCCAATCCTGAAGCCCAGGTGTGAGTAACATAAGTGGCTTATTGTCTGTAAGACTGCGTGTAGTTTCCCAACTTTCTGACCCATCTGAGTATGAAAAGTGCCACAAACAATAGATCTGATTTGATGAGCTGGAGAGATATGAAGAGCTGTGTGTGTGACTCCTAGGTTCCTGCAAAATTTTAAGGGTTACAGTACAGGGAAATCTCTTCCTGCGTCTGGAGAGCAAGGCCAAGTGCCTGGAAGGACCTGATTGTGAAGATGACTGTCTTCTCAGGATGTGATTCCTAAGCCCCATTTTCTTCTGAGGGGATGGGATATGTTGGGTTGTGTCTATTTCCCATGATGAACTCTCAACACAGCCCAAGGGTCAGAGGGAGACTCCCTGAGCTGGTCCTGCTGGTGGTGATAGGACACTGAGAGATTATCCCTTTTGCTATCCTGCAGCTTGAAATTAGTGAAGTGTGTGGCAAATCTGGACCTAAGTTCTAGTAACTCATGCAGCAATGAAAATGTAGGTTTTGGTTTCCTTTAGACACTTGCACAGACCTAACAGGCACTTATAGCAAGGTATATGCTCAGCAAACTGGATTTACAAATCAGTAAGGATAAAGCAAAATGACACTGGTCCATATTTTTACAAGTAAGCCTAAAATCTAACTTCCCTGGCATACTCAATTTTAGTTTTATCACAAAATTCACTAGGTTTGTTTAATCTCTCCCTAAAAACTGTCTATCTGCTATCACAGTCTGAAAATTTCAGATTTTGTGAACTTCCTCTTACCTAATTAGACAGAGCAGTTCTAGAGAGATCTATTTATCTTGGAGAGTCAGTAACAAGAAAATTGTGGGTATTGACTTCAGAGAATACTATTGTTTTTTAAGAAATCTAAATGGAACTGATTGATTTGGAAACACTGAGGATTAGCAGTGTCATATTCATACTATCTCTGTCCCCATTTTGTGAGTGGAAATGGCAGTGGTGGTGATGTTACCATGTTTTTCTTCTAGAAAGTCTGACAGGAGAAAACTATAAACATTGTTAAAACTGCAGTGACTGTGACATGGGTAATGAAGATGAAGGAGGGAAGGTTGTGCCCTCTTAGCTTTTTTTTTAGTTGTCTTGGATCTGCTGACAGTAGGAGATGACTATAAATAAACCTGGTGTGAACGGGGAAGCAGACTAGGAATTGCCTCTGAAGGAGGAGCCTGGCAGAAATCCAAGCCAGAGACTATTTGAACTGATTGACTGTGCAGTTGAAACCTGAATTAACACCAGTAATGAACACTAGCTGAGAAAGCACTGACTAACCTGCATTTTAAACCTACAGTGCACTTCTCTTGCGAAGCTCTCTGTCTTCATTGGTCTTCTGATAACTTCTTCACCTAGCATACCCTGAAAAATGTTTAACCTTCCCTCCCCAAACACACGCACTTGACAACTGAAAAGGGTCTCTTGAAGTTCTTTCTCCCAAACTAGATGTGGTGTTCAAATTTCTGAAGCACTTGGTGGCCACTTGAGAATTTAAGCTCTTCACTGTGGAAATGGATTTTCAGCTCTACCAGTTGTCAGTGTCTTGGAGGTGTAGGGCAGAGGTGTTTGCACCCTTTCATCACTGAGCACATCCTCTCCAGGTTGAGGAATAGTCATACAAGGTGACCTCTTCGTGGCACAGGCACTCATTTGATGTCAGTGGTTGCTCACATGCAACAAAGCTAAGTGCAGCTCTTGAGGAATTCTGTTGACTTCAGTAGATTTACACTGGTGTAAATCAGGAGCCAAGTGACAGAAGCAACCCATATGTTCTCCTGGAGTGCTGATTATAGGGGAAAGGAGCTGGATCAGAAGAAAATGACTGCACCCAGATTGTTTTCAGTGTGTTAATGACTAGCTTAAGGCAGCAAATAAAAACAGAATCAGAGGTGATTTATATTTATGCTGACATCTAAACAGGTCTGGCCCTGGGCATTTGCATTTGTCCCTGTCTAACGCTGTGGCTGACTTCAGACCTCTTGAACTGCAAGGAATTGCTGAAAGAGTGAAGTGAAAACTGACTTGTGTATGACAGTGTCAAGACTTTTGGATGCAACAGAAAGGGGAAGACTTGGGGGCAGAGGAATTGTGTGATATTTGCGCGGAAAGTACTGCTCTTCATGGGAAATAATATTTTATTTGCTTGACCTGGCCCCAGTTCCCTAATTAGCAATAGCTACTCTGGCAGGTCTCTCTGAATGAAGTCAAGAATTACTGGGCCGTTCCCGCAGGACTCGAGGTCTCTTACGTGTTGTATCCACTCCAGAGTCTTAGCTGAGCAGGAAAGAAAAAAGGCCGAGACTTCACTTATGTTTGTAAGAAGTTTTGCAGTCTGTCCTGAATTTGGTTTTGGTTTTGTTTTTTTCCCACATCTCAAAATCCATTCCCAACAGAAGGCTGGTTTCAGAGTAAAAGCAGCATCAGAGTAGCTGGACCTACACTTAGCCAAAACTGTCATCTAGGGCAACACATTGTTAGCAGAAGACCACACAGCATAATGAAGTAAGGCTAGTTGCAGCTTTTAAGGGAGAAGCTGAGGTGTTTGAGAAAGGAGCTATTGGTATCTATTAATAGGAGAGAAGAGCTCTCTTTCTTTCCCTAAGCTTGGCTTACCTTTGCACCTCTTCTTTCTCTGGTGGCAAGAGCAACCTGTCAAACCCTCTGTGGCTGTTTCTGGCTCTCTATCTCATCTTTGTCACTACAAAGGTTAGTTTTGCTTATACTGCTGAAAAGCTTTTGGCTGGGTCTGGTTATGACCCTAACTACCAGAGTAATTCCACCAGCAGGCTGTGTCTCAGTTTACTCTGCTTGGCTATATCAACATCCTTCAGGATCATGAAGCTTAGAAATGCTATGTAGCTGGGCCTCTCAAGCAGGGAAAGATGGCTAAAGGCCTTTCTATATAGGCAGCAATGCTGTCACAAAATCAGCATATTAAATGGCTGTATATGCTTTATAGATGATATAGCTCCTTTTCACTTCAAATCCACATAAAACCAATAGTCAAGTCAATTCTGTTCTTCCTCACCCACTCAGTGATGTGGTGTAGGTGTTTTAGTGACACACAGAGTTCACAGCACTATTTCACAACTTCTTGTTGATGCATGCCACAGTAGAAATCTCATTCATGGATTGACAGTGATCTTATCACAGATATTGATTCATCAGCCTAAGCTAGAAGCATCTGTAATGAGGCTTTCCTACACAATTCTCTGCTGTCTGGTGCCAGTGGAATAAGCTGATATTGGCTGATGTGGGATTGGGTGGTCTCAGTGGAGTTTGGGGTTTGGTGGGTTTTTTTCAGTGGAGGCTTTGCTGTGGGTCTGTGAGGACTTTGTGTGGGTTTGGAGTAGGTACTTGGCATCAAAGGGATTCTTAATTTCTTTTTCCAGCAGTTTCCACTGAAATCCAAGTGTCTCTTTATGACAAAAGAGCAGATCAAAATGAGGTGGGGGAAAGGTAAGATGAACTGTTGATATTTGCTGTTTCCGCCTTGAATGACTCTTCCACATGAAATCTGTCAATAATAACTTCTATTTTCAAAAGCCCTGGGAAGTGAAGTTTGGAATGTATTGGAACAAACAGTACTGGGGAAGGGAATGTTAGCTGGTGGAAAGTTTTCTGGTTTTGTGTTCATTAGTCTATTTTCATTCTGTTTGGGGAATGTGGAGGGAAGTAAGTGATAGAATTCCTGGTGAACTGGGAAATTCATAGTAATTATGAGGCATTTTGGATATTTAAGCTTTATGATCTCCAGATATCCAAGAATCAGAAAACTAGAGGCCATTTCAGGGAAGGGTGACAGTTCCCTCATTGTACAAGCCAAACCTGCCTGAGCAAGGGCCATAGACACTCACTAGCCTTTTTGAATACTGCTTCTCAAGATTCTTTCTAATCTGAGAAATTCTCAGTGTCAACAGAGTGTTAATCATCCTCAGGCTTTTGCAGAAGGACTTGAGTTCCTATTCCGTTTCTGTTCGTTCACATACCTCTTTCAAACTGTAGTGTATTGCCATCTTTGTAACCAAGTGAGCACATCCCATGGCAGCAGTCTTGTTTTCTTCAGTATGATTAAAAATAATAATTTAAAAATCAGTCATGCAGCAGCCCTTGCCAGAAAACTGGAGGGCACACAGAGAGAGAGAGAGAGAGATGTAAGAGGCAAGGTGCTGCAAAGGGCATCACCATCTGCTTTGTTGACAGTTACTTGTGCAGAAAGGACAAGGCACTGATTAATTTGTCAAGAACTCATCTTAAGAGCTGTGAAAAGAAGGTGGATAGGTGTATTCACAGTGGGAGGTGGGGTGGACAACGAGATGGTTGTCAAGGCAGAATAGGAAGAACCAAGCTTTTAAAAGGGGAATTCGGACATCTCATTTGGAGAATGGGATGAAGGCACTGAGTGACACAGCTTTGATGCAAGACAGAAATGAAAGCTGCAAGTTGTTGTTGAGCAGCAGAATTTAAGTATAGGTAGTTATCTGTGGTGCACAGTAAGATACAAAAAAGTGCAGGCTGGCTGCTAAACCTTGGTTGATTTTATTTTTGTAGTGATTGGGGTTTTTTTGTGGTTTGGTTTTTTTGTTTGTTTTTTTTACTTTCACTGAAACCCATTATTAGAAAGTGCTATGATGATCTCCACTAATTGGCAGTGTTGCTTCAGAAAGGCTGAGTGACATCCAGGGAGATACAATGGAGGGATAAGACAATCCAGTGGTCAATGGGAGAACTTTCACAGCTGCAGTCCAATCTGGGCTTTTCCCTCAGGCTCTGTGTTCTCCTAAAGCCATGCTATAAAATGTAGCCAAGTCATGTAATTAAGCAAATGAAAACCAGTCTAGAGACATTTTGGAACTGTCAGCTAGGCTAAAAGACAAAGACAGAAAGTGCCTCTCTCTAAGGAAAGCTGTTGAAACAGTGTGGTGTTTGAGAAAAAGGAGAATTGTCTTCTGACAACTGGTGCCAGTACTTTAGATTGAAAGAGAAGTATGACTAGATATGGATGGAAAAGATTCCAAAATTTAGGGAGACTTGCTGGAGGAAAGAGAGTTCCAAGCATCTTATTAGTGATCTCATCACTTTTACCAATAGTCTAGAAATCATCTCTAAAAGAGACCTGAGAGATGATGACCTGTGTTACCTGTTGGGTAATCCAAAGTTGCCCGTTGATGGTATTGGTTATCTATGGATCAACAAAAAGTACAAGTGAAGCTCCCTGATTCACAACAGCTCAGTTCTGGGCTGTTTAGGTCTTACTAGTGACAAACAGTTTATGGCAAGAACCTATTGCTGAGATAAATCTGATCTGGCATTTCATATTGGAGTCCTCTTGAGAAGCTTCTCTATTAGGGCAAAGAATGATGCAGGAATGCTCTCCCATCCTCAGCACTGCAGACCTGGCAATGAAGAGAGTGATACCACAAGTGCTATTTCATCCTCTTAGAGAAGTGAGTTTGCAAAAAAAGAGAGTATAAGTGTGCATGTAACTCCATTTTTAAGAACTCTGGACTAAGACTGAGTGTACAGAGCTGTCAAGACAGGGTGCTTTGAACTGGACATGCATCCTTCTAAGGATCCAATCCAGTTCAGTAGTAGTAGGTGTGAGGAAGATGAGGAAGAGAAAAAATATTTGAGGATCTACTGTTCTGGAATGCTCACATGTTTGTTGGCAATGTGAGTTGGCAGCATGGATAGTGAGCAGAGACATTAATCGTAGAACAGGCATAAATTAAAGGAAACTTCCACTTTTCCTGCCAGTTGTAAGGGCACTGGATGCTTAATGAAATGGAGAATTCCGTTTTGAGCTTGTGAGCAACTCAACAGAGCAATACAGCCTGCTCTTTCACAGATAGGCAAAGGGAGGCTGAGGCACAGATCCCTTTCACTTCCTCAAGACGTCTTAACTCATCTGGTTACAAGAAATGTTTGCTCAGTTATAAACTCTCCCTCAGATTTCTTCTGAAATACTACTCTGCAGCAGGGTTGACTATGGATCTGTGGAGACAGACTTCTGCCAAATTATAATTGCAGGATTGGAGACTTAGGTTAATCAGAAGTCTGTTCCCAAATCTGTAGAAACCTGGGAAAACTCCCAATGATTTCAGTGGCTTTGGACTAGGCTTTCATTCATGCTGTTCAGATAACACCTATCAGAGAGATTTCTAGCTGTCCAGCTTGACAGATTGTAAATTATTAGTGTCTACCTCTGTCAAGGCTATAGACAGATGAATGTCACTTGGGAAAACGTAATTTCATAATTACTGTGAATCTTGATTATATTTTTAAAAGTCTTACCTTAAACTCTTTTTTCCTGCTGATTTTTGATTTGCATGGTCATTTATAGCTCTGCAAAGCCATTGTGAAAATCACCTTCTAGTGCCATATACTTTAATTCCTTGTTTCCTCTGAACCACTACAATTGAGGGTTCAAGGCAGAGGGTCTGGAAGACCTGGAACCATCAGTGAACCTGCAGGAAACATAGAACAGTCATAGTACTTCAAACCTTACCCGAGCCCAAGTGCTTTGTGGACAGACCTCACTGGCCTTGAGATCAGGTTCTATCCGGTTAATCACTGCAGAGAATCCTTCTCTGTTACAGAACATTTTTTGTTCTGAATTATAGTTGCCAGGTTCTATTCACTTCTTTTCTGTTCTTAAGCATCAGCAAATAGCCTGCAGGGAGATAATTTCATGAGCATTACTTCTAAAAAAGATTTTTCTCTCTCATCTGCTTCCCCATTCTCACCTTCCCCTTTACAGCTAACTCAAGAAGGTCTCCTCTTCAGTTTTTATAAGCACAAGTGAGATTCATTTCTTCAATCTCCTTTCCTTTTCCTCTTCATAATCCCCACAGATCATGCTTTTCCTCTCACTGACACTTCTCTCTTTACAAAAGGCAAAAAAAAATGTACAATTAAAAAAGAAGTCAGTGATGTTTTACAAAGTGTTAAAAAACATGCTGTGTTTTGTGGAGGGGGTGGGGGGAACCTGTGTGCTGGGCCAGTTGCTTAAAAAGTGTGCTGGTCACCTAGGAAGCACAATAGTGAGGAACAACTGGTGTAAGTGTTTCTGTAGTTGCTTAGTTCTAGGCAGAGCCTGCATTTGGAGTGGAGGAAAAAAGTTGTTCTCTTTGGGGATGTGAAGGAGGAGGAGTCATACTCCAAAGCCAAAACCCTGCTGCCCTGCAGGGTTCTGGGAGGCATCAATGGTCCCCAGAGTTCTCACCAGCCCTGTAAAATAGTACTGTTCATTTCCCCTTCCTCTGAAGATGTTAGAAAACTCCATGTGGCTTATTAGACCCTACAGGGTCATAGAAAATTGCCCTTTGTCCTTTGCAGGGTGCTCTGAGCATGCCCAGCAACTGCTGCAGGTGAAGAATGACAATAAGCTATATAGCAGGAGGAAAATGACATTACTGGGCAATATTTTAGAGGCATTTTAAAATAATCTGTGGAGAGTGGCCTTTAGGTTCATTTCTCTATCTAGATTGCTTGGGCTTGGGTTGTGTGTTTGGTTTTTTTTGTTGTTGTTGTTTTTCTTAAATGTTTCTAGTAATCTTTCTTTCTCATGCTCAATGAAATTCTGGCTGGTAAAATACTTTGAGACATCCCAGGCAATTCACCTTATATGTTATATACTATTAAAATATATGGAACCAGCCTGTGCAGCTGTTTGCTGTCAGATCCATTACATCCTGAGCATCTGTGCCCCCCAAGTGATTTTTGCTGAGGCCTCTTTTCATTCATTGTCAGAGATGATAGATGCTGTAGAGAGAGCAGCTGATCCTCATGGAGGTGGGGGTGGATTGTCCACAGAGGACAGGTAGGCACTGAGGTGATCTGAGGTGAAGTCGTGCCTTGGAGGATGCAACAAGCAGTTGGCTTTTGTCTCTCTCAGGAGCATTTTATTCATATTCCTGGATAATGCATGTTTTGTTTTGGCTTTGTACCAGATAATACATGGATGATGACTAGGTTTTTTTGGTTGTGGAATTTTTTGTTGTTGTTTTTTTCTTTTGGTTTGTGGTTTGTTTGTTTTTTTTAGTGGTGGTGGTGCTGTTGTCTGGTTGGTTTTTGTTTTCTTTGTTTCTCATGTATTCCTAGAAATCAGAGTGGAAAATAACATAATGGGTTGCATTGCACTCTGTCTTCTTCAGACAAAGCCCTTTTGTCCTCTACAGAAAAACTTGCTGTGTTTTACTGCATCCACTGTTAAATCATCCAGAAGTGCCATCACAAGCAATTACACCTTGGTGCTTTTTGTCAGGTCAAACAGGGAAGTGAGAGGGTAGACTTTTGGATCACACATCTCCTAAATACATTGGTACAACTCCATAGCTTCAAGGAATTATTGCTGCATAGCAGAGAGTCAATTGATGCAAGATTACAACTGGGGAATGAGTGTGACTGTGAATGACACCCTCCTGTGACCTGGGCAGTTTGTTGCTCAAGCTCGTATCTCAGAGCACACAAGTCCAGGAAACACTAACCAGATAGTTTTGCTGGGAGGTTGCTAACATGGTGTACTTTGCACCAGAAAAGGCTGACAGGAGCTGCCAAAAAGCTCCTGGATTTAATATACCAAGCTTTCCCCAGCAGGGAAAGCAGCTGGTATGACTACAGACATGCAGGGGAGACAGGAGGCCATTTGTGGTAGCACCATCATTCTCAGAGTGCCTGTGGAGCGTACGGGCCAGCAAGATCAGCAGTGACCACGCAGTGAGGAGAACCATGAGGGGAGGGAGGGAACCTGGGTCTGGCCCAGCACTGCAAGGCCATCATCTTTCACATCTGTACACGAGGCTGATGATTTAAGCTTGCTTGGAGCAACTCCTGGTGTAACTTGATTTTTAGTGCTGGTAGTCAAGTCTAGCCCTGTCCACACAGCACAGTTTTAAAATGGCAAGTGCATGTATTTCTGTGAAACCATGGCCTTATTTCCCTAATCCTTAGCTGAGTGGAGGTTGTCAGGTGAACAGTCAAAAAGAAAGGCAAGCGAGAAGCTGCTGTCACAAAGCTACTGTTTGCAAAGCATGTCTGAATTTGTAGACGTGGATTTGTTCAAGGGGGATGCTGGTGGTTTAAGATCATTGTTCAATTTTAAATGAGAGAGAATTTGGAGAAAGCTTAATAAGAATGTGGCACATACAGATAGGGATGGACAAACATGAATGGATGTTAAGCAGAAAACTACAGTGTTTAGCTCAGCTGAGCACTAGGACCAAGTATTTCCCTGTCTCTCACTTAATTACAGCACAGAGGCTTTTCAGGTACAGTGCAAACAACTGCTTTGTCACAGAAGGGTACTCCAAATGCTGCCTTTGTGGTAGCAAGCCAAGTTACATGGGAGAACCCAGAGCAACACAACATTGTCTTGCATCTTCAGCAGAGACTCAAGCTGACAGCAGTTGTGTTCATAAGGCAAGGAGTGCCCTCCTTATAAAAGAACTGCATGGAAAAGTACAAGCAAATAACACCAGGACACAGATCATTGGAATCCTTTCTTCCTCTAGGAAGGACCTCATGAACTAGTAGACTATGATCTTCACTGTGGCACTGGCAGAGGAAGGCTGCCAAATTAAAAGCAGTTCTGATGGAGTGTGCACTTACTTTCACCTGGATTGAAATGGCTGTTCAGGACAACATGGAGCCAGGTACAATTCAGAACCTCTAAACTAGCCACCTAGAACAGTCCCTTTCCAAACATGGTGCTGCATGCAGCTCCCTAGGTGTCTTCAGCAGAGAAGCATGTTAGACTACATCCAGTTCTGTCTCTGCAGCAAATCTGTGAGCCCATCTTACTGTTCTGGTAGCTGGGTTTTTTTGTTTGGCTTTTTGTTTTAGTTCATGGGGTTTAGTGTGTGCGGTTTGTTTGGCTAGTTTGGGGGTTTTTTTGTTGTTTTATTTACTTTTTTATTGTTTTGGCTGGTTTGTTTGGGGGGAGAAAGGGGGAGTTCCCCTCTTAAGTCATCTGACATCCTGTATTGCTCTGTGTGGTTCTTCCTTATGTCTAGATGTGTTTCAGTAAATCCATGAGTCCTGTCTGTTTTGGCAGCTTCAAAATGCTCTCTGCCTCCTGCCCTCTTCAACAACATAATAGTTTGAAAAGGAAGTTCATATTATTTACTTTTCTTTATAGCTATCCATTGCATCTACCTTGTAATCCTATAATATGCCTTCTACTGACATCTAAGTTGTGGCAGCATTTAGCTTGAATACTTAGGCCACCTCTAATGTGGTAATAAATTGCTGATTATCAAAGGAGGAGTAGCACTTAGGCTCCCATGCACACTGAGTCTAGATTAAGGTGTGTGAGAAAGAAAATGAAGGTGAGAGAATGATTGGCTCCTTAATTGGGATGCTATTAAACAACAGAATACAACCTATCCAGTGCCCATTACTGGAGAAGAAGAAAAAAAAAGACATAATTAAATATTTAATATAATAAATGGGATGAAATGGACATGTAGAAAAAAGCTAATATTTTAGCCTATCACCTTATAAAATAAAGGAGAGGACAAGTGAAGAGTGTGTTTCTCTTAATATTTATAGGAAGGGATGAAAAGTTGCATTTTGTTTCTAACACGTCTCCTTTATGGAGACTTTTGTCTGCCCCTTGACAGTTACACTGTCCAGCTGCAGAATTACTCTAGTGGCACTTAGCTCCTTTGCCACACTAGCTCAAATATACCAGTCTATAGAGTACTTGGGGATATTTTTTCCCAGTTTTTCCTTCCAAATGAAGAATAATATTTCCTTTTTAGTTCTATATCCAAGGTTTATCCTCAAGGATGTCTTAAACTGAAGTTCATATTTAAAAAGTGATTCTGCTTTCAAATCTCCAAGTTCACCTCTTAAAATAACCATTCTAAAGCAATTCCTTGATTCTATTCCGTGTCTTAGAAATTTTCTTAATCTTTATCCTTGGAGTCAGGATATCCTGTAAGGATCTCTGTTCTTATAAAACCACACATTTTTAGTCTCATATGGAACATCTGAAGAACATAACTGCAGTATACAGAAATGTTAGGAAAACACAAAAAGAAACTTGTGAAATAAATCTTGTGGTCTGATGGTTGAGGTGGGGGTAGGGAAAAAAGATAATTTATGTTCTTTGAATGATTAGGTTAAGAATGAGTTTAGGGGTTTATTTAGAATTAGTTTTGGAGGCATTCTTTTTTGCTTCTAACCTCCCACAGAAGACTACTAATTCTTACTTCTGTATTTTTTTTTCCATCTGAAAGAGCAGAATGAGGCACTTCTATTTATTTATAATCTCCTAAACTGAGATACATAGCCTGATGTTCTTGGTGGGCTGCATAAAAGACCCATATATGATCCAATAAAGAAATGGTCCCAGATTGATTAGGTACTGGATAAGGCTTAGACAAAGGAGAGCTGGCCCAAATCCATTTTAAGTTTGATACAGGTCTGAGTTATGCTTCATCTTTCTCTGCCTTTTCTTGCCTGCAGCTGTAGTCCATTGAAGCTGTTGTCTAGGATACTGGCAGACTTAGTTTATTCAGCACATGTTTTAAGTGCAGAAAGGAAGGATGGTCTTGGGGCTAAAGCATGACTGTAATGCAGACTTCCTGTGTGGCATTTAACAAGTCACTTACTTTTATCAGAGCTAACCTTATGTTACAAGTGGGAAGGTGTGCATTATTAGGAGGCACCCTGAAAATGCAATGATAGAGACCACAGTAGGTGAGAGGGACAAACAACATGCCTATACCTGCAACCCCACAACTACATCCTCCTTTGTGTTGTGTATTGATGTCACAGGGCTGGGAGCAGGGATAAAAATCTTCCAATTAATTTGCTTACTTCAGGCAAGTTTAAAATTTGTTCTTCAAACTTCCCTTCCTGCCCTCCTGGATAGTCCTAGGGTCTAGAGAAGCTACAGACTGTCATCTTGTACAGTCCTGGGCCACAGGACACAAGGATCTAGGTCTGTGGCTATCTGTCATGAATGGGTGAGAATTAGAAAAGCCCTGTGATCCTATATTCAGTGTCATCACTGAGCAACTTTCCCTGGCAGTAATGACACATGGATAGGGAGGTCTGTTTTTTCTGCTCATGGGCTCCTTAGGTTTCCCCCCTTCTGTGTAGGTAGGTATGGCTAGGCTTCGCGAACCAAGATCCAGGGAGGGCTCCATCCACGCTCCTCATCAGCGCCTTTTCCAAGCACA
>VWZO01002744.1:85838-123480 GCA_013396975.1 Bucco capensis | reverse complement strand
CAAGTGATTTTCAGACTGTGCCTTCCCTTCTGTGTAATTACAGTGAGAAAGCAGGAGCTCACCATTTCCTGCTTGCTTCTGTCAAGGAGTATCACAGAGATTCTGCTAAGACAGCTTCGGTCACAAGACCCTTCACCTAAGAAAATGAAATCTCCTAAATCACACAACATCATAAAGTTACCTAAAAGGTGCTACTACAGGCGACTGATTTTTCTCTGACAGCAGAGATGGAGACAGGAGGTATTTCCCAAAAGTTTTGTGTGTTCAGTCTAAATATATAAGGGTTTATGTAAGTCAGCCCTTCCTTCCCTTTGCAGTCATTTTCTATGGAATGCAAAATAAACTTCAGAGCAAAGCAATTAGGCAGTGTCTCTGAAAAGTGATGCTCTGCCTGTTAAGAATAGGTATACAGGAAGGATCTGGTAAGACTTTCTCTCTCTGAGCTACAGGGCTTTAATCAACATCCTGCACAGGGGAAACTGCAGGAAAATTCTGTATTATTTTGCTCCATTACTCTGAAGAGTAGTGGAGGGGGGGAAGACAAACAACAAATCCCCAATAATCACAGCTCATAAATTCCTCATCATGTGAATGCCCCTTAGATATATCCACCCAGGAAGGTATGTGACAGCTTCTAGGCACAAACTAGTGCCTAGAAATTGGTGTGTACACTATCTAGTGCTTTGCTGATGAACAGGAAAGAGCTCTTGACTGGAAACAGGTTATTTTTCTCCTTCAAAGCAGTTCTATTTTCTCATCACCATGTTTCATAGTAATTCAATGATACACAGTTTCCACACCAGCATCATTTTCCCTAGCCATTTAATAACCGTGCTCTGAACTAGAGCTGCAGAGTACCTCATTATTCTGCACCAAAGGTAGGAGAGGAGGGGTAGATGTGAAGAAACACATCTGTTCCTGAGCGTGTCATAAGTAAGGTTATACTGCCAACTGCAGTCAGTATCCCTGCAGCAGCTGTAGGAGAGGAATGAAATGAAAGAAAAATCAAGATGGGAAAACATTATTGACTTTTTCTGCAGCAGTGAGTTTAACCTGAGTTTAATATCATCTGAATTTAAAATATTCAGGAGCTGCTGCTTGCTAATCCATTTGCAGAGCTAGATGAAAGCTTCTGTTATCTTTGGAGTGTTTGCACAATCAGAAAGAGTTAATGCTGGAGAGGTCTCTGCTGATGTTCCCCTGTGCCTCAGAAAGGAGACTCATTTACTCACATGTCCATGAAGGAAGTCAGACCATTTTGAAAAAATGTTATGAAAGCAGCATCTGAGGTAACCTTCACTGCTGTGCTGAGGCTGAAATGTCCTCCCTACCTAAAGTTTAGGGAGGAAAACTTCAGAGAAAAGCATCTTACAAAGACATATGAGATGTGGATCAGCTTTCTTAGTTACTTCAAAAGCTGGAGAGTTTGGGTTTTATTCTCCACAGTGCTGTTAGTTCTGTCTGATGTGATCTGGTCATCCAGGTCCAGGCATGCAGAAGTAGTAGGTCAGAAGGGCCTTGGGGTAAGGCTGACAGGATAGCACTGCCATCAACTGGCACTGTTGATGTTCTCCTGGCAGGGACCAACAAATCCCAAAGCAGAGAAAAATCATTAGGCACTGCTGAAATGTTTGGCTTTTGCGGTTTTTGTCTACTGTTTCTCTCAGTTTTCTCAGGGGTACAGGTTTGGCCTTAATCCTGAGAGAGTCGGGAGTAAGTGAGGCTGCTTTTCAGAAAATGATATTCAGGAGGTCCAGAACATTAGTGCTTTCATAACACCTGTTAGAGTGTTTAAGATGGAAAGTCTTGCATGAAATGCGATAAGCCATTTTCAAAAGGCCTCTTTTTGGATTTTAATGCTTTCAGAAGGCTCCTGAGACACCAGCCCAGAAGTCTGCCCCTTTAATAAATGAGATACCAAATCTTATTTAATATTGTCTGTTTCAGAGAGGATGCTCCTGGCAGATGCTGTTTATTGAAACAAAAGCTTGATGGGTTTTGCTAATGATGGTGCTTCCTAGAAAATATTTATGTTCTGGGAATACTCCAAGTTTTGATCTTTTGTTTTGAGTTTTTATTGATGGAGTCTAGTACCCTGTTATGGCAAATTTATTCTTTCCTTTGAGTTATATGTATTAAACCTTTTCTCTGTCATTAGTTTTCCTGTCTTCAGAATGAGAATTAGCATTGCAAGATATGCAGGTATGGGTGAAAAGATGAATTGTTACTCTTTAGAAAGGTAATTAACCTCCAAAGGCAGCTGCCAGGGAGCTGCCATTATATCATCAGTTGTACTCTGATTCTGTTTTAGTCTTCTGCTGTCCTCCTCCAGCTCTCTGAGGTGTGTTGTTTATCAGCACAGTTCAGTGAAAGCAGGAAGATAGATACCTTCAGCACAACACCTGCAAAAGAAGCAGGGCTTCAAATCTCCAGCTTTCAACAGAGTAACACCCTGTGCTTTTTCTCCCTGCCCATCAGGATGCAGAGCAGGGCTGTGACCTTGACAGTGCACCTTGGCAGGTGTTGGCAACCTCTAGTGATGCTGATTAATTGTGCTCGCTCGGTGCAGGGGGGGCTGCTCATTAATTCAAGCCTGTGTAAGGTAAAGGGAAGACCCTTAAGACAGGGTCCTTAGACAGAAAAGACCTTGCTGGTCTGTGTCAGGGAAAGACAGCTTTTCAGAAGGCACATTGAGTTTGTGGGAGAGAGAAAGGAGAAAGTGCATCTCTCTTGCTGGCAGTTCAGGTTTGAATCCTGATATGAGTGTATTGTAGCATTGATAAAGAAATATTTAGCTTGTCTACAGGCAGTTTTTTACTAGTAAACAAGAAACATTGTTCCAAACAGAGATGATTAACAGTGACAGAAAAATTTAGGAACTGGGTAGAAAGCTTTGTTGTGCCTTGATCACAACTACCCATTATGTCAGTAGGTTCTGATTTTTTTCAGACTAATGGTAGGTGTACAGGCATACAAGCATGCTACTGTGCACTGATCTTGCCCTCAAGGGACTGTGGATTTATCTCTAATGCTGTCAGATTTATTTACAAAAGATAGAGTACATTTACAAATGCTCCAGTGTGCTCTGTTGTTTGGAACAGAGTGAAACCTGCTCCCAGTGGGACATGGGAAAATGGGAAGGAGGTTTTTAAGGCTTTGCTCTCTGAAATCAAGTGGCTGTTAATTGAAACCATTGATGGCTTTCTATCTACACACATGGAAAAAAGAAAACACAGTGAGAATTTCATGAGGAATGCCCTGTAGAGAGCATACATTTTGTTGCAATGCTGGTAGAGTGCTCAGCTCTGTGTGATAATGGTAGCAACAACAGTTGTTGCAATCTTTTGCTATTGTTGCTGTAATGCATATTTGCCTATTGTAGGAGTTAGGATCTCTTGAATCCTTCAGTGACCAAACTATAGTTTAGATAGGTTAGCTTTTCCACCAAAAAAAGCTAGGAAGATGTGGAAATGATTGAGAGACTTCTCAAGAAAGACCCTGCCATGCCTCCTGGATGTCTAACTGGCAATTAGTAATTAGTTAGTAATTGGGTTTTTTTCCCTAGATACTTTTGTGTCCTAGATGCTTCTTTGTGTCATTATCTAGCTAGGTTTGTACATGCAGTCTCTACCTCTGGAGAGACTACTCTTACTAGTTCAGGGCAGATTTCTAGAAAGTTTGAGGGCTTTCCTCCCTCCTCTTATGTCTGTTGCAGCAGATGTATCATATCCAGATGTGGTGCCACAGCTGTACAACCCTTTGCCTTCCTCACCCATAATGTGGTTGGATCTTTGTGCACATGGACATGTGAATCTCTGCAGAAAAAGCAAGACTACTTTCACAAAAATTTTTCCTTATGTAAGAAGCACATTGTCCTTAGCAGGTAGTGAGCTCTCTTTAAAACTGAGTGCTTCAGTAAGGTATCCAAATGCCACACTGAGAATTAAATGAACATTAGTATACAGACACTAGGAACGCACCTAAGCAGCACTTGAAGCTGTCAGGTATGGGCAATTGCTTTTGCATGAAGGCAGTTGTTTCTAAAATTAGAATTAGCTTACTCTGTTACTGCTCTTTATTTCACTATTTATATTGCATTACAACATTAAATGGTGCATCTATTGAAGTGCAACTCTCATTTGGATTCATGGGTTACAGCCTCCCACAGTCAATGGGAGTTTGAGCACTGATCTTAGCAGGCTCTGGGACAGGTGTAGGCAGAGAACTGGCTTTGTCTTCAGAATGCTGAGCAAGCTGCACCCTTCTTCTGTTTTTGAGAGCTAAACTCGTGCAGTCATTTTCTTCAGGTTTTTGTTCCACTCTAGGTAGGCTGTAGATTTCATATGTACATCCCTACATCCCTATGCAATCATTTTGTGGTAGTAATCCTTTATAAACAACTTTCCTTGGTCAGAATAGTAATTTCCTAGAGCTTTGAGAGTTTCTGTAGCAGAAATGTTTCCTCCCAACAAATAGTATTATATCTCCTGACAAATGACTAGTAAAAGAACTGTGGATTTGTATGGGTTTGTTTCTCTTTGCTATCTCTGCTACTTGAAGTATTCTCAGGAAGGTCAACTGACCTTTATTGAGCCCCAGCCATTGGCAAGATGATATCCATAATGAATGTACTTCAAGCAGCCAGTGCTCCAGCATGAGAGTTTTAACAGCTGACCCCGTCAGTACAAATAGTGAAAGACAGGAAAGATACCTCTTTTCCTAGAGGAGAGCAGCTTCCAACTGGTGTGTAGCCGAACCGAGAAAGCAGGAAGCAGCCAGCAGCAAGAAGGAACAGGAAACAGGAAGAGGAAATCTCAATTCTCTCTTAAATACACAAAATTACATCATTCTTCTGTGCAGTCCGTGATTTGCTGCTTTCCTGTCTCTCTTGAATGATGTCTCAGGGTTACAGTTCTTGACCCCCCGGTGCAGAGATGCCGCGATGATGATTTACAAGTGTGCATCTGCGAGGTTTCATTCTTATCTCTTATCAGCTTCTCGGCTTCTCCCGGCAAATTCTTTTGGGGGCGGGGGGGAGAAAGAGTTCAACTACTGAGTCCTTTTCTTTTAAAGAAACAGTGTCCATATCCAAACTCAAAAGTTCAAAAGGGAACATGATGTACACTGTTAAATTTTAATCACTCCAGGACAGAATAGTAAAATGAAAGCCAATGTCAGGCTTCAGGCCTGTAACTCATACTTTTAACCTCCTGGTATACTGGACATAGTATCATGTGCTCCACAATGACCACAGTTTTAGTAGCACTCATCTTGTGATTCTTCCATAATATGATGGCAGTGTTTTCCCTGTTAGGCTGAAGTATCTAAGGCAGCATATACTCGATATATCCTGTAGTGAGAACTGTCTGAAAGGTGGCAACGTGCTAGTCTGGGCCTTGAGGGAATCCAGCAAGGCTTAGTGTAAATGAAGTGCTTCATCACTACGCTTGCTTTTTTCTAATCTGTTTCTTCTTTTTCTCAAGCCGAAGAAAATGGTCCAAAGTGTACACAAACATGCATGTTACTGAAGTAACCCTTTGTACATGTTACCTAGGGGTTTTGCCACATGAACTGTCAGGCTAGCCAAGTGCACAGTATGCCACAGGCAAATATTGATGGGAAATCCCCATTCTTCACTGTTTTTTGAGAGAACGAAAATGGGAGGTCGTCTCTGGAGGGGAAAGGCTCACACATCAGCCCAGTGCCTTATAATTTTTTTTAAGTTTGCACATGTATTAAGCATAGCATTTCCCTCTCTTAGTGATAGTGTGGCTTTCTGCTTTTAATCAGGGGTGTTTATTGCACTGTCCTTGAGGTATTTGTGCTTGATTGTCTCCTTGGGGAGAAACACTTGAGGTTTTGAGATGGACTAAGTTTCTGGTTTAGTGTTGTCTAACATCTTTTACAAGAATTGCCTCTTTCTCTTTGAACATTGAAACTTGGATCTTATGATATATCATTTATACAGGGAGAGACCAGCCGTGCCCACTTAAGTATCTCTGTTTTCCCATTTGTACAGTACACTCAAATGTACTTCTGTTTCATGCTATATTCATAACTGACCTAAAATGAACTCAAGCTTTTGCTGTTGCACATTGTTACTGAGTGTAATGGCAGAGAGCATCATCTGCATTGATTGTTTGGGGTTAAAGCTCTCTGACTTTGTTTCTCCACTCCCTGGTTCAGCCAGTGCTTTGTGGCTCTCCTGTGACACTGGGTGGTGTCACACGAGTTGGCTCCTCTTGGAGATCCTGAGGTGTGAATTGAAATCGCTCTTTTTGGCATTTTCACTTTCTTTGAAAACTAGAACAGTATTGCTTCCTCTGTGCACAAAGTGGTCTTAAGTAATACTTTGTTGTTGTTGTTAGATTAGGTCTTTAACTACAGTCTTAGGTTTTACTCATACGCTGTTGTTACACAGGCCTTAAGTGCTCTGCCCAGAAGGTAGGGACCAAGTGAGCCCATAAGCAGATGTGGTCCCTGGGAATAAGGAAACATGAATGCATCTGAACTAGAGACTCTGAAAAAGGGAGTTTCTTCTAATTTCCTTACCTAGGGTACTCCTTGGAGTTTACTGAAGCCTTTGTCCTGCAAATAATCCAATGCTAAATGCTTTAGGCAAGAGATGGAAACAAATAACTGAGGTTAAAACTTACTAGCAGACAACACTTCTTTGGTTAGAGGCTCATTTTCAAATAAAGGTGTTACCAGCATCACATATCTGTGATGCTTTATATGCTTTCTATTTTGTCAAATACAGGAGGGACAAATTGCACAGCAACAACTATAACTCATTCAATTAGTGAGGAATGTAGAATTCAATGAAAAAAAAAATCACAGGTTTTGAAAAGACCTACAGCAGTCAGCTGGTGGTGTCCCTGCCCTGATGATTCCAAGTGCATGTTCTTTAGTTTACTCAGTTGGTAAAGGAGTCTTCCATTTCAGAATCCTGATCAAAATCTGTGTACTTTATGATCATTTGGATCCAAACCAAAGGTGCCAAGTGTTATTTCTGTTCTATAGTCCAAGTTAAGGTCTGAAACTCAAACACTGCTGATTTCAAAGGCATGTTCATATCAGGGCCATTTGTTTCTTGTCTGCTTTAAGCCATTTGATTTCCCTTTCATGTGAGCAGACTTGACCCATGCTCTGAGCTAGTTGGCAGCCATGCTGTTGTATTAGCAGAACATAAAATTTAAAATGATATATCCAACTGAGTCTCCGCACAGCTTCTAGTGATTTGGTAGAGGTTACATGCATTCACCTGAAAAGGACTAACTGAACATACTCTGATCTTTTGAATGACAGTCGTCTTTGCAATACCAGAGAGGTCTCTGTCTCTATTAATGCACAAACTATTTCCTGTCCTGCTGTGCTGCAGCACATAGACCTGTGTTTTCAGGTCTATGGAATTTAATCTTCTACTAGATGTTCTTCTCAGCAGCATTGCTGGGATTTTGGTGTGTTATGGCATGGTAGGGGTGAATTTGTTCTGGATAGCCTGTTAATTTTTCTTTTTGTGTAGGAGTCAGGTGGTTCCTCACAGGAGGGAACAATAACCCTGCTGGTTATATAACCCTTCTTCTTATACTGACACTTGTTCATTACATGCAGGTGGACTTACTGTTCTGTATAATTTTGAGTACAGCTAGGCTTCCAGATACTTCTTTTTATGAACAGAGGATACAAAAGAAAAGTAATAGAGATGTGATTATTTTGAAATACATCCTTATACTCAGAAAACTGTAAGCATTTATTCCTTGGTTCCTAATTCAGTGCTCATCCAAACTTAGCGAGTTGAACCATATTTGTAAAGTTATTACCAATTGCTAAATTACAGAAGCCTACTTTTTGTTCTGTACTTCAGATCCAGATGAATGCAAAATCACAAGTCACTTGAACTCATATCAGGTTAAATAAAAGAAAGATGAGAGAGAAACTTGAGATGGAAGTATTTCAGGGTGTTATCACATACTGCCTGAGCACTTAGATTCCAAGGTGATACATACCTAAAATGCCAAAGACAGATGTATCTGACATTATCTCACCCTCTAAATGCTCAGTAAAATTGCAAGAAAACCAAAACAATAGAGAAACAGATTTTTTCTTCTTTTTATACCTCCACCTGTGACAGTTACCCTTCAGATAGCCTGTCACATCTTTTGATAAAAGGTCCATCTTCAGTTTTAAATGGGAGCTATCTATGCTGAAGCATACATTCAAAAGCACTTTCTGTAAACAGTCTCTCAGGAGCCTTTAGCTCCCTGCTAATACAACAACAGCAGCAACAAAAAAATCAGCTCTTGAGTCAAGCTGTCCTTGTTGAAGGAGGCAGGTAGGAAGCCTGGCAGAGGCTGCATTTCAGCATATGTGGCTCTGAGCCTGGCTCCACACTGCTCTGGCCCCTGGCAAGTCACTTCTGTTTGTCCCATGCGGGTGCAAAGGTAGATTGTTTCATTTACACACACACAGGAGTTCATAGCCATTCTGCACAGACAAAAATTATTCAAGCCAGTGAGGAGTCAGACAGTCATTCCTCTCCTCTCCTTGAAAAAATCTAGGGCAACTCTGTGGAAGTAAATGAACCTGTGCTTTGCTCTCATGAGCAATTTTAGGGACATGTCAAATTTATGTGGCTCTGAAGAAAAAAAGCAAGAACTTAGGCCAGCTTCTCACCAGGTGTAGAATGGTGCAAATCCTTACACTCCTAGGGAATTGTGTCCATTTACTCCACATGAGGATCTGTCCCCAAGTTGGCTGGGAGCAGACAGGAGTCTGTTCCCTGACCTCCTGCAGCAGAAACTACAGGACTTTGGATGAAAGAGAAGCCTGTAATGAGCCCAAGACTGTGTTCCCCCTCCCCCCAGCCCCTCCTTTTAGCACAGAGTGTTGTGAAGAATACTTGATTGCAGAAAATGCATTTTGTTCAGTGGTAAAAAAAACCCTGAACTCTACTGAAGGACATGTTTTTTTCTACCACATGTGCAGTGTCCAGTAGAGATTAATTTAAAAGAAATAATTTTTTTAAAAAAAAATGTCAAGTGCCATCAAGAGTGCATTTATTAAATCATTCAGCCAGGAGGGAATGAAAAAGTCTGCAACATGCTGCTTACTTTTCTGCACTGAAGGAGCTCACTGGGTCTGCAGCACAGCAGAAAGGCAGTGATGGGCAGAGGTGTCTATGCAAGTGTGGGGGGAATGAGGATCTCTGTGGGGGGACTGCAGGCTGCACAATATGAGGACAAATAGTGAGTAGCAAGAATCTCTCTTTTGAGATAAAGACTTTAAAAGATTTTTCTGAAAGGGGATGCCTAGTATAGACTTGAGGGGTGGGGGAAAGAACCACAAAAAAAACCCCAACCTTCCAACAATAAACCTTGCTGCAGTGGTGAACTCAATGGTGCCACCTGGAGTACCTTTTCACAGAACACATGATGCTCTGAGTGGATCGGGTGACTAGGAAGATTAAAGCAGATGAGCTTTCTGCATGTAAAGCAGCCAGAGACAGCATGATGGATCGTTACTGAATACATTACTGGCCATGCATAAATGTGTTGTGATCTTCCTTGTTGAAGTACTTTCACCATCTCTCTGCTAGACTATATTACTTGACTCGTAAGAGCCAAAAATATTCTTTACTTCTCTGTATTTTGTCCGTAGTGATCTGTGGGATGACTTGCATTGTAAGTATGGTACTACCACCTATAGTAAAATGTTAAAAATGTCATCTAAACATCCTACAGCAGACCAGCAAGGTGAATCAGGTAATTGGCTGCGTGTAGGGTCTGGAAAGTAAGTGGGTTTTGAGATGTTTGAGAGGCACGTGGCTTGTTTCTCTTTAACCCTTTCTGGTTATTTCAGCATTGCCTGGTACAATGGTGAATGCTAGTATAAAACAACAAAGAGAGGGATTCTTTTGTCGTGTAGTTTCCAGTCATTTCTATTTGATACTTTATTAGACAATTATCAAGAGTATCTTGTGCAGAGTATGTACCGCATAACAGTTAAATGATCTTTAGCACACAGTGTTTGGCTATGTAATACAAAGATTTTTGTGAGTGATGCAGAAGCATGGGAAAAAAATCTCTTTTGCTTACAATTGAAAATCAGAATCAAAGCAGCTGTGTGATCTGGTGCAGTGACAACAGCACTGGGAGTTTGGGCAGTCCTAAGGTACAACTGCTGAGGTACAGGCAGGTGATCTTGGTCTGCACAGCTGAGCTCCTGGGGACAAGCTTTTTGGTTACATGGTTTGTACCACTGTCTCCTGCATCGGTTAGAAGAGATTTGGTGTGGGCTTGTCAGTGTGAATCATTACCTGCCTTTACACCTGTGGGTTGTCAGCTACCTTGTAGAGTCTATAATCTACCCCCTGAATTGAGCAAGCCTTTATTATGCCAACACCTATTCAGAAGTGCTTTTCACTTCTTAATAAACACAAGCGAGAAATGCAGAAACTTTATTCCTACTCTTCCCTTCACCAGATCAGTAAAGATAAAATGGAAATTTGAGGAAAGATTTAAAGCAAACTTTTATGCTCAGATTTATTTTTTTTCTCAGAAATAATGAAAGAGATTTTGAAGCAAGGTTTAAAATGGTGATATTATTTCTTCATTTAAATCTTAGAAGCATTTCAACAGTCTTTATTGCAATGCTTATCATACTGGCAATTACTTTTGAGGTATATATATAAAGTACAGATATACCTGCAAACACAGTCTTCAATTTATATTCAGCATTACTGTTGGTCCTTAATATTGTACTGTGCTAATTAAGTTGTAATGAACAAACAGACAAACATATATGCTTTCCAAGCTTTTCCCTCTAGTACTGTAAGGAGGTTTTATCTACATTATGACATTAATTCTCCATTTACATACAGTTACTGAGCCCTTTGGATATAACCTTCAAGAATATTGATGCTTTCTATTTTCAACATTTTAATTTCTGTCCTTAAAAAGAGATGTCAACAGGCAAAAAGTGCACTGTAATGCCTTATTATGCAGCTCAGCTCCATCTCTAATACTGAGAATATTTGTCATTTATTCAAAACTAAAGAATTCATCCCATAAATACACCTCATGGTATTTTTAGTGATAAATAAATGATACAAACACTACATTTTTCACTCTGAGATGTAAATATGGTTTAGTTTGGATTAGTACCTAGCCAGTATAGGTACATCATTTTCTTCAGTGCTTCCATTATTTTTTTCTTCAAGATGTTTAGAACTCATAAAATCATAGACTAGCAGGTTGGAAGGGACCTCAAGGATCATCTGGTCAATTTGTGCAGGACTCAATACAAAATGACGTGTTAATAGAAGGCAACTGGTTGCCTCTAGGCAGCAAAATATCAGTTTTTCCTGACCTCAAAATGTTTGCTTGTTGTATGAGCTGCAGAGAAGGGAACCATTTGGCTTGGCTCTTCTATAATTTTTCTGAGCTGTTCAGCAAGGCACACAGAGATCCTCTCTGGCTCCCACTTACACTGCAATACGTTCAGAGTTGCTGGAAATTTCATGGCATAAATCCCTGCCACACCAAGCAGTGGCCTGGCTGTGTGGTTTTGGCTTTGCTCATCTCGATGGGGACCCTGAGGAATAAATAAACTGTAGGCCATTTTCACAGGACAGCTTTTCCACAGTTGCTCTTCAGAATTCACTTGCACCAATGCCAGACTGTTGTGTGTCAGGGGAGGCCAACCTTGGCTCCTGCACTGTAAGCTGGTACTTCAACCAAGTAAGCCCAATGAGTCCAAAGGAAATCTGCCAGCACAACCAGGGTTAGTTTTGTCTGTGAAATCAAGGACTTGTGATGGTTGTTCCTTTTGAACTCAGTTTTCATCCTTAAAAGAATTCTGAGATGCAATTGCTTGCTGAGCAGTCCTGTGGGCTAGCACTAGAAATGGCTCCATAGTCCATAGCCTAAAGCATAACCTGTACCTGAGTCCTGAGAAAAATACATGGATGTACACACCTTCTCTGTAGTTGCATTTGTTTTCCAGCCTCTGAGTGACTAGTAGTGAAGAGCAGCTTCTCCTTCAGGAGTTGTGCAGTCTTGTTCCTGCAGCTGAATGAAGCTGGAGAGGCGTGGTAGCAAAACGTATTAGAGTTCACATCAGGCCCCCGAAGACATGGGGAGGTCCTGAAGTACACCAGGACATCAGAAACCCTGGAGGAGTATTAAAAGCCATGACAGCAAGGTCTGAGAGGGCTAGAGAAGCATAAGGAGAGAGTGTGACTGGTTCAGGACAAACGGGTGACCCTGTGGTTCTCTCTCCCTGTCTTTCTGTTCCATGCTAGGTGCATGATCCCCTTACATTGCACTAGAACAGCATGAATCTCAGTTGGAAGCAGGAACTTCAGATATGGGGAAAAAAGTAGATATGCAAACCTGGGCCAATGTCTGCATTTCCTTCAACCTTGTAGTTTTTCTTTTCTTTTTCTGGTGGCAGCAACCCAGTGATGCCTCCCTGGGATGTTTAACTTTCTAAAAGCAGCCTTTAATGAGGATCCTGGGGGATTGCTTGCAGAGAGTACCCTTAAAAGCCACAACCTGTTGGTCTGTCAGTGCAATATTATGCATAAGCAGGTGGTTGTTCCATTTCTTGAGGTGTCTAGTGTTAGCAACTGAAAGTTGCTTTTTGATGCCTTTAGGTTTCAAAGGCTAAAACACAATAGCTGAGAATTGCCCAGGACATCTGTGAGAGCCTGCAGAGTACTGTCCAGAGCTCTTCACAGAGGCATGGAGGAAGAAATATGCAGGACTCTAAAGCAAGCTCAAAGCAGTGATGAAACCCTCTGCACCTCTCATCTTGAATTTAGAGGTTTGATCTCAGAGCATTCCCTGTGCTAGCATGTGTTTTCTGAAGTTTTCCATTAGCAACATCTATAGCTAAATTGAGATTTCTGTCTGTTTTTCGCAC
Organism: Bucco capensis; assembly: GCA_013396975.1. Taxonomy (NCBI): domain Eukaryota; kingdom Metazoa; phylum Chordata; class Aves; order Piciformes; family Bucconidae; genus Bucco; species Bucco capensis. Next base: position 110,553 of record VWZO01002744.1, on the reverse strand, counting down.
TGGAAGGATTTCTGCAAAGATGACTGGTTTAATACTAGAGAATGATAATAGAGCTACATTAGAGTTTTTAACTAGGGATTATGGATTACCCAAATTGCCATTTCCCTCAGAAATGACGGCGTCTACAAGAGATAGCAGTCTGCCACAACTTTTAGATGACTGACTTCCATGTTTAATGGAAGCCAGCAATAAGACTCCTCTTGTTGCAGAAGTGTTCACCTGTAATTATCATAGATAAGTCATATGAAAGTATTTCCAACAGCACATAAATCTCAGTCAGATGGGAATAAATTGTAGTTACCTGAAAACCAGACTCAATTTCCATTTTCAGTGAAACTGAACTTCTCAGCTGAGAGAATTTGATGTTTCTAAAGTGTTTCCCTTTGAGGTTTGTGGGACTTTCATTGTTTTTCTCTTTCTTCTTTTCTGTCAGCAACCTCTTAGGCATATTTCATATTTTCTCTAGAGATATTTTTTTTTTAAGACAATGCACTGAGGAATTAGTTCATGCAAGTCATCCCTGAGCATAACCAGAAAGCCTTGGAAGTGATGAAATGGGTTTGTGTCATCTGTGAATGCATTGATATTTATCCCTATTATCCTTCACATTTTCAATTCAAGTAGCACATAATTTATCAGCTCTGTTGTTAAATGCTGCATGTAATTGTGTTTAGTAGCAAGCTTGGTGGGAGAAAGGGGAGAAGAATGGAAAGAGAGATAACTATGCACTTCTTCCCAGGAGAAGTGTAGAGCATTACTTGCTTTGAATTTGGTGGCCATCTCCTCTTTCCAAGTACTCCCATAGCACCATGTTGTAGAAGTGGAGCAGCATACTAAATGTAAGAACATAGTTCAGCATGGGCAACACAGGTAAATGTCTTACTGGAACAAGGCAGAGCATGAGACTGGAAACATTTTGAGAGCTCACCAAGATGAAGAGTTGCATAGCAACCCCACTGCTCATTGCCATCACTCTGACAGTGAAGTCACGTGGATATAGGATGTCAGTGCACTGCAGTGGTCTCCTTCCGGTATCAATATTATTCTAGCTTGGGAATGTTTTATAGTTTCTAGCCTCTTTCCAGAGATCATTGAGGTGATATAGCTAACAGGTCGCGCCACGTAGATAGGTATTAGCTGCAAATGATGCTGGGAACAAAGCTGGTGATGTGCTTGAACTTTCTGTAGGAGAACATGGATTTGTCTGTGCTCACTGGCTGAACTGCATTCAACAAAGTCAGAGCAGAAGACCTGACAATCAGATCCCTTAATGTGTTCCTTCACACAGCTGCAAATTAAGTCACACAGTTACTACATGTCCAGGGAACACACCTATAAATGGCTATAAAGGTAAGAAAATGCAAAAGGGACAACCTGTGGCTGGATAAGAGACTACATTTTATTCCCCAAGTTAAGGCTATTGCAGTCTGTGTGACAGCTGGTTCTTCTGTGGTTTCTCCTTTTCTCCTCGTCATCCATGGTCTGTTGACTTCTACTGATAGAACAGTCCTCTGGAAGGTGTTCTTGCCTATGTCTTTGTCAAAGATACCCAGGTGGATTCTAACCTGGCTCCTTTGCATCTCTTAGGCCTGAAAAAAAGGCACTGAAAACATCTAGATCTTCCTGCTAGGTGTTATCTCACGCTCTGGAGGAGCTGCAATGCAGTGAGCATGTTGTGAAGTGACAGACACCTAGGTGGATTTCACTGCACTTGGTAAACCTGGTTGGGAGATAGCACTTGTGTAACTCTATTACCTGTTTCATTAGAACAGCACTGAAGAAGCGCACTGCTGTTGGAACATGCTCAGTGCCTGCAGTGTGGGGCAGCCTAAGTGTAACAGGGAAAGATCCTTTTTCTTCTGTTGTCTATCCTTGCGATCAGGAAAGTAGATCTGTGAACTGCAATAAAACTGTATTCTCCCAAGGTGCTTAGCTTATGGGAAAAATGAATGTTGTGACCTGCAACTTGGCACCTTACAAACTTCCATGCTAAGCCTAATCTTCCAGTGTGAAGTATTTGAAAGGAGGAGCTTTCTTTGGTTTGGTTTCCCCAATGGGAGAATGCCGGTCCTTCTATACAGACATTGGCAGAAACTTGTAGGGCTTTGCCTTTTTGCCTGTTGAATGTTGATTCTGTGCTACAAACCTGAGTTGACATTGCCTAATTGAACAGGACAAAACAAGGCAACTACCAAGCTGTTCACAGCTATAGGAAGGCTGGACAACAAAGAGACATAAAGGTAATTCTAGCGATAAGCACCAACTGCATAGCTCTTCCATGCCCTCTCTCAACCAGACTGGTAGGGAAGAGTTTCTCTTGCTGTGGTGAAAGCATGCCCCATGCACTGACTAAAGGAAAAATCTTGTGCTGTAGCTCCATACTTAAGAAAGAAAAAAGTGAAATAAGACATGCTCTGCTCTGGTGTATTAACCATTTGGGAGTGATAACAGTGAAGAGTGCTGTCTTAGGAAGAACAGGAGATGTGAGGGATTTGATCAAAAAGGGTTGCTAGGCTGAGAGTTTGATGTGAGCCCTCACTGTGCCAGAAGAGCAGCTTGTCCCCTGGTAATAGATTAGCAGAAATTTCTCTGCCTCTCTAGCATATCAACAGCAGTTTGCTTGTTTTGTTACATAAATAGATTAAGCTTTAGCAGAGCTGACTGAACAGTTACTTTTCTTTCGGCTTCTGTGGCTGTTTAATATTTTGCTTGTCTGTCTCTTCAGGTGCACAGGGGAGACAGAGCTGCTCTCTAGTCTGTATCAAGACAAGCAGAACTTGAGCAACTGGGGAGAGAGGATGAACTGCCACAGCAATGCCAAAATTTCTGACTCTCATTCTTGAGCTCTGCTGTTAGTGTGTCAAAAATTGGAAGTTTAACTGGGTGAATAAACCTCAGGCCATAAAATTCATAACAGATCTTCCCAGGGGGATTTAGTGGGTCCAGTTTTAATTCTTCTTTCCATTTGACATGGGAATCATGTAATTTATGCAGTTCTGGAAACGTGGAACCAGGCAGCTCTTCTAAGTATTGCTCTTTTTTTATTTATTTAAGTGCTGTACTGACCAGTTACTCTCCTTATTAGATCAGAGTTTTTTAAATATTTTAAGCAAATTGATATCTGAAGGAGCTTGCTATATATTTCTGGAGGCTCAATACTTACTACCTAAAAGCTAAATGGACTTACCATTTGTTAAAAGAAAAAATCACAGTACTGTCTGTTACACTGTGAATACCTGCTGTGGTGAGGTCAAACACAGATGACCTCAGTGACAGAGCTTTCTTTAAGCAGTTTTGCAAATAGTAACAGTTTCTTTTGTGGATAAATTGCTTTATGTGTTAAGTTTCTATTTAAGAAGCTCATCTAAAGTCAGATTGCTACAGGGCCGCTACAGTACTTGCATCACAAGCTGAATCCTACGTTGAATTTAGTATCTGTTATTACTTTTAACCTAATACTTACCTCTTAGCAAGCTCTTCAGGCATATTTACTAATAGATTCAAGAAATATTTCATGCCTAAGGTAGGAACTTATTTATCTCACTACTAGGGATCCACAGAGTGGAAAGACAGAGAAGGAAGATGCAGTAAAGGGAACTGACAGCATGTCTTGCTTGTGTGCACTGAGATGATAGTGAAACCATATACCTAACTATTTACACAACTGAATCCTGTGCAAGAACTTACTCTTTAACCTGCTCAAAATATGCCTGTTCTTCTGTGGTGAAACTCTATATAGGGATGAAAATGAATTTTTCTTGGGCAGTGGTGAAAGGAGTATGGTTTGTTTGGTTTTTTTCTTTCCATCCTGATATAGACTTGTTAGAGAGCATCCAGATGAGGGTCACAAAGATGGTGAAGGGTCTGGAGGGGAAGCCGTATGAGGAACAGCTCAAGTCAATTGGCCATTCAGCCTTGAGGAGACTGAGGGGAGACCTCATTGCAGCTTATAACTTTCTCACCAGGGATGAAGGAGGGGCAGGAGCTGATCTCTTCTCTCTGGTGACCAACCACAGGTCCCCAGGGAATGGCATGAATGTGCCAGGAGAGGTTCAGGTTAGATATTAGGAAAAAGTTCTTCTCCCAGAGAGCAGTAGAGCTTTGGAGCAGGCTCCCCAGGGATGACGTCAAGACACCAACTCTCACTGAATTCAAGAAGCATCTGGACAATGTTCTTAGTCCCATGGTGTGACTTTGGGGTTGTCCTGTGCAGAGACAGGAGTTGGACTCGATGACCCTTGTGGGTCCCTTCCAACTCAGCACATTCTGTGATTGTTACTGTGATCATGGGATTGGGTTTTTTTTCTCTTTTGCCACAGTCTTGCATACCTGAAGTCATGGTGCTGCCATAGGCTTTTCTTGTGTGATGTTGCAGGAAATATCTTAATATTCATGACCTACCAGTAACATGTCATTAATGTAAGTTCTGCTTACAGCATCAACACATAGAAAACTGTCATTAATTCTTCAGGGCTAGCATCCTGGATTTAGCTTTACAGAATTTTCTGTGATACATGTTGATAAACCATGAGAATGATATCTGACTGTGGTCATCTTAAGCACAAAAGCATTATCAGCTGTTGAAGTCTGACCTGCAAGCTACTTCTCTATGAAGTGGCAAGTACTGCCTACTTTTATTTCTCTTTGTATAGCAAGGAGTAATAATAAGAACAAAGGATTGAGGGTAGCAGGTGAAGTTTGTTGGAAATTGTTTTCGTGTTAACCAGATTACTACTTTGCAGTAATCAGATGTTGTTCAGTTGCATTTTATTACTATTATAAAAGTGATTGCTTTGGTGGTTTGGAGAAAATTTGTTGTTGTTGGATTGTGGTTTTTTTTCTTTTAAATTACAGCTGTCAGGCCCTACTTTTTCCCCCCTTTCCCCTAGCAGTGCCTCAGAATTTGCTGTATTGCATCCTGATAGCCTTAGTGCCTTGTCCTTTAAATAAGTTCTGTGGATAAACAGAGACTTTGAAAAAGATGACAGACTCCAAAAAGGAAAAAAAAAAAATCAGCGCAGTGTTCCCTTGGGAAGTGTCTCTAATATCCTTGATATAGAGACTGTGTTTACTTCATTTTACTCCTGTATTATTTTCTCTTATTTTCCACTTCTCAAAAAGACACGAGGATCTTGCCAGGCACAATGTTGGTGCATGAACAACAAAGGACCCTAAAATGCATCCCCTTACATTCTGTGACAGCAGAGTAAAATACTGCAGCATTCTTTGAGAGTCCATTTTGTACCACTGCATTACAAGAAAGTGTCACAGATAAAATTTACTCCTATTTTCTGACCTAGAAAGACAAACAATGTAAGATTGCCATTAAAGAGAAAACCAGCTCAAGATTTATTCTTTAAAAGAAACACATGCTATTAATTCCTTCCTCTCTTTCTAGTTCCTTCTCCTTGCCCAGTTCCCTAGCAATCACTTCTCAATTTTGAATTTGCATTTCTGCCAATTTGGCACACCATATAGAAACAAAGCTTTTGAATAATATATGTGCTGTGCCTGCTCTGAAAGCATATATTGGCAAGGGCTTTTCTAACTCAAACTGCTATCCACTTTCAGAGATTACTTTTTTATTACTATTTAATTTCGGCACAGCCTGGGAGAAGCTGCCATCCAAGGTCCTGGAGAGCAGTGTTACATGGACAACTCTTTCCTGCAAGAATTTAGAGCCCATCAAAAAGCCAAAGCATCAGCCCTGGAAATTCAAATCCTGCATGTAAAGACCAAAGCTGCTCTCTCTACTGTATTCCCAGTAGGGTTCAGTGCTACTGCTCCTCAGGGACTTCTGGGGATTCATGAACTTGTTACATTCCAAATCTAGTTCAGTACTTATCATCTCTACTGAATGCCGATTACCACTAAGGGCAAGTTTTGACACCGAGGGCTGTTAGGAGCTGGATTGAGGACATTTCATTCCATGTGGAGGGCTTTTTTGAGAGACAACAGGTTCCTACTGACTCCTGCCAAGCCAAAAACAAAGTGTAGGCCAAAATTGTTAGTAGCTGACAATTCTGTAACTACAGCATCCTCACTTAGCTTTTACAAGGGCATATTTACAGATATAAGTCCTAGTAGGGGAGGCTTTTAATATTTTCTGATGTATTGAAACACAGAAGATGGACATGACACAGTTTACTTGGGTTTCAGTAACCTGGAATTATTAAGCACTTATTAGTTCTAACTGAAATGTATGCAAAATGTCCCTGAATCTAGTCCACCCTTCACAGCATACTACACAAAACACGCTTTAGGAGATTCAATTACTGGGTCAGGATCACGTATGCTAACAAAATACACTGCAACCTTGTTAGTCATGCCAAAGCAGCACTTCTAGTATTGATCATGGTTATAAAGCTGGAAGAATATGTTTTAGAAAGTTGTTTTAGAAAATGTTTGTGTTACAAACATAAAATTGAGCTGCTTTGTATGTTGATACTTGTGCCCATGCAGTTATGTGAATAATTTTATAGAAAGCCATGTGACAGGGTGATTCTGTTTAAAGAATTTGATACTAAGAGACACAAGAGACTATATTTTAAAAAGTAAAACGAAAATGAAAGTCTGTTTTTTCCTTCATTTCTCGTGGTTTTGTTTAAGAAAGCCAACCAAAGTTAAAAATTGATGATGTGTGAAATGCTGTTAGTTTAAATATGTACTTTCCTCTACTTTGGAGAAATACAAGTGAAAGAGAAACTATAGAAAGGTGGGGTTTTTTTGCTAAAACTTACTACTTTCTTGTATCTTTTTCAATTTCATGATACTAATTGTGTACTAACACAAACTGATGATATGCCAAATGACATGTTTTTATTTACGAAACATTATGGATAGATGTTAGTAAAATACTCCCCATTTTCTAGATCAGTTTTTTAATTTGTACAGTAGGAAAGCAGCTTGATATTTCATAAGATACAGTTGTGACTATTCTTCAGTGTTTTTACATAAAGTAATGCAAGCTGCATCACAAAATAGCTTTCCACAGAAAATTTAGAAAAAGCAGTGGAAAGCAACATGATGTTTCAGCTTCAGATTAAACCCCAATTTTTTTATCAGTAGGAAAACAACAGTAAAAAATGTATGATCACCATCAGTTCTCAGTATCAACAGTGACTGTGAGTCAGTTTTTTGATGGATGGTTTCTTTATGTCCTTACTCTATTAAATTGTCCCATTTGAATATTTAGCTCAGCTCCTTTGATTTCCTTCCTCTGTTTAGCTCTCATACTTCCCTGCACTTTCTAACATTGACACATAATGAGGAATCCTTTATAGATAATAGGATCTCTTTCCATTTTGTAGCCACTGTAACTCTGTTACGTTGCATACATTTGTCAATAAACTACAACTACATTCAATGCACCTAAAGCCATCCTCACTAATGGAATTTACTTACACAACTATGTTGGTCTGTTTTGCAGAATTGTTTCTTTCTGGTACTGTTTTTGTTTGATAAGTTTGAAGAACAAAACCAAAGTTAATAAGTAGCTGTAGCAGTTCCTTCACATGTGACTATCCTTGGAAAATATCAGTAGTTCATTTTCTCACTGTTGTGTTTTCTGCTCCTCCAATGATGTTTTTTCTTGTTGCCTCAAAAGTCTTTCTTCTGTGTTTGGTTTGTTGGTTTTTTTTTTTATTTTCCTGCCAAATTTTTGGATGATTTTCACGACATGCTTAGTGCTTTTAGCTGCAAGACTGTGTCCCTAATGTGTGGGCAGTAAAATGAGATAAGCCCACTGCAGATTTGAAAGGTGCTTTATGGAGCAACTCAGTATGGCTGGCACGCATACAAAGCTCACAGGGAAGAATGTGATGAGTGTATGGAAAACCAAATGCAGCAAAAATTTGTTTTGTTGTCTTGCTTATTTTCCTAAGCATGCTGACATCTATCTCTACAATAAAGTTAGCCTCACTTAGAATGGATTCTGTTGTTAACTGTACTGTCGTATAGTGAGTCTCCTGCTTAATCACAGCTGTCACATTACTGAAGTTTCTTGGCATATGAAGCTGTCAGCTTGCTGGATGGAGCCAGTCACCTGTCAAACAGCTGCCACCCCATATTCATACCCATCTTGAATCAGTCCTGTTCTTTAAGAGGCAAAAGTCCTCCTTTCTCTTCTAACACGTCTCAAGCTTGCAGCAAAATCTGTATTTCACCAAACATGCATAGGCAGTGCACATCCAATCTTTGTCAGTGTGGATGCTGTTAACATTATTTATACATTACCAGACATGAGCTGGAAGTTACAAGATAAAAGCTGTATTTTATGAGTGCTTCCAGAGGCACTACCCTCAGTTGCATAATTACCTGTGGCATCTGCTGGGAGCTGTGTGTTATGAAACAGTTTGAGCTATTGATTTGCATACACCTATTAATCTGTTTCCCCCCTTTTGTCAGCTGATCATGGCATCCTAGGCAGTCTCTTCTTCACCTAGAGGAGGATGTCAACCCTGCTTTCTTCTGAATCAAGGCACCCAATAAGTAGTATCTGTTGCGAAGGGAGAGGAAGCAGATGGAGGGTCCCATGGGTTACATCTATGTGTGTCTGTACGTGCATGAGAGAGCCTATACAGCAATACTTGGTATGTGTCTGTGTGTGAGAAAGGGAGAAATAGGTTGGTGGTATGCTGCAGGCTTCCTGTTGGCCTCCTCTGCAGTATTAGGAAGAATTGTACCTATTCAATCAAGCACATAACTGTAATTGATATTGGGGAACTCAGGTAATTAGACTTTTCCCACCTACCTTCCCCTTCCCATTTCAACTGAGAGGTATCATTCAATTACTTTTCTAAAGATTTCTGTGGAGTTAAAGGGGATCTATTAAATGTTTCTTCCAGCCCATTCCTCAGCTGGCTGCAGCTAAGCAGTGAGAGTATAAGCCATCTGTATCACTTTATTTGAATGGCAAAGTGCTTTGAGATCTTTGGGAGATGAAAAGCATTTCATACCAAATCACACCCTCGAAGTGTTTCATTAACTTCTTCTAAAATACTGTCTGCTCTTAATCTTGGTGAAAGAACTTTGAGGTCTCTATCATATAGTATAGTTATGAAGCAAGAGAAGATGTTGGTAATAAAAGGTGAACCTGGGCCATCAAGTCCAGCACCTGATCAAAACTTTCACAATGCCTGTGCCTCTCCAGCTTCACATTCTGGGTTTTGTTTGTTTCTGGATAATTTCTAATTGAATTGGAAGTTTTTCCTGAGTTTCTTCCAACCCATTTCTAAAGCCACTGCTGTTACAAATGAGCAGAAAACACGTTTGGCACTTGTCTGTCTCTCCATTTCATTTCCTTGCTTGGTTTTTTGTTTTGTTTTGGTTGTTTGTTTTTTTTTCAGTGGCCCAAGTATCTACAAAGGGAGCAGCAGCAGTCAAAATTAAACCTCACATCCAAAGGAATTACGAGAGAGGAAATTCATACTATTCTAGTACACAATAAGGCCTTCAAATGGTGGTGTCTCATTTTTAATGCCCCGCTTTGTGAAGAACTAAAGCATGCAGTTAAGAGAAGTATATAAGCAGATTTGATTTACTGGAGAGCAGTTAGCTGGGATGCCAGCAGCTTTTTTACTCAGACTGCATCTGTTGGCGCTGCAAGGAATACAATGGTGCCTTCAGGGACAGGCTGCTGACCCACCTGAGCATGCAGGCTCCTCTGAGCCACTGGCTGCTCTCTGCTTTGGTGTCCACTTAAAACTTTGCTCAGTGCTTCATTGTTTCCCCAGCTAATGAGTCTCAGGGTGAGAGTTTCTAAAGTTGAATCAGTAGTTGCTATTGCTGCTTTCTGCCAAGGCTTTAACCTTTTTTTAAACAGTTGTGCACAATGAGTCTCTGCAAATAGAAGTCTGTATTAAATTGGCACTGGAGTTTGTGCCCTGGAGTTTGTTCAGACACTAAACACAGCTGAAGGGAAACTCTGAGTTTTATTCTAAAATGTTAAGTACCCACCGTTTCCTCTCTTCTTGAGCAGGTGTCCCAGCAAGCCATACCTCCTAAATGATCCTGTTAGTTTGAGTTAAAGGCGTTTAGTATTATGACTCAGCCATTACAAGCTGTATCTTGATTATTCCTATCTCAGCTTCCATTCCATTCTGAGGCCAGCTGATAATTGCAGGGATGGGGCCAAATGAAATGCTGAAAGCAACTCTCTCAGCATGCCATGAGCTCTACAGGAGCCTTTTATCTACCAGGATGGCAAGCTAAACTAATAGGTCACGTACATATTCACTGTAGTGTACCCATGCCTCACACGTATAAACTTGCTATGTTCAGTATCCTAATCTTTATAGTGTTTGTGAGAACAGGCTCAAGTTACTGAGCAAGATGCCTAATATGATGCTTTCATTTAAGCATTCATACACAAGATTTGTTGTTTAAGAAGTATTTACACTTTAAGGTAGTCACACTATCGTAGAAAGCCACTAGGTTTGTCAGACAGGGTCTGCCCTTAGTGAAGCCATGCTTACTGTCTCTGGTCACCTCCCTCTCCTCCAGGTGCCTTAGCAGACCTTCTAGAAGAATCTGCTCTATGATTTTCCCAGGCACAGAGGTAAGGCTAACAGGTCAGTAGTTCCCAGGGTCCTCCTTTACACCCTTTTTGAAAATGAGTGTAACATGCCCCTTCTTCCAGTCACTAGGGACTTCACCTGACTGCCAGCACTTCTCAAATATTATTGAGAGTGGCTTGGCGACTACATCAGCCAATTCTTTCAGGACTCTGGGGTGCATCTCATCAGGTCCCATAGACTTATGTATGTTCAGGTTCTTCAGGAAGTCACGAACATGATTTTCACATACAGTGGGAGGGAATTCACAGCCCTGGTTCCCCACCTTGTGGTTTTTTAACTTGGGAGGTGTTGAAAGAGAGGTTGTCAGTGAAGACAGAAGAAAAAAGTTGTTGAGAACCTCAGCCTTCTCCTCATCTGTTGTTACTAGTTCTCCAGTCTTGCTCTTCAGGGGGGGAATGTTTTCTTTGACCTTCCTTTTTTCATTGGTGTTTCTGTAGAATCCCTTTTTGTTATTCTTTGCATCCTTTGCTAAGTTGAGCTCTAGCTGAACTTTAGCCTTCCTGACCTCATCTCTGCACCATCGGGCAGCATCTTTATACCCTTCACAAGACCTCTGCCCTTGCTTCCACTGCCTGTGTAGTTCCATCTTGGTTTTTAATTCGACCAGCAGGTCTTGACTCAGCCATGCTGGTCTCTTCCCTTTCTTACCAGATTTCTTAGACCTGGGGATCGAGAGCTCTTGTGCTCTATGAAAAGTGTCCTTAAAGATCTGCCAGATCTGTTCTGCTTTCTTGTCCTTGAGGACCGTTTCCCAAGGTATCCTGATGAGTAACTCTTTAAAGAGCTGGAATTTTGCTTTTCTGAAGTTCAGGGTCCTGAGTTTGCTTCTTGGCTGATTAGTGACCCTCAGGACTGTGAATTCCACCAGTGCATGATCACTGTAGCCCAGGGAGCCTCCGGTCTTGAGATCCCTGATGAGCTCATCTGCATTTGTGACCAGTAGGTCAAGTATTGCACCCCACCCCCACCTGGGTAGGGGTGACTATTTCTTGTGTTAGGAAGTTTTCATCCAGGCTTTCTAGGAGCCTTCTGGATTGCCTACTGCTTGCTGTGTTGTTTTTCCAGCAAATGTCAGGGTGGTTGAAGTCCCCCAGCAGGACAAGAGCCTGTGAGCCTGATGCCTCCTGTAGCTGGAGTAGGAATCCTTCATCAGCAGACTCCTCTTGATCTGGAGGCCTGTACTAGACTCCAACCACAATAGTTCTGTTTACTTCACAGTCTGAATATGCAAATACCCACAACATGTCTTTACAATGACATGAGAAATTACCAGAATTTTATTGCTAGTTTTCTCCTCTGCTCCCTCCTAGACAAAAATCCACCCTCAAATCATTTCTCTCATCTGGTTGGTATCAGCTGGGCTGACAATGTAAAACCATTGAGACCAGAAATAATTATGAAAGCTTAAGGGAAATCTGAAATGTGCATGTTCTCTGGAAGAAAGACAAAGCATATTTTCCAGATCACTGACACAAGTGAGCATATTCCATATAGGTTTTGCTAAAAGATATTTAAGAAAAAGAACCCTTTATCTTGTCAGTTTGATGGAAGGAATCAAAAGGATTTAAGTCCAAAAGTGGGACAAAAGACAGGGATGTGGATTATTTAAAGTAGAACAATTCAAAAGACTTTGTAGGATGGAGAAACAAAATGCTGCAGGCTTGATCCTCTCTTGCCTTGGCTTCTGAAGGCACTTGTGGTTGTGTGGGAAGTGCCACAACAGAGTACTGAGAGGACAGGCTCTGCTTGGCGAAGTGGACTGGGGTAAATGTTTCCAAGCAGAAAGAAGGATCTGCTTCTCCTTCCGCAGACCTGTAAGACTTGTTCAGTACTGCCTTCATGCACACCAGGGTCTTTCTGGTGGGAAGATTCCACCTCTTGGTTTCTCCTATCTTTCCTAGCAAGATGAGGGCGAGGGAACATGATAATGCTGAGAGAGTAGGGACTTCATTGCTCTGCGTTGTACTGGCAGGGACTGAACCTACTGAAGATGGAGTCAGCATATTAGTCATCAACTTTGGCCTTTCCTGGGCTATGTTTGGGACCCATCTAGCAGCTGCTTTGCCTCAGTAATTGGCACATACAGCACACCTTGTAGAGAAGGTGTCAGGCTGGGAGAGGGGGCTGGAGAGCCAGGATAATCTTCAGATGCCTGATTTATGAATGCTGAGGGGACTCCCTGAGTGAGCCAGAAGTGTGAGGTCAGCTCTGGTTTCTGTTGACCAGGCTGAGCCTGAGCTGAGTAGCAGCTCTGTCCTGTGCCTTTTGGAATGTCTGCATGTGTACCTACATGGAGAGGCCAGCAGTCTTGCAGTGGCACACTAACAGGTTTGAGTGTTTGCTGAATATGTCCGTGTCACTGGCTGAGTGAAAGTGTCGCCTTCACCTCTTCCAAAGACTCAGGAGACTTTCTGGTTTGTGAAAACCCCGGATCATAAACCCACCAGTATAAAACAGGACAGTTTCATTTTCTGAAATGCAACTAGATAGGTGGAGAGATTAATTTATGGTCCCTTTATTATCTCACTACCTATGTCCCAGTATTTTAAAGCATTTCTAGGTGACATAAAAGTGGGTCTAGACTTTCAGTAAAATATTGATAAAACTTTTAGTTTTATGACATTTTAAGATTTCCACATCAACAGATTGGGCTGGATTTGTGTAGTGCATGCAGAGTGTATGCAGACTGAAATAGAGGTTGGATTTTTTACCTGAGACATATCCCAAGTGAAGAGGATTTGCCTGTGGTGTATTTTAACTTACTTGTTTCTCAAGGACTTCTTTTACTTTTCACTTTCTCTGAGGTTGAGGTGACAAATAGCACAGTCTAGGCTCTTTCAGTGGTTCTGGAAAGACAGTAAAAAGTTTCCCCTGAAGACTGTTAGAGGTTCGATCTCTTCTCCCAGATTTTGATTTGCTGAATTCTACTTGTGCAGAAAGCAGGAGCTTTACCACACTTGGCAGACAATGGGGTTTCCATTAACAGCTCAAAATGAGCAGTTATCTGTTAACGCTGATAAATGACTGCCTTCTGGGAAGAGAGTGTGTATTATTTAAGAGCCTTTACCTGAACTGAATTATAAGGTAGCTAAGAACATTCCTCCTTTCATGTGAGTGGAGGAGAAAAGCGACGAGACTGGTGAAGGGGCTGGAGGGGAAGCCATACGAGGAAAGGCTGAGGGAACTGGGACTGTTTAGCCTGAAGAAGAGGAGACTCAGAGGTGACCTTAATGCCCTCTACAACTACCTGAAGGGAAGTTGTAGTCAGGTAGGGGTTGGGCTCTTCTCCATGGCAGCTAGTGACAGGACAAGAGGCCATGGCTTGAAGCTGCAGCAGGGGAGGGTTAGACTGGATATTAGGAAGCACTTCCTCACTCAGAGGGTGATTGGGCTCTGAAATGGGCTGCCGAGGGAGGTGGTGGAGTCACCGTCCCTGGAGGTGTTTAAGAAAAGATTGGATGTGGCACTGAGTGGCATGGTTTAGATGTTGTGGTGTATTGGGTCATAGGCTGGACTTGATGATCCTGGGGGTCTTTTCCAGCCTTGGTGATTCTGTGTGATTCTGTGAAAAGCATGCTGGATCTCAAGTTTGCTCTATGGGATTTATGCTGCAACTGATTCATCTTTATTATAGTGTGTTACAATAATTACAAGAATATTTCCCTGCTTCTGTATTTCTTGCAAACTGTTGTAAGGAGTAAGCATGAGAAGGAGGAAAGGATGCATATTAGTAATGTTTTTATCATGTTTATTTTATATATTTAGAAGTATGATTTGTTTAGAAGCTCAATAAAGGCAGTTGCAAGAGAAATTATGAGCAGAATTGCATTTTGGTAATTGTACAAAGCAATCAGCATACCAATCCCAGGTTAAATGTTCCTTCGGCGTGACACTGACATAGGTCACATCTGAATCCAAATACAGGTTTGGAACTTCCCCAAAGTTCAGAGGCAGTTAGATCTGAAATTTGTTTTTCATCACTCCTCACTATTTACTTTGGAGCTGTACTGCCAAGAAACCAGGGCTAGTAGAAAGGCAGGATGGACCATTGGTCTGATTCCATATGGCAGTTAATAGATCTGAGCATAAAGAGCACAAACATTTAAAATTAACTGCAAAATTTGTCCTCTCCTACTAAGGGCAGACATGGACCGAAACCAAAATTCTAGACTCTGGTGAAATTCAGATGTATAACTCAATCGTGTGGTGAGGCAGGCTAGGCAGTCAGACTTTGACAGCTCTTACATCTGTGGCATGTTCTAGACACATTTTTTTTATGAGAACATGACTTGACAACCAGTGCTATCTGACAGTCTATATGAGAATGGGATTGAAAGCTTTTTCATTGTACGTTTAAAAGAGCAGCTCATTTTCTTTATTGAAAGGTTCTGTATTGCTTCTGGCTTCATCTGTACAGACATTGAGACTCAACAGGCTAGCAAAACAGTTTGGAGGAAGGTGGGCTTATTTAATTTCATGGTGGCACATGAAGTAGTTTTCTGTTTCTGAGGTTGCTGGAGATAGTGTCTAAAAATGGGGTCTTCCATAGCATCAGGCACTCTTTCTCCCATTCTAATGCCTCGTGTATTGTGGGGGTTTTTTTTCTGGCTTTGCTAAAGAATTAGTCATCCAGTTGTGAAAGTTCATTTAAAAGCCCAGAGTTCCCCAGCAGAGTGTTCAGCTTCTCAGATGCACAAAATTCTGCTTATATTCTGTTATTAAATAACTTGGAGTATTATCAACTAGAGTAGGATGATGGTCCTTGTGATCTGGACAAAACCTGTACCTGACATCCAGAATTCCTCAAGGAATTTAAACAGTCAAGAGGGTTTCTTCTTGTAATTTGCCCTACAGAGAGGGTTTTTTATTAGCAGAGAGAAGCATAATTCTTGTGCAGTACTAGCTCCTGATTCTGAGAAGGCTTACACATATGATTAGATTTCAGTAGAGCAGGTTGTATATAAATTTAAGCAAGAATTTGTTACAGGTCTGGAACTATTGTGAATAAGATGCATAGTACCCCTGGGATCTTTTGACAAAAGGTGCTGTTATCTGTATCACTCGTATCAGATATGTTGCTTTTACATGAATGCAGTAGCTGTAGTCAATTCATTTTCTAGTGTTTGGGGAAAAAAGCATACAAACCTTGGATGGCCTGAATGGAGGATCAACATATCACAGGCACTGCATGTAGATTCTTTCCTAGCACAGCTGGCTTACAGGTATTTCATGGAGTTAAAGGTCATACATTCTTTTGTGTGTCAAACTACAGTTTGCATGTAGATCAGATGTCTTTGCTGTTTGCATTCACAGCCATCATTTAAAAGTTCTCCCTGCTGACTGTTGTAGAGTTCAGAATTAGCTGACTAGCTAAAATAATACAACCTACCTAAAATAATACAACCTGCTGCCTACCACCACTGGCTATTATGAGACTCTGACAGAATTGTCCAAATGTTGGTAAGCAGCAACTAATTTGTGGCCAGAGCGGAAACACTGTGAAGTGGATAGGCTAGGACAACATAGTCTAAATATAAATGCATTTACTTGGGAGGTAAATAATGATTTCTTTTCTCTTCATGTGTTACAGAGAGAGAAGGGAGAGCTGCTTGCAGCTCTTTTTTCACTGGAACATTCAAACTCATCATCTGTCTGAGAGCCCAAGACTGAGTCCAGTCCTGGGATAACTCATTTGTCTCAATCTGTGATCCTTGTTATATTCTATGGGCTGAACATCACAAACTTGAACGTCATGGTCTTAAGCTTCTTAAAATTCCTTGACAAGCATCCAGAGTCCTTTATGGTAGTTGTATTAGAAATGTGCCGTTTCTTCAGACAAAGGCTGAAGTCCTGAGCCTGCTCAGGATTGAATGTTTTACATTTGATTTCAGCTGAATCAGGATTTCACTCAAATTGGTCTACACATGTGGTCTTTTTGTACATCATTTTCCCTGCAAACTAACTGAAGTACCCACCACCTAAATGATGTAAGGTGTGTCATCCTTCTGAAGGGTGTGTTGCATTTTATATAGATGGGCCTGGTTTCCTCCTTGTTGGTACAGATACCACCTAGTTGCCTTCATACTCAGTAGTTTTATACAGGGCTAAAGAGAAACTGCATTTAGCAAGAGCTAGAAAGAGCAGTGACTAGGTGCAACTGATTTCTTGATGATGATGAACTCAGCTAGAGACTGAGGGTTGAATGCATCTTTCTGAGCTAGTGGTTTCTGCTCTCATATAGTCAAGGGTTAAAAATAACTATTTCTACAGCATAACCCACCTGTCCTTGTTCAATTTCTAGCTTTGGAGGAACTCTAGAAATATGTATTTCTCACCTTGACTGAAAAGGAAGCCTAGCCAAAGAGTTCAGATAGATACTTGATTTGTAGATCTCTAATTTGAATAGACAAAGCCCAATGCATTTATGCTAAGCAGGAATAAAACCCCTTCTATCAATGTGATCTTTGAAAATGCTCTTGAATTTTTCCCCTCTTGCAGTCATGCTAGAGGATCATAATGCCTCAGTATTGGGCTGTAGTTGCAAGTAGGATAAGCATAACCCTACAAACTTGAACAATTTTATGGAGAGAACCTCTATGTAATGATGCTAAAAATAGCTACTACTCTAGACGTTAATTACCTATTTTCTCTTAATTTACCCTCCACTATAACTGTGTTTATATAACTGAAACAGTATATGCTAGGAATTTTACCTGTGGTTTTAGTATGAGATCTGTCAGAGTTTGGTGTACTGAACTCAGAGCACTTGTCATATATCTCAGTGAAAGCCAATAAAGTATATTTTGGATCTACGTTAGAAAAAAAAAAAACCTGTACCTTTCTAGTGTAATGAGTTGTGTCTGTAAAATGGTGTTGGGATAGTTTTCACAGCAACAAGGAGATTTAAAAAACCGTTCTGAAGTAAAAACTTCCTACCCCTGTGCACTGTGTTTTAAGGGTCAAAAGTGAACCCTGAGAGGAGCAGGAGTCTGTGTTTGTACTGTACTTCAATTGCTGTGTCTCCTCTTTAGAAGGAAAAGTGATCCACTTGAAGTAGGATGTCAACTTAGCAACTTTCCTCTTTCCCATATACCTCTTCCCCAGGTTTGAACAGAGTAGGGTTTTTTCTATTTTCAACATCCCTCAGGATCATAGTTTATGAGAAACTTCATGCAAGTTTAAAAACTACTTCAGCTTTTTCTTGCTGATGATACTTACACAAGGCAGGTTTCTTCAATTATTTAATCTCCACTTCCTACCAGCAATGTCTGGCTTAATTTTTTCTTCAGATGTTTGGTTTTGTTGCCCCACTAAAGCCCTGATATTGCAGGGGTTTGTTGGGGTTTTGGGGATTTTTTTTGTTTTGTTTTGTTCTCTGAGGGTTACTCTAGGGATAGTTCACCAATTTGAAAAAACAACATACTTATCAGCTCACCTTCCCCCTCAGACACTGGATGAATAACTATTTTGGAATACTGAATACCTGTTTGGTATATTTTGGTATATAAAGCAAATCCATAAAGATATTTAATTCTGGCACCTAATGGCACATTTTATGTACCTGGTAAAGCAATGGCCACAATAGTGTGAGGAGGATGGGTCTAAAGGAATAAGGTTATTTTAGTGTTCTTGTTGGAGAACACCACAAAATAATAGCAGGGACCAGTAAAGAAACAGTCTCATTTTCATCAGGAAAATGAAAACTGGCTTCATTGCAGCCACATGACTCCCACTGAGGGCTTAACAAAGATTCCCTTTGGTGTTGGATCTTGCTATAAATAAGCAGATGGTGGTGATCTCGGGTCCAAACTGTTGGTTTTATTTGCAAAATGTCTTTGGATAGCAGGAGGAAAGGTTGAATAGCTTTATATTAATAAAAACATGCTGTATTTAAGAAAGAAAAAGGTGGAAGAAAGAGCAGCAAAACTATCAATATGAAAAGCCTCAAAGCCTGAAGTTCTGGCAATGTTTTAAAACTGAGTGAGATAATACGTGGTTAAGATTACTCAAATACAGTCGGTAGACTGGAAAATCTGTGGAGTCTTGCTGATTTATAGCCATAGAGTTTTGCTCCTATGATTTTATTTTCAAGTTAAGATTTCAAATATATGATTTAAAAAAAAAAAAAGTTCAAGCCATAAGCCTATTTTGGATGGCTCTGGTTACACAGCTTGCACCTGAAGCTTTATATTTTTAGTATTTACTTTTAGCCTATTTTTCAATCAAGCAGATGAAGGCCTGCCTACCTTGTTTTACACTCTGAAGGATTTAAGCCATAAGATCACTAGTGCTTTGTGTTGTGACATGATCCCTTCCCCCACCCTCTTTGTCTTATAGCACCTAAAAGCGTGTACAGTTAGAAAACCTCATGGCAGGGATGCTCAACAGATTGACTTCAGTCCTGAGCAGCACTATCTACACAAGAAGGGTTTTGTGCCAATGAAAAAATCACGTTAGATTCAAGTTTTTTGTTTCTCTAGATTGAGTGTCTAGTGTAGATATCTCCTAGAAGTTTTAGTTCCAGAAACTGCATTTTCTAGAAGTGTTCAACATGCATTACTTGAGAGAAGCATAAGCAATAGCACGTCAAGCATTTGCCATGGAACTTTAGCTAGTCTCCTTGCAATGAGCATGAATCCAGCAGCTGTGCCATGACCATTGTCACTGCCTCTCTCAAACCATTTCAAGAAAGGCTTGGACTTTTTCCTCTCTATGTGATGCCAAAAGCAGACTGATTCTCCTGGTTCCAGAAGACTCTGGTACAGAGCCTTTCCCAGGCAACTGCTAGGCTTTCTTACAGACTCTTCAGTCAACAAAACTATGATATATAAACACTCATAGCAGGAGCTTCCCATAGCAGTGCACAGCAATATCTGGCCCCTGCTGCTCTAGGGTCACTTGGGCAAAGGATTGAGCTACTGTGCTGTAGGTGAAGTCTCCTTGTTGGCATTCTTGAGAGCTGTGGGTCCAGCTCTCTGTATTCATGGCAGAAATTGCATTACACTTGATTTTTATGAGGAGCTCTTTCAGCTTCTTCCTCTTTCATCCTACTCTACCAGTTTGACCTACCTGTTACATTTCAATAGCAGCTAGTCCTCTCAGTGCTGCTCTTGTGTCGTCTTAGAGTCATAACAGTAAACTGGAAAGTGTTGAGTTTAGGTACAATTAAGATCATCAGGAAGGTCACTTTGTAAACTGAATCCAGAAATACACTGGTGTTAGCTTCATTCCTAGCCTCACGTACAGCCTGTTTGAATTGGTCTATTGGAGGGATAGCCCTGTGTGTATCAGGTGAACGCTGAATGCTGAGCAGGAGCAAGCTCACAGCTCTCTTCATTTACCTTGGGAGGGCAAACTGACCCTCAAAGAGGGTTGAAAAGGGGGAAGGCAGCCACACAACTGGGACAGGGTAACTCTGCCCCAACATCCATCTGCACTCCATAGCTAAATGCCACAAGTTGTTGTAGAGGAAGGCTGCTTGTAGCAGCTTATGCTCTTGAACAAGGCATGACTACTTTGCCTGCTGAAAGTGTCTTCCCAAGCATGAGCCTTGTGACCTCTTGAGAAGGAATGGTGTTTCCTACAGCTGCTGTTTTCATTTGGGTAGTTAAATTCCAAATGAAAGTAAACTACTGGAGAGGAGAAGAAAAGCTGGAGTTTGGGTAAATATCGATGTGTCATAATTACAAATAAACTTGTGTTTACTTCTCTGAGAAGGATTCACAAATCTCATGTGCAGGCTTTGCCTTACCCACAGCTTAAATGCAGCTGTCTCGGGGGAATTATGGAGGTTATTTAACAGTGTACAGCAATGACACAAACCAATTTAGGGCAGGAAGAGAAGAGCAGCACCATATTAAAACTGCACAAAGCAAAATTTAGGGAGACAGAATGTAATTACCCAACTTGGACTGTAGCCAAGACACTGATGCTAACACCTTTGGGAGGGGATGGGGGAGAAGGAAAAAAATGCCACAAGAGCCATCAAAATCACAGAGACAATACCTTATTTTCAGTATCTCTTCTGAAAGATGGCACCTCAAGTAGCAGAGTGCCCATTAGAACTACGCCTAGGTATTGATTCAGTACCTACTAAGAAGGAAGAAGGCCACCTACTGAAGAATATGCATAATTAACGCTGAAAAATGAGCTGCTTCCATTGTGGAACAGAGTTCTTATAGCAGTGTTTCTCCAGGAAAAAAATAGTTTACACTTCATCTCCAAGGAACTTTGCAAAGGTCAACCACTAGTGCCAGTTCAATGCATTATTTAGTGTCTTGACCATTTTGCTACTGAATATTTCATTGGGTTTGTTTTTACAATCAACTCTTTCTGTTCATGCTAAAAGGAAGTATTACTAAATTTCCCATTTTTTGGTGGTAGGCAGTAAGGCAGAAGCAGACGAAGGAGGATACAACCATTTTTAGCAGCTTGTAATTTCTTTGGGTTCCTTTGGTAACTCCCACCCTTGAGTAAGTTTCTCAATGTTACTCTAGAAAACTGTAGTAGAAATCAGCATCATTGTTGCTGCCCAAACAAAATTCAGTAGCTTTCTACAGAATTACTCTACATATACCATGAGGTCTTGAAGATGCAGCATTAAGTACTTACAAGGTCCCTTAGGCACATGGATAGTCCCTTGGGGATGTGGGAATAGGTAAAGAGAGCAAGTGAGTCGAAGGCAGAGGTGCTCTGTTGGGAGCATGGTTTTACATCTCCTGTACAAACCAGACACATGTGTTTCATGGTTATGATTTTAGCCACAGAACCAGAATCAACCTGGATGTAGTCTTCTACCTTTTATAAAATTTTTCCTAAAGGAAAATTCCAAGACTTCACCTCAATCAGAAGTTTGATGCAGAAATCATTTGAGACTTTAGAGCCTGTATTGTGCACAAGTTCCTTCTGGGCTGAAATCCAGTAAACCTGTGGAACATGGATGCTCAAATATGCTTTTGACCTTTGCCTACTCTACTGTGGCTGTTTGCTGAGAGGGTAGATCAGGAGTTTTAGGAAAACAGATTTGTTTTGTAAAATAGATGCAGGAAGTATAGATAGTTTATGTAAAAGTCTTAAATTGGCATTTTCTTTATGTTCAAAAATATAGGCACTATATATCTCAAATTTTTGAGTGTTTATTTTTTTACTAGGATATCCATTTTTCCCAGGTACATGCTAAGTGGTTTGTAAGATCCAAGTTGCAGAGAAGAGCTTATCTTTAAAAAAAAAATACTATTAACCACTTGTAAAATTATCTGGCTGTGTTAAGTCTTCATGGGCAGCAGCTTCTACTGCTTTTCTATATAATATGCCCTTCAGAGTCTGTACATTCACCAACATGATTTTACAGGTATCTGTAGTAAGTTGGAACAGTTTAAATTAATAAATTACATAGCAGCATTATTATGTGGAGGTTGTATTTGCTCCACAGTTATAGCTGAGACTTACTTTCCAACATAAACCAAATAAACATAGTCTTCTTTATATTATTAAAAAAGCTCTTTCTACTTCTAGTTATATGTAAATTATCTCTATTCAAAACTTTTTTGCCAAATTTTAATGATTTCTGGCAGAGTGGTATTCAAGAGACAGGACTCAATATGCTTTTAAATGCTCTTCCAATGTTTTTATCATGTACCTTAATCTAAAACAGAGTTCTGGAAACTTCTGTGGGGCTGACTTAAAGAGGTTTATTTTGGAACAACTCTGAAAGAAAATGAGGCTATCAAATGACTCTGAGTACTCTGCATTGTCATTGCCAAAGAAAGGCTGGCACTCCTGCCTTTTTTTTTTTGAGGAAAGCTGAGAAAGATGTAAATAACAACTACAGCTGGAAAATATATAGTAGACATTTTCCAGACTCCTGGTTCCAAAGGTGTGCATATCTGACAGGCTGTGCTATTAAATACTGTCTCTTCCTCATCACTCCTTACCACCAAGGCAAAACTTTTGCCTCCAGTAGAATTGAAGAATGGTAAAAATTCATAGGACTCAGGACGGGAGAATAAGGGTCTTTGTCTTCCCTGGGCCTTGCCTTATATATAGAAGTCTCCCATGGATTGAAAGAATTCAGAATACAACAAATACAACCAGCATATACCTACAATGTCTGAGGAGAAAATTCTGCAATTAAAACTGGTTTTTTTTGCACACACAGATTTGCTATGGGTCCTGTATAGGCAGTCACAATTAAGAACTCTTCTTTGAACAACCAGTGCAAGTTTTCAATATTTATGATTTAGCATGGATGAAAGGGTTTTTTCTCTGCAAGACAATGATTGCTTGACTTTCAGTAGCTCTCATTTTGATCAGCGCTGGGTATTTTTCAGAGTCCTTACTTATGGCGTCTCCATTAAAAGAAACATAAACTTTTAATGAATTTTGCTCTGCATGCAGACAGTCTTTATTAATAAGTGTAACATGCTAGAATGCTTTTCTCTTAATCATATAGTAATTTCATAATCCCAGCCCTCTTAGTGATCATACTACAAAGCACAACAAGATGTACTCTAAATTTCATATTAGACAAACAGCATATTGCATGTAATCTTCATTAAGATCCCATATGCCACCAATTATACAAGCATCATTAAAAAATGAGTGAATACATCTACATTTGTAACTTGCCTTGGCCAATATCATGCAATTACAGCATATGTATAGGAAGAAAAATAATGATCTGCTGCTGTAGCATAACTATCACTACTGGAGACATGCATGTGCAAACTGAGTCACGATCCATTTTTCATGTTGTCATTGCTCCATTTGGAGCTTGGATGTGCAGGGAGGGGTTTTCTGACAGCCAAAGTGAAAAGGAACCATTGGTTCATAGCTCTGAGTCAGGATAATTTAGCTGGCTTGTTATCCCCAGTGGGGACCCATTCCATTCCTCCACACTGCCTCTGTTAGACAGCTGTTCTGCCATGCCTGAAGGGGAATGTGGTAAGCTCAGCCAGGTATTAGCCTTTTTCATCCTACATTAGCACATGAAGGGTTGCTAGTCCCAAATGATCCTTGTCCTCATTTTAGTGCCAAGTTGTCATACAACAGGTTCTATCAAAGATATCCAGAGGGGACCAAACTTAGAATCATCCACTCATACTGGTGTCTGGGGTGGCCACAACATGGCCCCTGAACTACTGAAGCAATATTTTTCTAAAGGTCCTGTATGAAAAAAAAGCTGGTAACCAAAAATTATGTGAAATTGCTATATTGGGTTTGCTGCAGAGCATTTTTCATGTTTAAGATATCAAAAACAAAAAAAACCAAAAAGTTCTTGCACAAAAGCACTCAATGCAAAAATGCCACATTTCATTGATTAGGTATATCAAGGAAAAGAAGAGAAATGAAAGTACAACCATTTTCATACTTACGAATGATTGGATTGTTTTTAAATGTGACTTTAGCCATTTGGCAATTTTTTTATTCATCTCAAAATGAAAATATTTTTCTAATCTATCTAACTATGCCACAGAAATATTTTGCAACTTTAAACTTTTAAATTAGAGAGCATTTAGCCTCAATGTCCTTTTTTCTTAGTGTGCTTGGGTCTGAAATAGCTTTGAACAAAAGTGACAATCTCAGGCTGAAGTACAAGAATTAAGGTAAGAAGTGTTTTAGTGTTTCTATTGAAGACATCAGAAGACGACATCAAATGGATCACCTCCCAGCTTCTTGCTGAAATATGCCAAAGTCTAACCCTTGAAGAACACCTTTCCATCAAAAAGGGTGTTACAGTACCACCTCTTTACTATCATAGAATCATAGAATGGTTAGGGTTGGAAGGGACCTCTGGAGGTCATCTAGCCCAACCCCCCTGCAGTGGGCAGGGACATCCCCAACTAGATCAGGTTGCCGAGAGCCCTGTCAAGCCTCGCCTTGAATGCCTCCAGGGATGGGGCCTCAACCACCTCCCTGGGCAACCTGTTCCAGTGTTCCACCACCCTTGTGGTGAGGAACTTCTTCCTAATGTCCAATTTAAATCTCCTCCTCTCCAGTTTAAAACCATTGCCCCTTGTCCTTTCATTCCAGGCCTTTGCAAACAGGCCCTCTCCAGCCTTCTTGTAAGTTCCCTTTAAGTACTGGAAAGTCACTAGTAGATCCCCCCGAAGTCTTCTCTTCTCCAGGCTGAACAATCC
>VWZO01002744.1:54669-85697 GCA_013396975.1 Bucco capensis | reverse complement strand
GTCAGCCAGCCAGTTCCTTATCCACTGAACAGTCCACCCATCAAATCCATAGCTCTCTAACTTGGTCAGTAGAATGTTGTGGGGGACTGTGTCAAAGGCCTTGCACAAGTCCAGATCACTGTTCTCATCACCACCCCAGGACTACCAAAGTTACTCCCTACCCAGAAAATAACCCTGATTCAGCTAAACTCCTCACTCCCATGAAGAGGAAAGCACCAGCTTTTATCAGAGGCTTGGGATTTTGGTACTACTATTGATTTAATACATTACAGCCAACAAAGAGGCTAGATACTAGGTAGTATCCAGACCAGGATTTTATCTGCTTTTTTTTCAGTCTGTTCTCAGAGTGATACAGCAAGATAACAGTACTGACTTCAGCTCAACCTGCTGTAATGGGGTGGAGAATGAGAGCCAGCAAACTTCTCATGAAAGTTGTATCAGCTGTATTAAGTACTCCAATATTCACCACCACAAGAAATCTCTCCTAATCTACTTTCTCATATTTTGTTTCTTTTTATAATCAGCAAAAATGTAAAGGGCTTTGGTCATGTTATTTTCCCAAAATGAATGATTCTTAAGAAAACATCCATTTATTGCTTACTCGTTAACTGGGTGTTATTCCCAAGTGCTGTGTAATCATTAAGTGAGCTTTAGTTTAACAAGTGTGCTGTTTTTAGCACATTTCTACTTATGTAGTAGTAAATTAACTAGAACAGATTATAACTGTTCTCCATCATTTAGCAATAAGTAAAACTTTCCATAAATATCTTTTAAATTAATCCAAACTGGTTTTATGGCACTTGCTCATCACCCATTCTCATTTATGATTGCAGGTGAAACAATAACCATTTCAAATAAAAGAAGATTATTTTTCATGCTGAGATTCAAAATTCCAGTTCATTTGCTTTCTGGTTACTGGGAAGGAAACTACCACCTGAGGTATGTCTCACCTGAACACCTCCAGCAGATGAGAAATGCTTTGATAAAAGGGTTGGAAACACTTCAGCAGCCTAGGTGTATTTGCTGCATCAACAAGGCATTGCTGCATGTGATTTTCAAAGTGATTTCCTTCAGTGTCTCATAGTTTCAGCCGTTTGTATCTCAGATTTTGCTTTAGTAGTAGTCAGCAACTGGTTTCTGAATCACTACAATGTTAATGGCCAAATCCAAGAAATACAGTAACCAAACCTAGAGCCTGATAATTAAAGGAGCTCCCATCTTTTTTATCTGCAGCCTATTGAGTTCTTATGTTAACCCAGGCCTCTATGCTTGTGCTAAAGGGAGAAACTCCTTCTGAAAGATTGTCCTTATGTGACACTTCTTTTCTCTGTCTACTGTCTATATAGACAGGGAATGACCATGATTAATTAGAACAGCTACTAAAGTAATTTCTCAAGAGCAATGATGATATTTAACTTGAATATTGTTTTCTCCAGGGCTTTACCCTGATCCTTTAAGACACTTCATTTCAAAGGGGAAAAAGAAATACAAAAGGATCTGGCACTTACATTTATGTTAGGCTGACATTGCTGGTTTGCTGCCAAAGAGGGATATCACAGAGGCAACAGCTCAGGGACCTCAGCCATTGAACTTTGGTGCTAGCCTTATAAGAAATCACTTCAGTGGTGACATGGAGCATCTCTGACCATTTAATCCTTGAAGTTAGAGAGATGCCATTGCAAGTTAAGTTAAATTGGAGCTTCCTCATATAGACACGTGAGCCTTCAGAATGAAATTGATGCTGTCAGCTTGTTCACATTTAACAGCCTGAAGAAAAGTCTTACAGAATGAAAATTTAGCTTATAAAAAGCCTGGGCTGGCCTCAACCTCTTATTGCCCACAGCATATCACAGACCTCTTCACATAGCCTGTCCTTCCTCTGAAGTTTTCTATATGTGACATGAAAAATAACTGTTATTCTCCTGCCCTCAACAAAAAGAACTTGTGTTTGCATATTCATGTGCTTAAATTTGCATCTGAAAACTATTTAACCATAATGGCCCCTTGTCAGTATTCTCACTCAGAAATGTTCTGATTCCTTGCCTTCTCTTTCTCTCCCAGTTCATGGGGATTTTGGTCTCTAGCAGAAACAAGCAGAGCACAAACTAGTTACAAGAGGCTAGTGAAATTTGGGTTGCATGGGGATGTTAAATTAATTATGAAGAAAGTATCTACTTTTTGCCAGTATGTCCATATGCTTTCTCTCAGAAGCCGGATGATAGCATTCGATAGGTAGTAATCCTTGCTTTCTCTCAGTAGCCTTAACTGAACTGAGACAGAATTGCAATTCCAGAGCAATCTCTAGAATTGACTGAACTGAGACAGAATTGCAATTCTAGAGCAATCTCTAGAATTCTAGACTCTCTAGCAATCTCTAGAATTGACTGAACTGAGACAGAATTGCAATTCTAGAGCAATCTCTAGAAGCATGTTAGCTTGGCAAAAGGAAACACATTCACCCAGTCAGGCAGATGCAGGAGCAGGAGAGAACAGGAATTTGACTGATATTTTTAACAGTACTGGTTTGGTTTTTTTAACATGTAGAAACTTCTCTTTTCCTTGATATACATCACCAAAACAATGTTTCTGATGTGGAATTTGGAAATTTTTTTTAACATTTGTTTTTTTTTGAGGGAGTTTTGGAAGTAGCCCATGATCACTAGAAAATACAGCAAATATTGCTGTATTTAGAACCTGTATTTCTGTCTGGATGATTTGTATGTACAACTGTTCTACTGTGTCCGTTCTTCTTCTTCAGTATTTACTTTTGTCAATCCATGGTAGTTTTTTATTGTTTTAGTTCTTATGCTATCCTGAAAACTGAACTATTTGTAGTGCATCTTATTTTTTTGAAATTTAAATGGTTTTGATTTGTAAACAGTGCTCCTCAGAGTCTGTAGAGAAAGGTGTGTATGTGAGCAAGTCTTATACAAGTTATTTTATTCCTGCATAGCCATAATCTAATCTAGTTATCAGTTCAGGTGACATCCCTGTTTATTGTCTTGCCCCAATGTACTAAGCTGTAATCAGACTTTCAGTGTGGAGACCTCAAGTAAATGGGTACTGGTCAACAATGTTTATTACATTTATTTGGCTGTGCTTAAAGCTGAAAAAGGGCAAGTTCTTCCAGATAGGGTAATGCCCATGTTATGGGCAAACCTCCCTCAGCAGTGATGCTTGGTTTAAAACACTTTGAGAACACTTGTTTCCCTCTCAGTCTTCTCACTGATAGCCAGATGTTAGGGAGTGCTGGAAGCAGATAGCCAAGAGTAATTGCAGGTATCCTGGGTGATAGCCTGTGTTGTAACTGTGATTGTAAAAATATTTGAAATTTTCATCAGATATGTAATATTAAAAGCATGACAGAGAAATTAGAAAAAGGAAAAATAGAAAGGAAAGTGGCTGGGTTGTTTAACACCTTAACTAAAAGGAGAAAAATAAGTGCATCGAAGAATCCTAAAAAGCAAATGTTTGCTGTTTTTTCATCAAATATTAGCTAGATCCTGAGGGGTTTTCATTATCCAGATGAAAATGTTTGGCTTGTTTATCAGAGTGCAGATGCTTACATTGAAATGAATAGTCTTGTGTGCAATCATCATGGAATGGTGTACGTCAGAGACATTGAAACTGGTGAAATGATTGAAGCCTTGCGTTTGGCTGTGATCCTAGAAGCACTGGTAGCATGTGTTCAGCTCTCCACACTGTGTTTCCCCAGCACTTCATTGAGAGCAGGGCCTTTGACTGCAAATTCATTTTGCCAGGGTCTTTGATTCCTTGCCTGTATCTTGTGGGACTGCTATCAGATTACAAATAAAGAAAAATTAAAATTGTTTTACAAACTGCTATTATTATAACTGAGTTCTGCTATTAGCTTGGTCTAAATGTTTTCATATATTCCATACCTCTGTTGCCCTGTGAGATTTTAAACTGTTGTTTTCTTGTACATTAATAATTTCCATGTGTAATTGTTCCCAAGAGAATGAGCTGAAAGAATCATGAATTAATTTGCATCTTTTAATGTACTAATAAACTTCCCAAGAAGAAAATTTCGCTCCATCCAGGTGGAAACCAATCACTTTAAATCAAAGCTTACTGAATTTCAAAGAGGTGGTTTGGTTTTTTTATTCCAAGAAGTTGCAGAAGAACAGTGCCCTGCATGTTAAAAGTAATTAGAAAGCAGAACAGCAATTTTAGAAAAAGCCCCAGGTCGTTTTATGCTGCAGTATGGAGTTCCCAGGCACTTAGGAAGATTTGAGTGTTGTATTTATACAAAATGAATAGTAATTTCTTGGAGGTTGAAAGGTCTCATGCTGTAAATGTAGATTTCACCCTTTCATTGAAAAATATTTTTAAACTGCTTTAGCTTACTTTTATTATCTGATGTAAATAAATAATTCATGGTATAGACTCTAACACATGAATCAAGAAAAAGAAATGTCCTTTTACATACAACTTATTCAAATGGAATCTTCGGTGAGCAAAATGTTCTCTCTTATAACTGTACAACATCAGGTCCTTTTTCACCAAGCACCCATCTTCATCTGTCTCTGAGCACTTGAGTAACCAAAGCACTACTCCTGAGTAACTAAAGTGACAGTTCTGAGCATGTGCTTTAAGTTAAATACATTATAGAGTGCTGTTCCAAGTAGTATCATAGTTACTCACAAGTTTAAGCAATTTACTGAACTGGGGATATGACATTCAAGTTTTTATATACCTTCATGTATTTTAATCTTTGTTAAATTTGGGAATAGAAATGAATGCCTTAGCCCTTTTTTCCAAATGAGATGTAAAATACGTAATTACTGGAAAATATAAGATTTGATACCAAACTTCTGATTTTTAAAGTTTATTTTAGCAGTTGAAAAAGTTAAGCATTAATATGGGGCAGGGCAAAAAGATGTGTTTAAATGGCTACAGAATGCCTAGGCCAGAATAAATCCCACAATATGTTCTGAAAGAAAATTCTCTTTAGTACCAAAATCCCTTTTTAATGCCTGAAAAAAGTAAGCGGATTTCTTAAGAAAATAAAGGGAGGGATTGCAACTGCCTTTAACCAAGAGTTGATTGCATTTCACAGCTGGCACGGGAGAGGGAACAGACAGGGAAAGGGACCAGTGAGCATAAGGGAGAAAGCAAGGATAAAACAGGGCAGGCTTGGAAGCAGAACAGAGAATGTCAGAAGTGAGACCAAGGGGAAGCATGAGGGAATGTCAGAATTAGCAAGAAAAGGCTTGGGCGCTTACAGTGACCAGGGAAAGATCCACTGTAAGTAGCAGGAGATGGCTCTGCTAGGTCAAACAAAGGAGTACTGCTAAGAAGGCTGTAGCACAGGTAGCTGTTCCTCTTCCCTAAGGAAACACATGCAGATTAGAGACAGGAGTTCATCAGGATTACTGGTATGGCCTTAGGGAATCCAGCCTACAAAAAACCTGAATGTAACCTGGGTGGCATTTCCTCTTGGATAATGTGAAAACAAAGTAATTTCAACAAAATAGGGCTTAATCTGAATGGTCAAAAGAATGGATGCAAGAATTTCTCAGTAGAAGCTTTTGCCATATAGAATATTTTTCCTTCTCTTAGGGCTTTGAAGAGCAAAAGTTTCTTTCTCACCACAGTTCAGTATGATGCTCTTTTCAGAAGAAAAACATTGTATTGACTGGAGGAAAAAAAAAAAACTTGTTCCTCCTATAAAGCATATTTCCATAAATTCTACTCAAAACACTTTTTCCTTAGTAAGTTTGAAGTTTGCAGTGTGCCAGCACAGAAAATTTGTGTGTACTCGTAGCATTGTTTTTCACAAAAAGTACTGATGACAGGCAGAACACCTCCAGCAGTATGCAAATACACCTTTAAAACACAGCTGCTATTTTTGTTCTTTCAGATGTATTGTATTGTTTTCCAGGCTATTCCAGAGGTTGCAGGTAGATATAGTGTTCTATTCTTAAATTATTTCTTTATAAAAATGTATACATTATTTTTTTAAATGTCTAAAGCAACTATAGAAGTCTCTTTTTGCTGTGCTCAAAACACTATTTTTTACACACACAGAAGTCCAGGTATCTCTTTAAACAATCCAGAACACAGTATTTTCCACCAAAAATGGCTGCCACAATGTATTCATTTTATTTTAGCCAGATAGGTAAAAGATGTGAAATTCCTTGTAGCTGATGCTTACTATGACAGTGCATAGGGAATTTCCTCACAAACACACACAAACTTCAGAGATAATATTACTACATTGAAGTTTCTTTTGCTTCACGTAAATACACATGCCAGTCCTCAAAATATACAAGCTGCAGTCCAGATTTCAGCACAATGTTTTTCAAAACTACTGAGGTACAAACTTTGTAGCAGAAATGAGTGAACACACTAACCTCAGTGTCAGCACAGTTCAGTAGCTCTGTAATGATGCAAGTGTCTGAAATGTTCTG
This sequence comes from Bucco capensis, assembly GCA_013396975.1. Taxonomy (NCBI): domain Eukaryota; kingdom Metazoa; phylum Chordata; class Aves; order Piciformes; family Bucconidae; genus Bucco; species Bucco capensis. The sequence continues at coordinate 79,263 of VWZO01002744.1, read as the reverse complement.
AGATCTGGCTGAATAAACCCAGACCCCCAGAATTGTCACACGTGTTAAAAATATTAACAGTGCTTCTTGTTGCTCAGATTGCTGCATGGAAGGAGCTATTTCTAAATACTTTATTCTTCCATGCTAAAGTAATATTCTGTTCAATGGCATTTTTTCCTTCCAAGCTGTGAGAAAGAATCACTACTGTCTCCTCAAATTCCCTCCACACTGCAGTGTTTTACAGTATTTAATCCAAAATAAGCACATGATGCTTAATGAATATGCATTTGTCACATCAATAGCAGGAACAGATTAAGTCTAAAATTCCCCTGTAATCTACTGGGAGCGAGATCTGGGGTGCTAGAGTCAGCACAGCCAGAAAAACCTTAAAAATATTTTTCTTCAGCTCTAATTTAAACAATTTCAATGGAAAAATTTACCACAAGGAGAAATACTAACCACAGATTGATTTATTTTCTGCTGATGAACACAGCTGTGTGAACAATTGAGAGGGTTTCTGCAGGAGGATGCCATTGCTGCAGAGCTAAAAGGCTAAGCTTCACAATTAGCCCTGACCCTATCTATTAAGAAAATAATGGGCTTGTGGTGGCTCATGTGGCTTTCCAGAACTGCACTGGGCTAAAGGTAAGAATTTTATACTGTCCTATTTCAGGTGGCTGGCAAGGCAGAGCACATGGCTGGAAAATTTCACGTGGTATCTACTTGAAGATGACTGCATTGCTCGCAATCCTTGCCCTCACAGCAAGGCAACAAAATCCCTTCAGAAGCCATTTATCTGTAAGAACAGACTGACTTTATTGCTTGAAAATATATTATGTTTCTCCTACAAGACCTGAGGAGGGAAGCTTGGACCAGTCTCTTTGGGAGTCAGACAGTCAGATCAGCTTTCTTCCTTGGGCATGGCAGCCAGAGACCTTCTGGCAGCAGCCCTTCATGGGAATTTTCACTCTTGGGAACTAGCAAGGCTGGGAAGCAGGCAAAGGGCTGTTCCCTAACGTGGCTCCTGCCCTGTTGCCTGCAATGCAGACTTCACACATCCCTTTGAGATACTCAAGCCCCTTCACAATGGTATTTTCTGATCTTGCAAGATTTCTAATTAGACATTAACCTTTTAATAACAAAGTGTACTTGATCCTGCCTAGAGTACTTTAAGATTTCCAGCAAATGCAATGCATGTTGTAGGTGAAAACATCACCTATTGAAATTAGAATTGTAGGAAATGTTTATGTCAGTACAAGTTTTCCTATAGTTTTGATTTGTGAGCAATTGTTCACCTGTTTTCAAAAATAGCATCTTCCTGGGGTGTTTTTGTTTGTTTTGTTTTTTTTGGTATTTTTATTTCGTATTGTCATTTTTTTACATACTGTATGGAGAAAATACTTACTGTTTTCCAGGCACCTCTTAGTGGTGCATATCAGTCCTGAAAAGCTAAAACAGCTCTAGATCCTTCAGGAATTATCATTATGTTAGTACTTCACAGACTTATAAAATACCAGAGTCTGGCAGGAACCTCTGGAGATAATCTAGGCCAACCCCCCTGCACAAGCGGGTTGCTCAGAACTGTGTCCAGTCAGCTTTTGAAAATCTGCACAGATGGAGATTCCACTCTGCTCTGAAAAACCTGTTCCACTGTTCAATCATCTTTATAGTAAATCAAACAAACAAACACAAATATTACATTTAAACAAAACGTCTTTCATTTCAGTTTGTGTTCATTGTCTCTTGTCGTGTCACCAGAAATCACTGAGAAGAATCTTGCTTCTTCTTTACTTCTTGCCATCAGGTATTTATACACAAGATCCCTAAGCCCTCTCTTCTCCAGACTGAACAGTCCCACCTCTGTCAGCCTTTCCTCATGTGAAAGATGCTCCAGCCACTTAATCATCTCTGTGGCCATACCTTTCTTGCAACTGTGGAGCCCAACACTGGACATAGTACTCCAGGCATGGCCTCACCAGTGCCAAGCAGAGGAAGAGGGTCACATACCTTGACTTGGTAGCAACACTGCCTAACATAGCCCATGATACTACTGAGTGCCTTTGCTGCAAGGACACATTGGAGTTTGATGTTCAGCTTGTGTCCACCAGCAGCCCCAGTGCCGTTTCTGCCAATCTGCTTTCCAGGGAGGTGATCCCAGCCTGCGCCAGGGGATGGACTTGTTCCTCCTCAGATGCAGGGCTTTGCACTCCCTTTTGTTAAATTGTTTGACATTCCTGTTTGCCCAATTCTCTACCCAATCGACATCCCTCTGAATGACAGCACAACCATCTGGTGTATCATCCACCCCTCCCAGTTCTGTATCCTCTGCAGACCTGAAAGTGCACTCTGTCCCATCATCCAGGTCATTAACAAAGATGCTAAATAGCACTGGACCCAGATCCAGGTGTTGGACACAGTGCATTTGAACACAATCCCATGAAGGAACAGTGGATCAGAGTTAAAAAGCAAATTGTTATGTGTGCATTTGGCTGCCATCTCACCAGCGAGCCTTACTGTCATGCTGTTTTCCATGCTTTTGTCAGCATGAGCTTGAATGACTGCAAAAGCACAGCCAGCTGCTTTGAAGCTCTGCAGTAATACCAGGTGGCACAGTGACTGCAGCTATTGCCTTCCTATCTGAGAGAAATTGTCATCTTACACTGGTGCCAACAGATAGGATCCAACCTGCTGGTTTTAACTCAAAAACTCTTAGGTGGCTTGTGAATTGCTTACGTAAAAGGCCACTGTTTTCCTACTCATACACTGATTTTGCTAGCTAGAACATTTACATGTGCTGACCATCTAGTAAAAAAGGAGTATCTGCTAGCAGGCAAGTTTCTGGGAAAAAGCTCAAACACCTGAATTTGCTGCAGTGTGGGCCTTATGTGGATTTGGGTTGCTTCTGGGAAAACTATTGATTTAAGAAAAAAATTTGGATAGAGATGGATTGAGGATCTTGCTTGAAACTCCTAGGGTTTGTTGGTGGTTTTTTTTTACATGATTATATGCTGTAATAAAAGAGATAAGTTTCATTCCTTGCATAAATTATGACTATTAATAACAGAATTACAAATTTAAATATGAATTATTGTAATGAATTCTTTAGTACCTAGCAATTAGAGAGTGTTACTAACTCCAAAATAAACACTAGAAGTCTCTAAATAAACAACATATTTGTGGCCTGAAAGTGGCTTTTTTTTTTTTTCTTCTGTTGTAGGAGACCTCTGGGCAATAGACTTCAAAGCTCTGGATTTTCATACACTCCAAAGGAAAGCAAACAAGTGTCAGAGTAAGCAAGAATCAGACCTTGAATCCTACTAGATTTCACCCCCTCTGATGGAATTTCTACCTTTCTGTCATGCATTCTTCTGCTTCATTCTTCTCATTCAAATTCTTCTTTCAGATCCTATGTGCTGGTGCACTTCCAGACCTCTGCCACATCTGATCTCTCTTACCTAACTTTCATTTCGTGAAGTAGCAGTTCACTATATTTCCTTTCTTATAGTTTAAAACAGAAGGCTCCAGGATAGAGAAAGGTTAATCAAACAATCCTCAGAAGTGTATTTGTAACTCTCATTCTGTTTCTGTACTTAATTCAGTATTTAACCCCCCCCTTTTTTTTGTTATATTTATCATTGATCCAAGTTCAGCAGTCGAAGGCTACTCCTGTCAGGCCCACAGCCGTTGGAGAGGGGAGTGGACGATCTCTCATGCTAAACAGCTGCAAGGAATGCAGCCTTCTCTTATTTGTCCTCTAGAGCAGGTTTTTTTTTTGTTTTGTTCGTTGTTGTTTTTTTTTAACATTCTACACGTTTTATTTGCTTTTGCTGCCTTTGGTTTTTGACCTTACACCTCTCTGCTCCTGCAGAGAGCAGGAACCTCTCTGCTTCTTTTTTGGCCATTTCTATCAGCCACGGCTGGGGTGTATCACTGCCGGGTTCTCACAGCGGCCCCCCTTCGGGACTGAGTACTGGGTGCCTACAGCCTGGACAAGCAGTACCACTGCAGCAGAACAGCGACAGAGCCAACAAGACCCCGATAAGTAGGAAGGGGGAGAGTGGGAGGCGAGGAGTCCCCACCCGCCCAGCGCGGCATGGCGACAGTTTCGGGCTGGGTCAGGTTGCCATGTAGCAATGGGCAAGGGTTGAAACAGCAGGTGTTAAGATGCACCGGTAGCTGCAGACCCAACCCTGCATGCAGGCAGTTCAGAACATTGCTCATCCAGGAACTGTCGTGAAACAAGGCTGTGTTCTTGCACCAACTCTATTCACACTCTTTTTCAGCATGATGCTCCAAAGGGCCATGGCAGAATTTGATGACCAGGATGGTATCTACATTAGATATCGTACTGATGGAAGCCTATTTAACCTAAGGCGTTTGAAGGCCTATACTAAGACTATAAACCATCTTGTCCGGGAGCTNCAAGGACTCCCTGAAACAACATCTCAGCCTTGGCCATATTGATCACCTTAACTGGTCTACTCTGGCCTCCAATCGGGAGCTCTGCAGACACACTATTTTTAATGCAGCTGTTGTTTTTGAGAAGGCACGCAGGATCACTCTTGAGGAGAAAAGACAGCATAGAAAGAATCGTGTCTTGCAGATTATACCTCCTAAGGAGTCCTTCTGCTGTGCCTTTTTGCAACCGCTCTTGTCTGCCTCGTGTCAGCCTATTCAGTCATCAGTGTGCTTGTAAAAAGCGCTTGTAAAAAGCGTGGATGGAGCCCTCCCCGGATCTTCGTTTGCGAAGCCTAGCCATATCTTTGATCTTGCTTAAGGCTCTCATATCCCATTCTGCTTAGCTGTGAAGAATCATGCCCATATGTAGCATTAAGGCTGAAAGAGACTACAGAGCTGTAGCTAGAGTGGGGCTGGAAAGGGGCTGCCAAAGCAAACACAGGGCTGCCAAAAGAGTTCTCCAAGAACACCATGTTACTCAGTAGTGCCTGGCTCCTAGCTCAAAATAGGATTATGCTTAGCATTAGTGTTGAGGGAACAGGAAAGCCTGATATGCAGTTGGGATGGGGCTGGAGAAGGGCTGGCAAAGGAATTCTTCTCCTAGTAATAGTAAGGCTCTAGACTGAGCCATGTCACAAGCCTTTGGCTCAACCTAGGCTTAGGTTTAGGCCTGGTGCAAAGGAAAAGATGGAGCTCCAGTTGGAGTTGAACTGTCAAAGAAAATGGGCTGCAAAAAGAATATCCCTCTGAGGAATTGATAATCAGGGATGTGCTGTTGTGTCTTTCCTAGGGCTCTTTTATGTTAAGCTTGGAAAGAAGTTCAGGGATCCAGTCGGAGCAAGTCTGGAAAGAAGCTGCCAATAGAGAATTAGTTTAGCCAATGAGGAATGTTTAGCCCCTGGAAGGGCTGGAGTGCTCTTGCAAGGCTCTGCCCAGGGCAAAGCTAGAATTAGGGCTAGAAGCATCCATTTCTATAATTTCTGTACACAATACTGTATTTTGTGCTTATTTAGCATGTGGGCACCTGCCTTAAAGCAGGAGCAGCTTTATATATATAACTCCAAGGAGAAGTTAACAAAGGACAATTTACCTTCCAGTTCAGATTATATAGCTCTGCCATAAAGGGAAGGAAATGGAGACGTCTTGAACTTTGACACCCCGCGAAGGCCAAGACTTCAATTCATAAACAGCAAGTGGCAAAGGTGACAAAAAGGCCACGAGCAAGGCCAAGGCACGGGGACACAGGCCACAGGCTCCATCGGAAGTCTGGCACGCCTTTGGCTATTGTGGGTGGACTGTCACAAGAGCTGCAGTCGCTGTGGCCACAGCAGCCCGCCCGGGCACGCTCGCTGCCGAACCTCTCCTCCCTGCCGTTTTAAACTGTGTCAGCAAACGGAGCGGCTGAAAGAATAGCGGCGGACAGCGCAAGAGAGCAAGATTGATTGGAAGTGAGGTTAACTTCGGAGGCCTTGCTCGGGTATTTTCACCCAGCTCGTGCCACCTGCTGGCAAACAAGAGCCGCTGCTAGGCATGCCCCGGGGGCCCGGCGATAAAAGTGAGGCAGTCCCTGACCGGAGGAGTGACCTAAGAGCCAGGAGGCTGCCTCCCCTCCCTTTCTACATGTGTGCACCTAGGGCGCCGCGGTTGAACTCTGCGGGGGCGCTGGGACTTCCGAGACAGCTACCTGCACAGCCCAGGGCGGCCCGTTGCCAGCCACAGCTAGCCCCGCGGAGGGCGGCTTCGCTTTCTGTGGCCTGCCGGAAGGGCGCGGGCAGTACACTGCTCGAAATGGCGCCGCGGACCCTCCGCGGCAGCGAGTGAAATGGCAGCTGGTCAGCGCCGCTCGCCCTGTGGCGAGGACGGCGGCTCTCGTCCGCCTCCCGGTGGGAGCGGCAGCTGCACCGCGGGTAGCGCCTGATTTACGGTCTGCGACATGCAGCATTGCGTCAGACAGAACCCGGCCTGATGTGACTTCCAGAACCTTCCCTGCCCTGATTGAAGATGGCTCCGCACCCGTCTCAGCGACTGCAGAGCGTCATAACACTTGGCCAATGGCGGTTGCGAGCTCTGGAGTCACGTGGTGTGAACGAGCCAATCATTGTGCGGGTAGCGGAGTATGACGTCACTCTGCTCCTTAGGCGGTGTTCCGGAATCTGCGCTGCTGGTACAGGGGCGCTTGGGCTGAGTCGGAGAGAGGTGGTCACCAGGTGCGTGGGGACAGGCCCGGCCCGGCCCGAACTAGGGCAGCAGGGGCTGTGGCTGCCACGGGAGCCACGCTGGGGCGCAGCGGAGGGCCCGGTGGGAACGGGAACGGCAACGGCAACAGGGTCTAGGCCTAGGGCGAAAGCGAGTGAAGGCCTGCGGCCCGTGCCTGAGGTCGGTCCTCCCCGCCCTGCCTGGGCGGGAATGGGTTTACTGGTGCTTTGCTGCAGCGGTGACTTTACAGTGTTTCTTTACTGCTGTATTTGCCAGTTAATGCGTTGGAAGGTTGATGGAGTTTTGTTTTCAGTACTTTGCTGTTGTTCATCTTTGTTCTTATTCAAACCCTTGAAGTTGTCGTGTTTCAAATACCAGTTTCAAAAGAAAAAAAAAATCATAGTGTTGCCACTGTAAGTTATTGCAAACTGTATCATCCCAGGGGAAGAGTAGGCTTTAGTGCTGGAAACAGGATGTGTCTGTGGAAGTACTTCCGCTTCTAGAAGCAGGATTTCATCAGAGAGCTTCAAAGCAAAATTACTTTCTAGCAGCAGGATTATTATCTCATTTTCACTTGTTTGTGGTTAATGTTAGCTATCCAGTGCAGTGGGTGCTCGTTTCTCATGCATGTTTAAAGTTCCGCTCATTTAGAATGTTATTAATTTATATTGAATGCTGTACAAGTGAACTATGAATAGTCTGGAAAAAATCTTGGTAGTTGCGGTGTTTTATGATATCAGATGTTGCATATAGTTAAATTATGTATAACTGCAAGAACTTGGGGAGGGTTTATATATAACATGCCCTATTTGGAGAAGTGAGATGGAAATGTCAATGCTACCTATAGAATACACAGGCTAGTGTATGCTTTTCCTGCTGATTTAACCCATAAGTGATGTCATTGTTCTTTGGTCAAAACTGCACAAGATGAAATGAACTTGTATTCTGGCCTGTGACCTTGACTCTGAATGCTGTGTCCAATAAAGCTAATGAATTCTTCAGAGGATACCTTAAAACCTCACTGAAGCTTTTTCTACTACATGAGTTACACTATTTAATCATTTGAGTTTATACTTATCTGAAGCTTATGTAAATTGGGAGCATCTTTCTGAACATCTGTTTGGAGGACAGAGTACTTATGCAGGGTTATGGCTCAAAGTGGAAGTTAATTGCCAAAGTAAATGTAAGTACATATCTTGATGCAATTGATATGTGTGAAAAGTGGTTTTGAGTAAGTTGTGAGAGAAAAGTCTCTGGAAATAGCAGACAAATATAGCTAGAACAGAGTTAAACTGCATATTTAAGAAGGTTCTGGCTCTTGTTACAGTACTCTAGTGATAATATTTCTATTACAAGCTGTAGTGTAGTTGAAAATAAGTAATAAGTGTACCTTGTAATCTGAAAACCATATGGCACAATAGTAAAGTATATTTTCTTATGTACTTGCAGGAGCACAGTGTATCAAATTTAAGCAGCCATGCTGACTGCAAGGCTGGTATGCCTGAGGGCATTATCATGCCAGACCATCCGCCCCACCATCACTCAGGCTTCCCCAGCTTTGAGGAACTCCAATATAAAAGCATACAGGTTGTGGCAGCCTAAACAGGTATAGTAATTCTCTTTCTAATTGTTCTGATTGCTGGTATCTTAAAGAATTGAGCGTTTTGCCAAAAGAATAACTTTGCTTGGAGTACCTGTTTAGAATGATCAGGAGCCTTCTGCCTGTTTGAGGTACCTCCTCTAATACTGAAGGAACAGTGTTAGTCAATCAAAAACCAGGAGGTTTAATAGCAATTTAAGTAATAACTTCTGTTTCAATGACTATTTACTCATTGAAATGACTGGAAAAAGGAACTTAAAGCAAGTAGTTAGTGATGGACAAGCCTTACTGTGTAGGGTAGAAGGAGCAGAAATTCTTATCCTAAAAGTCTTAAATATCATATTAAAGTAAAAACTTTCTTTTCAAAGGCTTTAGTCACGGTATGTTTTTAGTGCTGTAGCCCAGATTAGAGAAATTTCTGATCTATGGCATGTTTATCATGGATCTTAGCATCAATTTTAAAAATTGGACTCAAAGTTCTTTCAGAGAAGAAGTTTCATTTTTGCTTTGTGTGCAGGTAACTCTCAGCTGTTAGGAGGCACTGCTCTTTTGTCATCATCTCGGGTGAAAGTGCCAATGGCAAATTCTTTGGCTCCTTTGTGTTTTCTTCTTATGCTTAGAAAGTTGTTTTAAGCATTCAAAGCTTGTAGGTGTGTTGGGTGTTTTTTCTCTGGGGAAAATGGTAAGGGATCTTCAAAAGTTGTTTCTGAACTTAAGTATGACTTTATTCTGTGTTACTCTTACGGCTTACTAAGACTTTGAGGAGCATGCTGTGTTTATTTGGAGCTTGTCAGCCTTAAAAATCTTAACTTTATATATCTTCGTTTAAGATTTGTTATCTAAAGCAAGGCTAGAGTTGAAAGCAAAGAATTTGTGCTGCTTTTCCAAATTTAGTGTTTGTAAAGTATGTGTTGTGCAAGAATTTTTTTTACGTAAGTGTTTGCATAATGAGTATTTTTTACATAGCAAAACCCAGTTTTTTTACAAAATAAAAGAACTAAAGAGTATGTTTTTACACTTAAAAAGTGTTTTGTGGCCTTATTTAGTGCAATGAGACTAGAGTAGAAGAAACACAAACTGAAAACTTCAGCATCTGAGATTCACTGAATTAGTTCTTTATGTCCGGAATGTGTGAATGTTACTCATAAAGCTTCCTAAACCTTAATGTTCTGTTTTCCTTGAGCATAGTTGCTTCGTGCTTTGGGGGGTAAGCACAGATAAATAAGAGTAATTTTAAGTGTAACAAGTAGAAAGATAAGAAACATTTTCTGGTTTATTTTACTGAATCTTTCTTGTGTTATTTCTGAATCTTCCCAGTGTTATGCCACCAGGGTAAGAACAGGTACAAGGCATGGAAAAATTGGCCAGGAGATTAAAGCAGCAGCATTTGAGCCATCTGCAGAAAAAGCACTTAAAGGTAGAGTAGCTCTGCTTTAACTACTAAGAAGCTTAACTTAAAACTTTCTTGAAAGAATTGGCTTCCTTCAAGCCATTAAAGAAACTGAGAATATTGGTTATACGTAAGCTTGCTGTAGTAATCTCCCTCAAATGAGTGGAGACAGTTTCTCTGCTTCTCTTTCCTGGTAAAGTTTAAAGCTGTGAATTTGTTACAATATAGAGAAATTTCTTGTTTCTACTTCAAGCTGCTGCTGACAACTACTAAGCCAAAAATGATTGTCTCTTAGTGGAGACTTGGTTGCAGATGTTAAAAAATAGGCTAACACTTCGCTGCATCTACTTTATACCCTTCAAGGGAAGGATTTTTCTACAATGTGTACAGTTTGCCAAAAATCCCCACACTTTCTGGTGCTATGGTATGTAAGATATTGGCTTACTATGCTTGCTAGAACATGGAGTATCATTTGTTATTTCAGTGGATTACAAAGGGATTTTTTAGATAGCAGTATTTAGGAAAGCAGGCTTATAAATGTTCTATAGTAGCACTGAATTGACAAATAGAATATATCTAGATTGGTTAGAGAGTGTCTAGACTATAATATGTTAAGAAAAAATGCAGTCTTAAAGAGAATTATACAACTGAAGGTATTTGTTCTTAACTGCTCTTGCTTTAGTTGTAACAATATTTTATGATTGATATTTATATTTGCAGCAGTAATCTGGTATGTGGGACACAGACAGTATATCTAAAAATCAATGGAAGCCAGTAGTCAGTCATATTGTTGTTGCCCATGAGCTTTGGGAAAACCCTTTCTAAACTGATTTGGATATAAGAACTTTATACCATTAAGGGCAGATGTATGAGAGGAAGGGACACAAAGTCTAGTTTTTCCTCTTGTTTTATACCTAGTTGAATAGTGTAATGTTATGCTGAATCAGCTGACAGGTGAACCCCTTCTGTTGGAGAACCTCTTAAATGGTTTTGTGTTGGAATTTCAGTTACTGTAATGAAGGTCAGTAAACCTGGCATGTTACTAGCTGGTTTCTTACTCTTCCAGGAGGCTCTATTGTGTTTGCAGGCAGAATCTAGAGTTCTTCACGTGTAGCTTATTGAGAATTGGTAACACAGTGACTTGAAGTTAAGTGGAACTTTAGGAAAGGAGCCTAACATGGATCAGCTATTGCACATACAACAAAACTAGTGAGGATGTTACTAACTGTCGATTAAAAAGCATTCACAATCCATGGATTTTTTTTTTTTAATACAGCTGATCGCCTGGGGAAAATTTTTGTTGCTGGAGGGGCTGCTGTTGGCCTAGGGGCCCTCTGTTACTATGGAATGGGCATGTCCAGTGAGATTGGAGCTATTGAAAGAGCTGTGTAAGTAAAGCTGGCTTACTGTTTTAAGTATAGAGTATGTTAAGCGAATCTCTCTCCTTGCTTTTAGTCCTAAGAAAGCTTACTTTTTTTTAAGCTCTGAACAGAAAATCTTCACCTCTGTGTAGGATTTTAAACTGTGTAACTGGAAGCAAAACATAAATTACTCATGCTTAAATAAATACTGACTTGAATTCTTTCATTTTGTCAAATTTGAAATTTATTTGTGAAGATGATACAGATATGTCTGGTGAGATGTGCCACAGATAATTTATTAAGGGCAGTCTTAAAACCTGTTGTTCAGACCAATTTACCTCTGTGAGACTGTTCATTAAGCTTTAATACATCATGTTGGAAAGAAAGTCCTTTGAACACAGCATTTACCTCAGTATATAAGCCTTACTCTAATAAATATGTTTTGCTTAAAACTTGGGTGTGTTGCTTTTTAGCCAACCAAAACCTGACTGTGATGGCAAAATCATGTAGTTACTTAGACTTTAAAAAGGTGGTTAGTGGTAAGAATGGGCTTGGGAGAAATGAGTGCTGGAGATGCTTTTCTTTACTTTGCATTTATGTTTGGAAGCAACCATCTGCATTCATATGGAATGCTTGCAAGTTGTATCTATGAGAAGCTTTTATGATACAGCTATATGTAATTCTTTTCTCCACAAGCCTTGAAGTAACAGCTTAAAAGAGTAAAACAGGAAAATGTGTGCATTACGTTTTAGTGTTAGCAGGGAAAGTTTCCTGTCCATAGTATGGCCAAATTGTACTGCAGAAATTCTCACTGATATCTAGGTCTGTTGCTATTGTTAGAGCTCTCAAAGTGACATTCATGTCTTGTGATGTCAGATAATCATGTGCACTGTGACTCAGCAATTTTTGAGCTACTCAGCAGGCTAGTTCATGTCTAGCATACATTCTGTAGGTATTTTTCCTTAAACCAGTTTGTTATATGTACACCATTATCTGCTTTTCAGTAGTTAAAAAGCATTTGTTACTCTATTTCCAATGTATACTTCCTCCTTAGAATTGAACTATAATTAGCATTATTTGAAATTTGCAATGTTTCTAGAGAGTTACATTACATAGACCAGCAAGAATTAAAAGTTCAGCCTCCTGTTGTAAGATAAACTCAGGGCAGAAGTTGTTAGACCACACCATTGTTATGAAACCTCCCTTTTTTCCATAGCTATGAATGGAAATTTAGGAGCTTGTTTGTGTTTGTAGTTGATCTTCATTCTGATACTGGTAATTGCAGTGCTCTGTGTGACTGCTTGTGTTTCAGTATTTGGCCACAGTACGTGAAAGACAGAATTCAGACAACTTACATGTACTTTGTGGGAAGCGTTGGCTTGACAGCGCTGTCTGCTGTAGCAGTAAGCAGATCTCCAGCACTCATGAGTCTGATGACAAAAGGCTCCTGGCTGGTAAGCTTATGTTATAAAAGTAAAAAGATGTAGTGAGAAAAGACCTTAGATGTGATGGTGGTAGAAAAAAATGTGACATGTAAACTACTTGGTAAGGCAATTCATTGCTTACTCTAATGTCCTTAGCCATTAAGGCTACCTAATTATCCTAATGGTTTTTTGTGTTAAGATCTGGTGATTCTGTTTACATGCTGATGTGCACTGTCTATACTTTGATAGTTTATCAGAGACAAGCTACATGAACAAAAAAATGTTATGCTATCCTTTATAGCTATAGGCAAGTAAGAACCTGTTATAAATAGCCATCTGAGTTTAGTGATGCTATTTTTGTTGCTTTCTGTAAGTGAAAGCTAAGGTCCCTATGTATTCCTACTCCTCCCTGTGCTCTTCTGTATAGCTTCTTAAAAGCTGTCTCCTGTTTGCCAAGGCTGAAATGATAGTGGTAGGCAAATCACCTAGGCAAACCACTAACAAAATGTGTCTGCTTAGTACACATTCAGTGTGTTAAGTGGAGTGGAATTACAACAGTTAAATGCCAACACCTACATAATTTTATGGAGATGAAATTAATAATGCATATTTGGTGATAAACCAAAGTTATATGTTTCTGACCAGTGTGCACTTGCTGAATGAGTGAGTCTACTTGAAATCATGGGTAAGAGTAGGCAATGAATTTTAAAAATCGTTGGTGGCAGAAGCGTGTGAACTGAGTATTGACTTGAGCAGAAAAACATACAAAGAAAAACTAAGCCGAACATTTCAGGTGCCTTAATGAGGGTTAGAGTAACAGCAGAACCATATGTTTTCCTTCTCTTGTTTTATACAGCTAAGATATTATTGCCATCTTGCCACTAAACTTGGATTCCTAGAGCACTGAAAGAAAGTAAAATGGGAATTACTGTAAGCTAAGAGCTGCGAAGATTTGTCTATAACTGTACAGGAGTAAAATTGACTAACACTCCAGTTATGAATTAGGTTGCTCTTTTCAGAATTATGCTGTTGAGTTTTAGACTAGGGGATTAGAACAGAGATTGTATGTCCTAAAGTGAACTTGAGCTCAATAACACTGTTTCTGCAGGCCATAGGTGCAACTTTTGCAGCTATGATTGGTTCTGGAGTGTTGGTCAAGAGCATATCCTATGATGATAGTCGAGCAGCTAAACATTTGGCTTGGATGATGCATTCAGGTATGTGATTTTAGTCTTTATTATAGAGATGTCTGTGCTTCAGTGTGACCAGATTCCTACTTTAACAAAACTTTGACTTTTAAGATAAAGGTAGTACAGCTGCTGTAAGCAACATGTTCCCATCAGGTACATAAGCTGTGAGTACAGATCAGTTTCTCACTCATGATACCTGCTTCAAGTAACAGTAGGTATCATTTTTCAAAATGCTTTTTCTGGGAAAAAAGTTATGGTTCAGGAAAAGATATGTGGGTGTTGGGCACTGGAATCATATTTGCCTCTTGAGCTGCCATTTCTATCAAGAAGAATCTGTGTTTATTTTAGTGATTGTTATTAAGTTAGCCTAATGTGATATGATGGACTAGATAGAGGTTTTGTACAACACTAGCAAATATTCTTGACTTGCCTAATTATTGTAGCAGAACTCTGTCCTACTTTTCAATGTTGAGTACTCCTATGGCTATTAAGTAGTTGATACGTCCATGCTAAGTATCTCTTACCAGCTCTGTTTTGAACAGATCAATATGTTGACTTCTGGTAGTCTTTCTTCCAAAGACCAGCTCCCTGAAGTTCTCTCCGGAGCTAGATAAAGCTAAGGCATGAAATTTAAGGTTGTGATACCTTTGTGCTCTTTTCTAGATAGGTGCACAGCCAAGTGCATTGGTACTTTTTCCTGCAGGTAGATTAGTTTGAGCCATGTTACCTGACTAGGGTGAAAAAAAAATGTTTTGACAGATGGTGTTTTTACCAGAACTGTTCTTGATCTTACGGGTGTTATTTTGTTTTCCTTTGGCTAGGTATCATGGGTGCAGTGGTGGCTCCTCTGTCCTTCTTGGGTGGTCCTTTGCTGATCAGAGCTGCCTGGTATACTGCTGGAATCGTCGGAGGGCTCTCAACTGTGGCCATGTGTGCTCCAAGTGAAAAATTCCTAAACATGGGAGGACCGCTTGGAATAGGCTTAGGCTTTGTTCTTGCCTCTTCAATTGGTAAAATATTGTTTTAATACTGTCAGATGAAGTAGGTTATAAACTTAAACTGCTAAGATGCAGCTCACACTTAATTGTAGAATGGTCTGTCCGGTTAAGATATCCCTTAAATAGCCCTTGCAACTCTAGCAGTGCAGAAAATACTCTGTTAAATTTGTTCTTGAATACAAACATGAAATAAGTGTTAATCTGACAATTGGCTGATAGCGTTGACTCATATTTTAGTTACTGCCAAGTGACTAGGGAAGAGAGTAAATGTGAGCTTAGTTCTTGATCCACTTGTTCTTTTCCCTTATGTGTTTCTAGGCATTGTTTTAGTCCTAGGGACAGAAGTACCTTCACATAAAGAAAAAAGTGCATGATTCCCTAGAGTGTTCAAAATGACTGGATCAGGATGTATATGTAGTATCTTTAGCTTGTGCATTAAAGCTCTTGATATTAGAAATGTACGACAAATGAGAAGTTTAGTACTTACTGAAAAGCATGTGCTACAGTAACTGAAGTTTGACTTAACTCAGAGTAGCAGACACAGAGTCACAAGATGTGCAGAGTTGAAAGGTGCCCACAAGGTTCGTCAGGTCCAGCTCCTGTCTCTGCACAGGACAACCACAAAGTCACACCATGTGGCTAAGAGCATTGTCCAGATACTTCCTGAATTCAGTGAGAGTTGATGCCTTGACTTCATCCCTGGGGAGCCTGTTCCAATGCTCCACCACTTTCAGGGTGAAGAACCTTTTCCAAATATCTAACCTGAGCCTCCCCTGGCTTTATGCTGATCCGCGGGGTCCTGTCGGTGGTCACCACAGAACACACAACTTTCTTTAACGCTATTGTATATTCCTCTCCAGGATCCATGTTCTTGCCTCCTACTTCTGCTTTTGGAGCTGGCTTGTATTCAGTAGCTGTTTATGGTGGATTGGTGCTCTTCGGCATGTTCCTGCTCCACGATACGCAGCATGTGATCAAGCGTGCAGAAGGTGTTCCGTATTATGGAGTGAACAAATACGATCCGATCAATGCGTGAGTACTTCTCTTTGTTAACACAGCTGATCTCAGTGTCTCTGTAAGACAAGCAAAGTATGCTTTGAAAACAGCCAGACCTTCAGTTGACTGTTCAAAAGTGTACTGCTGTCAAATGGTTCAAAAACACAATGTGGAAACAGCTAATGAATTTTAAACTGAAACCATCTGCCAGAAATGAGAGAAGCAAGATTGGATGTGTGGTGTCGCATGCTTCCAGCAGTACTTTCTAAAGTTTTTTTGTTTTCTAAAGCATTACTGGGAGAATTTATAGCAGCTTTCTGAAAGTATCTGTTAAATCAGCTAGGATAAAAATGTTAACTCTTTCATAGTCATTTACTATTCACTAGTCTTTGTCTTCAAATAAAAAGTTTCAACAGTGTGATAGATGGGGAAAGCAGCTATGAATTGTAGTAAAGACCAAGTCTGACTAACAAGTAGCTTGCTTGTAAATGATGTCTGTCTGATCATAGGTGAATTGTTTACCTCTGTAATTCTGGTTTCTTAAAATAGAGTAATACTAACTTTGGAGATAATCAGATAAAAGTAATGCATAAAAGCAGAGGGCTACTGTATGAGAACAGTAAGTTAAGAGTTCTGTAAATAGTTTCTGCTGGCGGAGATGGTGGAACAAAAAAATAGTGGTTTTTTGTTGTTTTTTTTTGTGACCTATCAAGCACTGAGGACAATCAGTTTTGTTATAAATGTGTCAGGAAGGCTTAAAAATGAAGTGTAATGGTGTGAAATGCCAAATAATACTGCTTCTGTTCAACAGTATTAACTTTGGTTTCCCGTCTTCCTAGGTGCTTGGGTATCTACACAGATACACTGAACATCTTCATTCGGGTGGCCACCATACTTACAGGTGGTGGAGGTGTCAGGAGAAAGTAAACAGACTCATCCTTGAAGCTGTTTGACAACCTACCTAGTGCACATATTAAATAAAAATTCATGTCTACAAGCAGTTTTGCTGAAAGCCGGGAGTTTAAAGCATTTCAGCATATTGTTTCAGTGCAATGTGATTCAGACAATAGTTTTTCTTCAAACGCTTTCCAACTCTGTGTTTAAAGTACTGTGAACTGCTTCTGATTGTGTATTATTTTGGGAGAGTAAATTATTTTTAATATATGAGTAAAATAATGGATCTTCTTTTTCATGGATTTGACAGCAGTTCAACTCTTTCTGTTCTTTTTACTGTTACTGCATAATAGAGGAAGCAATCTCTAAACTGGTATCCTGTATGCAGATAGTGACACAAACTGCTTCATGAAACGCTGTTGAGATGCATCAGTTTTCAGTTAACATTGCATAAACGACACATTAGTGACACGAGGACTGAATCAAATTGGATATGGCACTAAATTCAGTGATGACTTTTGCCTGGGCAGAAATCTCAAAAAAGCTTGAAAAACAGCGTTTAATTTGACAGGCGAGATGACCAAAGTAGAAAGGAGACAAGGTGAGGAAGCTATGTGGCAGTTGTCTCATATGAACCTCAGTCTTTCTGGAGTACATGAGAACTCCTTGCTTTAATGTTGGCTAGATATAATAGCTAGGTTTTTTTGATGCAAGATTTATCAAACTATTGAACAGCAATAGAGGTGTGTCTTCCAGTGACTAAATTTCAGTATTGCAGATGAGACCCTGTCCTGCAGAAGAGCTAGTGCTCATTTCTTACAAAGCTTGTACACACAGAAGGAAGGAATTGAGGATGGCCTATCCAGATATTATAAATATACCATACTGTTGTATGTTTTAGTCTGTCTCTTCTCCAAATTGGTATGTTCAGCTTGGTCTAAAAGAAATATTCCCTATTGGTGAAATTGATTTAGCATTAAGAAATCTATGCTTAACAAGCTCTATTGCTGTATGTCAGAGTAAAAGATGAGTTCTTGGGCACAAGAAAGTTTTGAGCTTACATCAACAACTCAGATTTTTACTTTCTGGTAAATATGCTATGTTTATGTATTGACTTACGGAACAATAAAATTCTAGCCTCACAGTTTGTCTGCACTCACTTTCTCTGTGTTAATAGAGATATTCTAGTACCTCTGCACTAATAACATGAAGAGTACTATACATAATTTTTTGGCTGCAATTTCCTTTCTGAGAGAGTGCATATTCCTCTGTTAAAAATAAGTAAGTAAATACAACCTGCAAAGATTTCACTGACTAACATCTTTCTGGGGATGTTTCCCAGATGGAAGAGATCTGCACTTGCTTCAAGTGGTACTGATAGTGTAACCTGTTGCTTCTACCTACAGCTGGTGCTGCTTTTATGTCTGTCGTACACTGTAGTATTTTTAGTCTCTTCAATCATAAGGAAGAAACAGTGAATTGGGAAGAACTTTGTTGCAACTCCTTTGTGCCCCAAGATTATTTGGCGCTCTGCTTACTGCCACTATTACTGCTGAAGGAGAATCTAGTCTTTAGGATGGAAGAAATCTCTGGGTCATATCAAGCGTAAGTATGCTGTTAGAGGGTTTTATCTTTTAAGCAATTTCATATGCTTAATCTCTACATACTGTTGCTGTAGGTGAATAAAGTGGTGTGCTTGTTGATCCTGATTCGGTATCCTGATGACTGTGCCAGGATTATTGTGGATGAGTAATTTAGATCGCTTAATGAATCACCACCGATTAGTGAAAGTGATTTTAATGTGAATGTGTAGAAGTGACTCAACAGTTCAGTGGCAAGGTTCACTCTTATTACGTGAAAGAAACAAAAAGGAAAATTTGACTTAGAATCAGTTTAGAATGATATATACAGAGACTGAAGACACAAAAAAGTAAGGGAGACCCTTCCCTGGAGTCACACAGTTTAGAGAAGACCTTGTTTTCTAAGCTCTTAATGGAGTTCAGGTGTGGCTAGGCCAAGTCTGTATCTCAGACTTGTTCAGTAGTTCATGTCTAAGGGCATTAATACAAAGGGTGAGTGTATTAGGTTTGGCTGAGATGGAGTTAATGTCCCTATAGCAGTCCTCAGAGGTGCTGTGCCTTGGGTTGAAGGTAACGTGATGTTGTGACTGTTGAAAGGCTGGCACAGCACCAAGGGCTATTCCATACCATATGATGTCAGCTCAGGGACAGAAGGCGGAGGTGGGGGAGGATATGGGCAGGTAGAAGACGTCCGCCTCCTGAAAACCACTACACGTTTTGGAGCCTTGCTTCCCAGGAGAGGACCAGACATCGCCTGCTATGGGAAGTAGAGACTAAAGCTCAGTTTTGCTTTGCTTTGCTTCATGTGCGTGACCTTGCCTTTATTTTGCTTATTAAACTGCCTTTACTTAAACCCATGGGCTGCTTTGATCTCGTTCCCTTCCCTCTTGTCATGCCATGGGAGGTGTGGGGTGAGAACATGATAGAACCTTGGTGGGTACCTGGTGCTCAGCCAAGGTCGAGCCACCACAGTGAGAAAAAACTGCTGTTGAGTCACAAGGTTCAGAATGAACTATTGCTTTTGAAACACTTTTTCAGAGGGAAGCCTAGCTGCAGCTGAATCCAGGCTTAGTACCAGACTTAGTCAGCAGTTTATGTCTAATGGAATTAGCTCTATGGATTTTATTAGCATTAATTGAGCAAATTATCAGTGATTTACTGAAGATCTGTTTGCGAGTGAGTGATCTATCCATATTGGTTAAGGAAGGATCTCTTGGTCTCAAGTAAGGAATCTTAAACTATGAGAGGCATCCCTGCTCAAGAGGAGAGGTGTCTGGTGAACAGTCCACTTGCAATTTGGGGAACACTCAAATTGGGTTTATCCAGCAGTCTCAGTGAAAGGTCTCACTGCCTCGAGGAGCAACGTTGAGAGGAATCCCAGCTCAAGGGGAGGTCACTGCTGTGCAGCTACACTGCCAAGCTGGGAGAGCTCAAAGAAGGCTCACTTAGGCTGTCATACCTATGGGATAAAGTGGTTGGCTCATAGTCAAATTGAATACAGTGGGAGAGGTATGCATGAGACTCCATGTACTCTCAACTTCTTTTGTTCTGTAACAAATGAGTCTTGGAAAAGTCACCCACTATTCACTTTCTAATTGCATGATCAGTGTTCCAGGCTTTCATGCAGTGATGATCACTGGGTCACTTTCCTCCTTTGTGGGTTTCCTAGAGGGGTTCTTGGACCAGCTATGGCTCAGGCCTTTACCCCCTTTAGAGCCTGTACCAAGCTACTGCAAATTTTAAGGTTATTGAGTGCATCTGTTGTGCTCCACCCCATAATAAAGAGTCAGTCCTCTTTATTAGCTCATAGAGTGGTAGTAGAGTTATCTCTTGCCGCTGTGTGGTATGGTAAGAGTCCAATTACTTCGTAATCTGTTTAGCTCAAGTGCCAAAATTAATGTTATTTCTAGACTATGTTGGCATGCCCACAGATCCACGGTAAGTAAATAGCTTTTAGGATAAAATATTGCTATTAATTACATTACTGGGGAAATTCATCATGGTGAACAAGAAATACTTGCTTTATGTACCAAACCTTTACATATGCAGTTGTAAGTAATAAGCATAGTATTGTTACACACAATCAGATAAGCATTAGAAATTCAAAATTCCTGTTGCTGTTGGTGACCATCCAAATATGGTATCCCACCAGTGATTTCTCTATCCTTTTTCACTCTTTATAGGACATGATATATCTTCTCTGCATCGTGGTGTATCTTTTCTGCATAATGATGGACAGGATTTGTAGTCCTTTGTCCATTGTTCAGGATTTGGTTTAGCAATTGACTCTGGTCATCAGGTTGCAACAGTTTTCTTACCAGTATAAGATTTACTCCAATGAGGGTAGGTAGTAAATCATGATACAATGTGTAGTTTGATTGTAGTGATTGGTAGGTTGTGAGAGGAGCTGAATAGTTAAAGTGACATCCCATAATTTTTGTAAAATTACAGGTGTTTTGAGTGATTATTAGTCTCTACAGTGGTGGTATCTATAAAAATAGAATCACAAAGGGTTCTCATACAAATACATCTGTTTCTAAAATACAGTATTTTAGTACAGTTTCAGGGGTTTCATCTGAATGTATTGCAAAATGACAGACACTTCATTCGTATCTTAATGGTATTACTTTCACAAATCTTTGTTGTTCCAATATGACACATGCACTGACATCAATAGTTTGCCAGTTGTTCCCATTTTGTTAGGCCCATACTCTGTATTCTAACAGATGTTTTGTGTATTGACTCTTCTGTATCTTCACAGTTCACTCTTCTGGATAGCCTTGCTCTAGTAAGGTGGTGCTTGTAGCTGTGTTTGTTTTGCTTGGTTTTAACTTTCCTTCTACAGGGAGCATGGTGAAGATGGAATAACAAATGTGTCCCCCTCCCCCTGCTTTCTTACATGTTCTCGCTCTAGTCTTTCAAGGCCTTGGATGTGATGGGGACCAATTTATCTGGTAGTGGTAGGCTTTGAAACAGAGAGTGCATGGAAACAAGCCAAGGCATCAGTCCAAAACCATTTACCTTGGATGCAGTGCTACGTGTGCTATGCCGGAGGGAAACGTTTCCCTCTTGTGGTAGTCCAGTCCTCTAGTTCAAGCATGTTCTGACTTAAGAAACTGTTTTTGACAGCTAATCTGCCAGGGCTCACACCTCTGTGATGGGGTGATGAGAGGAGCTGTGTACCCTTCTCATTATGGAAGCAGATGTTCCTGCTGTGTGTCTCCCCCCAGAGAAGGAAAAAACACAGACACCTAAACAAGGTGGGTTATCCCTCATGCCTTTTACCATGGCTTTAAAAGATTCATCCTTCTTTAACTCTCAGCTGCTGCTTGAGAAGACACTTTCTGTACTTTTTCTTTCAGAAAGATGATACAAAAACACAGGACACTAACAGCTTTTTTTTGTATGGAATAACTAGTCTGGTTGCCCAATGCTTCATTCCAGAAAATTCAGTATGAGCAGATGAAGTGATGCAATGACAAATGACTGGGCAGGTATCTCTTCGTTTCCTTGAATAGATAAGGTGTTTAATTCAGCTGGCAAGGCTCCAAAGCAGAAAATACTGTGCAGCTGTCAGCCTTTAGGGCTTCTGGAAAGATTTTGTGATTGATCTGTGTATTGATTTCTTTCTTAAAAGCAGATAAACCCTGTCTGTACTGATCTAACAGGAGGTTGTTTCAGGGATAGGAGAGTTTGTCCTGAGTGGGTGTAAATGCTGTTCCTCCACCACTGTGGCCTCTTCCTCATTCTTCTGTACATTGTAGATCATGTGTTGATCATTTAACACAGCCAAAATAAGTTGGTAACATGAAGTCAAGAACTTGAACTAAGGTGTTTAGAGGCTAAGTCTGCCTGCAATTCTATAAAGGGATGACTTTCAACTTCTTCCTGACAGCTCCTACAGAGAGACATTTGTCTAAGGAGACTATTCCATCGTTTCATTTAGTATCAGCTACTTGTGTCAGCTTGCATGAGCTAGAATCTCATGATCCAGTTCACTGGCACTGTTTCAATGCAGTGAACACAGTTTGTCCTCCAAAACATTTATGGTCACCTTTGTTGTATTTATGTGACTAGGAAGGAGTGGAAGAAAAAACACATACTACATCAACAGTGGTTTTACTTTTAGCTAGAAATCTGATGGGATGGGTGAACTCTGCTGAAGCTTTTATTGAGAGACCAAGGTTTGTCTGTATCTGTCTCCATAAGTGACATAAATGATAGGAGAGTGAGCTTTTTACATTTCAGCTCAGCTTGTATTTCTTCTCATTCCCTTGGGGCTCAAAACATATCTGGAATTTTGTTTCCTTTGTCTTGGGTGGGGGGAGGAATCTGATAAGTTACTGTTGTTCTTACGAGTTGTTCAGAAATGCAGTTGTTGTTGTTTGGTTTTGCAGTTTGGGGTGGTGGTTTGGTTTGGGGTTTTTTTGTGTCATTTTTCTTAGAAAAGATGGTGATGGATGAGGATGGATTGTACTGCTTAGGAGGAGAAAACAAACTTCATCTCTGGACAGAGCATCACTGTAGTCAGGAATAAGATGCAGTGGTTTTAGGCTTGTGCTCAGTAAATGAAGAAAGGAAGACCTGTATCTCAAAAGCCATGACCTTGACACAGTTAAATTATCATGCCTCTGATATCTCACCATGGCAGTGGTGATGAGTTAGTGTCTAGAAGTCCAGTACTTCCACAGATACCTAGACCACCATGCAATTTATAAAAAATTATAACTAGTTTTTTCATGGAAGTTAGATTTAATCTTGGATTTTCCAGTTAAATATTTCTTTTTCTCCCTAATAGTGGTCAAAAGCTCACTTTTTCTTTCTTTTTTTTTTTTTGCCTCAGGCAAAGTCTTTCTTGTCTAACTTAATTTCCAAGATGATGATGATGTTATGCTATTTCTCTAAATGCAACTGTGGTAATTAAAAAACAGATTTCTAGTCATTCTTCTTGGTGTTAGGACCACCAGCAAGAAGTGGGAATGCATAATCTATTACAAGTTTGCTTGTACATATAAAAGAACCCCAACTACTATCTTTCAGTTAAAGCTTAGCTTCTGTGCACAAGTAAGTGAAAAGAAATGTGCTACAGTAGTGCTAAAGACATGTTCCGAAGCTTAATGATGATAGCTGCAAGAGCAGAGCAAATGGCATCAAAACTAAATGAAGGAATTAACAAAGATAGGATGTCTTTCTGAACCTATTTGCATTCATGATTGGCAAAAGAGAGAGAGAGGTTGTTAGATCTAAAAGTCATCACTCAGACATGTTTGGTATGTGTGAAGGAGACATCTGTGTATCTAGAGTGTCTCAGTTCTGTGTTACACTTGTGTTCACAGGCTTGGTAAAATGGGGGGGAGGGGGGTGAATGCTGGCTTAGTGACTGAGCTCAGAGCCTTGTGCCAGCAGGTTACTTGCCTTTGTAGCAACTGGCCTTCCAGTGCCAGATGACAGGTCTGAACAGGCATCCCCACTGAGTGTTGCCAACAGTCTGATGTACTCTGTTTCCTGTGTTGCAAGAGCCCATCTCCACTTTATTACAATGACTAAAGGTCACTGAGTTGGTTGAATGTTGAAACAAAAATCTGGTTCTTATTTAAATACTATGTGGAAGGGTTATTTAAATGTGGGTGGGTTTTTTCCAAAATAAGTCAATTTCAAAATTTGAAGTGAACTTACAGCAACCATTTTTAAATTCTAAGTTTGTTATAAACTAAGGATAATTTTTCAAAGAAAAAAAAAAAGCCTTACTAGACTTTTTACAAATATTGAAGAGATAATAAAAATTGTCCTGCTCTTTCATGTCAGGAGGAATTCTGGTTTTGTCTTTTGGAGAGCAATTGAAGTTGCTAACTAAATTGAAGTTGCTAAATAAAGGGACCAAGCATAGGAAGTGTTACTGTTATATAGGTTTTATGAAGGCATATTACCTTACAGCTTCCAGCAGCGTTAGAGGTGGGACAAGTTGGATGAAAATTTCAAAGCTAATTACATGAAATATTTTCATAAGGTAAGGTCTCAATTTCATCTTGTATTCTGCTCTGCAAACTGAAAAGACAGACATGAGTCAGCTTATGGCAACTGACTGTGAAGGACACTTTCTTAGAAAAATAACCAATTTATACGCTTGTTAAAAAAGTTGAAGTAAATTATTTAAAAGCTATGCAGCTGCTTGTTTAGATCATGATTTAAAGTAGAACATCATGGAAATCACAGTATCACACTATGTCAGGGGTTGGAGGGGACCTAGAAAGATCATCTAGTCCAACCCCTCTGCCAGAGCAGGATCACCTAGACGAGGTCACACAGGAATGGATCCAGGCAGTTCTTGAATGTCTCCAGAGGAGACTCCACAGCCCTCCTGGGCAGCCTGTTCCAGTGCTTCGTCACCCTTACTGTAAAGAAGTTCCTCCTCGTGTTAATACTAACCCTCCTGTGGTTCAACTTGCTCCCATTCCCTCATGTCCTAACATTAGATGCCATTGAGAAGAGCCTGGCTCCCTCCTCCTGACACTCACCCTTAACATATTT
>VWZO01002744.1:1270-54122 GCA_013396975.1 Bucco capensis | reverse complement strand
GGGTGCATCCCATCCAGACACATGGACTTGCGGATGTCCTGTTTGCTCAACTGATCTCTGACCCAAACCTCAGCAGCTGAGGTCAAAACTACCTCCCTCCCATCTTCCTCTGTAGTTTTAAAGTACTGGGACTGCTGGTAGTTGTTGTTAGCAGTAAAGACCAAGGCAAAGGTGGCATTGAGTAATTCCACCTTCTCTGTATCCTCGGTCACCAGTGCACCCATTTCATTCCTCAAAGGGCCCACACTACCTCTAGACTTCCTTTTGCTTCCAGCATACTTGAAAAATCTCTTCTTGTTAAGCCTTAGAAACATCAGCAGCAGTGAATATTTAGGATCAGATTTTAATTTAACTGCAAGATAATCATGTGCCTTGTCTTTTATGGTTTTTTTCACTCATTAAAAAAAAAGGGGGATTCCTGTTAGAGGTGGGGAATTTTTAGCCTTATTCTGTTTATGTATCACTGAGTCAGGCCTGGACCTGCAAAAAAACTCCGGAGAGTTTTATGGTCATAATTAGGTGTGTCAGATGTCCTTCTTATATACAGATAACAACACAGAAGCAGTGACTGAAGTGCTGAAAAGGAAGAAAATAGAAAACTAGCAGGTGTTAGAAGTGAGCTGAATGTTCTTTGAAGAGCAGCAGTTACAGGAATAGGTAGAGTGTGTTTGATAGCCAACTGAACATGTGCCCTTTGGGAAAGAGAGCAACATAATCAAGGGCATAAGGCAGAGGAGGAGCTCTGACAAAGATGGAGTCAAGAACCTCCCTGCTACTACTATTCTGTGGCTTACATAGAAGCAGGGATAAATCATCCCTTGTGGTAAAGGTAGGCATTTTTCCTAGCCTAGGTAATGGTTAACCAACACCTGTGTAGGATCTTAGTAGTGGAGGGAAGGAGTAAGGAAGGGTAGAGCTGGTGACAACAAATAATAACCCATCATACCATAACAGCAAGGAATTAATGAATGCCAGGGATCAGAAGAAACTGTCAGCTCTATAGGCAGAAGTGAGCAGAGCCTAACGAAAATCACAAACTAAGAACTTAATTTTTTTCTCAGGTGAATCTAGTGTGTTAAAATTATGAATATTGAAAGGAGAGTAAGCATGTACTGAACTCTCTGAATTGAAAAGAAGTGTTTGTACCTCCTTTAGGTATTCCAAGAGTAGTAGTAATGCTTCATACACAAAGGCCATATTTTGCAAAGTTAATGTAATAATTATGGTTATATTAACCAACTTTGAATCTTTCCTTAGGGTAATAATGTATACAAATGTGAAACAAGAGTGGATGCTAAAATCTCCTTTTAATCATAATTTAAAAGTGATTATTTGAAGCACTTTAAATGGATGTCTTCCCATAGTGCATGAGGGTATACTACTGTCCATTGTAGGCAGTCTCTGAGATGCTAATTTAATTGCAGGCTCAGCTTTTGCCCTATCTGTAGTGTTCCTTACTGTATTTGTCAGACTAGAAAACCCCCTTGAAAAGCAGAGGATTTCAACAAACTCTTTGAGTAGGTAGGAACTAAAAACCCCCAATAAATAAACCAAACCCTACATTAATTGAACCACTTCTGACCTTTCAGCCATAATTAGGCATGTCACTCTGAAGTATGGGGATGTATTTGTTGATATATACAGATGAGAAGGCTTGTTTATACCAAACAATGAAGGGAATGGAAAACTGCAGTTATGAGAAGGAATGGGGAAGTAGTATTGGAATGTATGGGTTACAGGAAAGCAGCTGATGGGTGTTGGTATGGCTACAGCAAGGTGAATGTTGTGATGAATAGGCCAAGTAGCAAAGGTGTGCTGTGAAACCAAAACAGGACTGGGGGTGAGGGGTGGGGGCTTGCCGGCAGTGGGTGGAGAAGTATCGACTCAGTAAGGAGACTGATGATGGAGAGACAAATCTCCCTGTCTCTCAGTGGAGAGCTCCAGCTTCTCACAAGATTTCCAAAGCTAACTTGCTTCAACTTGCTGTATGCATCAGTAGTTTTCTAGCCACAACGTATTATGCAAGATTATCCTGAATAGATAATTTATCCCACAAGATGAGCGGGAAATTATATGCTTGAGCTTTCTCTCCCATGAGGAACAACAGTAGAGTCTAAGCAAGTACATGACTTAGACTGGTCCGCAACAAAGAAAACTTAGGTTTTAATGCACTTGGATTTTACTGAAAAGTCAAAATACTTCTGCCAAAAACCAGACACATGCCTGGGGGAAAAAATAGCTTAAATGGTAAACAAAAAAAATCAGTTAAACAGTTCCAACAAANACCACAAGTGATTTTCAGACTGTGCCTGGCAACAAAAGATACTGTTCTCCTATTACCAGGTCCATAATAAAGGAAAAAGGAGACAGGGGCAGAACTGGATTGTCAGAGAAAAAGGCATGGGAGCAGCAGAAGCAAAGAAAGCAGTATGAGAAGAGACTCAAGAGCAGAAACTGCAGATGACTATGAATAGTAGGTGAGGAGATATTTTAAAAGCTAATCTGAATGACCACAATTACTGGCACAGACATGCTGAGTAGGGGGCACAGGTAGCCAGCAATGGCAAAGGTTATGGGCCAACTATGTGAAATAAAGCTTAAGAATAAAAGAACATAAGATCAAGGATAGTTTATCTTACAGAAAATATGATGTACCTTCAGCAGAATGGATGACAGTATCTAGGTTGCAGATGCTGTACACATTGGAGAAGAGAAAATACAAAAATTGCCTGTTCTGCCATGCTCTGGAGTAGTGATTGTTGATACTCTCTAGTCTCTTTGGTCTGAGGATCAAAACCATTTTGCAGGTTAACAGCTTTCTATTTGCTTAGCCAAAGCTGTGGAAATAGTGGTGGCCTCCCTTGGTAGCCAGCAGACTTTGAGGTTTGTGTGTAGTACTTCAGACTCATCTGGCAAAGTCCTTTGTGGGTTTTTTTTGGCACAGTAGCTTTTAAGCAAGTGGTTGGTTTGGCTTCTCCAAAGTTGGAATGAGAAATACAAGAGCAGGTTGAAAGCAGAAGTGTAAGCCATGTAAAACTGTTCCCCTGGGCAGACAGCAGAGCTTCCCACCACCTGCTCCATTTCCCCTCTGTGGGGTGCTTGGGAGTGCAGTGATAAGTATACAGGTTTGCCTCATTTCCCATCACAGTAGCTGGAAGGCTTGGATTGTTGTAATGGAGACCAAGTAGCAGCCTGCCTCTTCCAAGCAGAAAACAAATGGGGCATCCAAGTAGTACATGCTGCTTTCTTGCTTGGGGTGGGTGGTAAAGTTGCTATGCAGTTATCTCTGCTTAGAAAAATAAGTCTTTGTAAACACTTCTGTTGCCAGGATTTTGTTGTGAAATTTTCAGAAGAAAACTGCTACTGTTTTGAGGTAGGTATTGGCAGCAGCTCTAGAACATTTGAGATTCCAACACTTTCCCAGTTTAATTAAATGAACATAGCTGGACATGACAGTAGCCATCAGGTGATGAGGTTCTTTTATGCAACTTATTTCCCATTTTCCCATCATACCTGGTTACCTTCCACTTCTATTCATTTGTTATTCCTTATTGTGCACACAGAAGGAGAAAGCAATGGTTCTGTTCAGTACTACGAAGGCATGAAAAATTATTTGGGCACCAAGTCTCACCAGGTTTGAGTTCATACGTGTTTTTTTTCATTTCTAGTTCACCTTTAAGAAGAAAGCCACTTGGGTGAGGCAGCCACCACTTTAGGAGGCAGAAATGAGATGCACTCAGTGATGTGGTTTTCCTGTTTTATTTTTCTGCTATCAACAAAGAGATCCTAATATCACCAGAGTCACTAGGGGGGAAGTTCTTTAAGAGGAGACTAAGTTTCAGAAATAACCACCTTAAAATCAGTGAAATAAAAATTGTTTGGGAGAGTGAAAAATTAAAAAGGTCAGAATAAGTAACAAGATTTTTTGGCATGAGAGCTTTAACTGTTTTTTGTTAGTGAGGCTGTTTTGTGATTGCAGACTGGGCTGTAAAAGCATTACAGCATACCATACCGTTAAAGCATACCATTCACATGGGTGCTTCTTATATATGGTTATGCTAAGTCACAAAATTGGCTTGTCAGTAAAACAAGAACAAGAACTTTTCTTTCTTTTTCCTTCAAGAAAACTAAAGCAATACAGCTTTTGGGAAAACGTTTCAATCCTGTCTTCAGTGTAAAATTTTTGTCTGTAAAAAAGCCATATTAATTCAACTAGAAGTGTATGTAGTGATACATCTTAAAACACAAGGGGGGGAAAACCAACGTGTCACTTCACTTCTTGCTTTCAAACTCAACACATGCATCCCTTGTTACTTCATCTTTCCCAGACATTTCAGTAGAACCCAGGAAAACAAACAACCAAAAACCAAACAAAAAACATATATGCCCCCCCACACCCACCTCAAAAAACCCAACCAAACAAAAAACTCCCACACACCAAAAAAAGCCCAAAAACCATAGTAGAGAATTTGTCTTGGAGTCAACTTGGTAGAAAAAGCCTCACTGAGTTTACCAAGTCTGAA
This sequence comes from Bucco capensis, assembly GCA_013396975.1. Lineage (NCBI taxonomy): Eukaryota > Metazoa > Chordata > Aves > Piciformes > Bucconidae > Bucco > Bucco capensis. The sequence goes on along the minus strand of VWZO01002744.1, from coordinate 49,599 downwards.
ATTTTAATTTCCTAGGTTTCACAGGCTTAAATACGTAGAACAATTAAAGACTTCAAGAATTAAGTGGTATTTGATTCAAGATTTAAAAGTGCAGTGGATTGAGTTCTCTGCAATTAGGCATATGTCAGATTTTACTTTCTTAATTATGGGAGCTATACTGAGAATCTATTAACTGCTTGTAACTACACTCCCTTTGCAATGATAATTATTGTCCTCTGTTTTGTAATGTCATCTTGTGTACATGTGCTTGCCTAGAACTTTCTGAGAAAGAGTAATAGAGATAAAATACTGTAGTCACCAAGTGAGGCATGTACTTGTTTCACTGCTACCACTGTTCAGACAGCCTGGTTGAATGTTGCAGAAAAAAATGAATCCTACCTATTTTTTGTGTGCCTTATTGACATTTCACATCTTCTGTACACCTTAGCAAGTAGGATGTCTAGCCCATTAAATTTTCCAGCCCTGTTTTACATGCTCAGTTTATGGGTTTTTTTGTTGTTATTAGGCTGGGTTTTGTTGTTAGGTTGGTTTTTAACTTGAAAAAATTCATATCTAATTGTTCTATGCTATATGTGCAGATATTTGGTATATGCAGTGAGATAGTCACTGCCCAAAATCTCTCACTGGATATTTTGAAAGAAAAGGTGTAACAAAAGCAGCAGAAAACTTTTTTTTCCCCCTGTTTTGTTGTTTGGGTTTTTTTTAGTCACCAGTAAGGAGTTAATTGCAAGAGCTATGTACTGTGCTAGACCTCCAGCACAAATTGCCTGCTTCTACCTTTCCTTCTTACCTTTTGGAGTAGTTTTGCTGACATTAGATGGTGAATTACCCTCTAATCTACTTTCCTCCCATTTAATCAATAAAATTTGACTTAATATATGGAAGAATGACAATTGTTTGTGAAGTCCTATGTCCTATCTCAAAATCTCATTTTCTCTCCCATGCCACCTCTCATCCTCAGCTTTTCTGCCAGGTAATACAGGAGTTAAGGACTAACTACCACATCTTTACAAGACTACCACTTAGCCTAGAAAACAGAGAATTTCCATCTTAGATCTTGGTGTAGTTTAACACCCTATAAAGGAAAGTCACTTGCCATCTTGTTAAAATCAAGTGAGTGCTCTCCTGAGCAAGACTGGGTAGAAATACAGGCAAAGGTTTTCCTGAATTAGAGTGGGTGGGCAGTGCCATGGAAGTGACACAAATGCCAGTTTGAAGTTCTTTGGTAAGAAATCAACCTTGGTTTGCTTAAATGGGAAGTTGCTGATGGAATGGGAAAGATTTTTTTTCAGGAAAACCAGGCTGAAGAGATTCTGCTGTTCCTAGCTTATATTTCATGCTGTGCTCAAAGCTCTAATGACCCATACTTTTTCCTCTCTTTAGAGTTCACCCAAAGCAATGGAATATTTCGGTTGGCACACTGAGGCTGTAAATTTGGGTTAGTTAATAAAATGGACTGCAGAAATGTTTCCATGTCAAAAAGCCCTTCCTATAATGTTTCTAGTTTACTTTAGTAGTTGCAGTTTATGTATTTTATGTAAGTACTTCTTTTTATAAAACACTTAACTGACAAAATCTACTTTTGTAATAGCAATGGTTGTTCTCCTTTTAGAGGGGAGTATAGAACTCTACAAAGAAAAGGATTTATTTTGTTTTAAATGACAAAAATGCTGATTTTAGAAGTACAAGATGAGGGCTTACAGCCCTATTCAGAAAAAGCCTGAGAATATGAAAACAAAATTAATGCTCTGTTGTCCCATTCTTTTTTTTTTTTTCACTGCATCACTGAGTGAAATATAAAAGTACTTTCTGAGAAGCTTAGCAGTGATGTGAGCTAAAAACCTTACTATAGTCTGAACGGTTGAGGTGTGCTAATGGTGCTGCAGGGCTGTTCACAAGGCACTTTGAAAATTCTGAGTACTAGCTATAGCAAGGGTTGTTAGTGATTTGATCCTAGATCCTTGCTAATGTCAGCTTTGGCAAGAAAAGACTGTCAGGCATTAGCAGTCTTCACAATGTTTGGATATTGCTTGATAGGAATGGAGAAATAAGCTTTTGGGGCTAAAATTGGTAGGTAAAGGAGTGACCTGATTTTTAGAAGGCTGCTGATTCAGTTCAAGAAACAAGCCAAATCCAAAACCTGAAATAGGAAACCGTTGAAATTTTGGTGCTAAGGGAAGAAGGCAATGTATGTGCACAAGAGTGAAGCCTTCTGTCCTAGAGAACAAGTCAGAGTGCCTTCCAGGTACTGTTTCCAGCTCCTAAGGCTATGTAGCCCACAGCATATTCTGGTATTTGAGACCTTTTATTTGAGGCTTTTTATTTTTTTTTGTTTGTTTAAATGCATGCTCTCTGAACCTTGATACAGTGTTGAATCTGATGGACTTCTTAATCTTGATTGTTAGCTGGAATCTCTGTGACAGACTTAATTATCTAGATGAAATAGATACAGAGAAGTTAATAATAAACTCAGGAATCTTGCTGCTTAACCAGCTGTCTTGTTAATAATGTTAGTAACATGTTGACAATTGCTTTGATTTACGCACTCTAGTTTGGTTTGCCTTTGCAGTTCCAGTTCCCTGGCCACACAACTTCTTTTCTTCTGTGCTCTCTGCCTTTCCAAGCACCCAAAGGGCGACACGAAGTCACCTAAGGAGGCTGCTGAGAACCACAGGACAAACACTCTGCTTTGGAACATCTCTGTGTACTCTATGTAATACTCCAAGTCAGGTGCTCCTTTTTACCTGATAGGACACAATAATGCAACTAACTGCTGCCTGCTTTTGAGTAAACTGCTTCTTGTAATAGGAAGGGCTGTTTCTTTTCGTCTCTTGAAGTGTAATATAAAGGCCAAGTCTCCACCCATTCTGAACACAGCATTCCTTTTGATCTACCTTATAAAAAGGTAAAGTTGTGCTGCAGGCAAACCAGAATGCTGCTTCAGTCTCCTTGAGGACATCTCCTGACTAGCTGGAAGGATGAAGCTCCTGGTGCTATGTGGCTTTTTGTTTATCTGTCTTTTGTGTCTCAATGTCTTTACTGCAGAAGGTAGAGTAACACAATTTTTCTAACACAATTGTCTCCTTTTTCTGTTCCTTGCTTATTCTCTATGTTGATTTTAATTAAAGAAAACAAACAGAGCTTGACAACTGGAAAAGAGAGAATGAGTTTAGGAAAGGATTTTGACTGCAGAATGTGGTTGCATGTCAATACTTTGGTTTGTACAATAATGTTTTCTCTTTGTTACTGCCCATTGCATGTAGTAGAGCATGATTACCTTTTACCTTAATCTGTGCTCAGAAACCTGCTCCTCTGAAAATATTTCCTGTTATATTTTTCCAGTAGATAGCAATCTGCCAATATAAAAATACTATATATATTCTGAATAGTGAGAAACTCATTAATGGAGAGAGTTTCTCTTCAGATTTGATGTTTCTTATTGTAAATCTCAGAGACCCACCATAGCTGCTCCATGGTGTTAATTTTATACAGTGTGTAGAGAATGAATATGAGATAAGGAAAAACAGATAAGCTAAACGTCCAAAGGCCAGGAGCAGCAGATTTGTCATGCTTCTTGTTTCATAGAAACCTCATAAGAATCACTTTATGTGTAAATGTGAGTGTGGAGAAACCTGTGGAAGCTTTCAAAGTGGTCAAGTCAGCTGCCCAGTGTTCTCATTTATAGGAAACTGCTTTGGTGAGAGGGAATGAACACTGCAGCAATGTCATCATAGATGTATCTGAAGTCTTTCTGCTCCCTTTGCATTTTATACTTCTATTTATTTAGGCTTCCTTGGCCACTTGAGGGAAACATAAGGAACAGTGCAAAGGGAATATCTAGATATATCTTCAAGTGCATAGTAGAAGGCTGTCCAGGAAAGACAGGAGACAGAAACAACATCAAATAAAACCGCAGTGAGCACATGGGATCCTACAATAATGTTCCTTTTGGTTAATGTGCATCCTAGGTGTTTGGTGCTTCACTGAGTTAGAAGGTGGGGAGGAACTATGCAAAATATGCTGTCCCTTACCCATAAAAACCCTGATGGGAAAGTAAGAAGTGCCTGGGTGTGCAAGATTAATGTACTTCTTATGTAAAACATGTTACATCAGAATGAAATTGTGGTGATGAGACACCTCAAACCTCTTGGATGCTACAGTAGCCACTGTTGCTAGCCTTGGCTGTAGAACTGTGCTACCAGGATTTCCAGAAACATTGAGCCTATGTGAGATTTTGTTTGAGAAAGCACCTACTTGTCTCCTTTCTGCTCCAGAGTCAACCTTTCTCCTCTCTTTAGTGTGTCCAGCACGTAATGTGTCAAGTGCAATCAAAAGCTCACTTATTTAGGTCTAGTAGGGAGGGAAAAATTAATGGCTTTGCCCATCCAAACTGATTTATTCTATGCTTCTGTGCATATGGACACAGATATACTCTTTTTTATTCTTGGTAATCTTTTATATTATCATTAAGTAATGTAACTATAAAAAGAGTACAGAGTCTCGTTCTTGGGTTAAGACTGCTGCAATTTGCTTGTTTCTATTGCTTGCTGACATATGATATTTCAAAGGGTAAAAATCTTCACAATGTATTTGGTGTGTCTACTAGTAATGATGGAAAAGAACAGATTAATTCTTGTTCTATGCCAGGGACAAAGCTGTGCCCAGGTGTAAAAAACAGTCATGGTGATCCTTTGTTTCACAGATCTCTCTGTTCAAGGATTTCAACAGTAAATACAGCAATAAAAAAGCCTGTGGACTCTATTTGATGTATATGTACAACTACTTACTTACTAGTAATGTATTATTTTTTTTAACATCAGGTCGGAAGGTTAAGAGACTCTGCTGCTCAAAACTGCCCAAACTCAACAAAAAAACACATCAAGGTAATAAGATTTACAGTTTCAGTATATTTAGTAGGTAATCATTATAGATAAATCACAGCACTTAGAGGTCTTTCCATTTGCAAACTTCACAGAATTTCCCCTGCAGGTGAGTATTATCTTCATTGTACCAAGAAATTGTTCTGTTTTCTCAGTCACTTTACTGACTGTTTGGATTGGGAAGATAAAAGAGTAGAAGATTTAATGATCACAGTGTAAAACAATCAAGAGAAATATGAACTAGTCTAATGAGAGCATAATGTGTCTGTATCAATTCCTGATTTGTAGAAGGTCTTACTCTTGCTTTAAGGGCAGGAAGAATAGTATAATGGTATAGTTCCTCACAGATGAGAACAGAGGCTGCAAGAGTGAAGTTTTGTGGTAGCTTTGCCTTGCTATCTTTTGTCACCATCTGTCTGTGGCTACCTCCATCTCCATGTTTCATCCATGCTTACTATGGTGGTTTGGCATCATTAGTCCAAAAACACTCAGTTTACTTCTTTCTTTATGTCCATAGCACCCCTGGTTTCACTGAGAACCCAGTAAAAGAAGCTAAACCATGAACAAGTCTAGGATGAAAGGATTTAGGGATGTTCTTCAGAATAATATTTCTAAATTCATTAAAATGGCTAGCTGATAACTTTCATTAACTTTAAAGGTAGAGAATTTGATATAAATTACCTGTTTCTTACTTATTTACAGTCTTGTAATCTTTTCATCATAAAATTACTAATTTGAAGTTCCCAGCAAATTCATTCCAGCTGATAAAGTACCTTAAATGATCTATTCCTTTATGGTTTTAGATAACCTAGGTGGAAATCCTTGTGTTTGTCTGCAATTTTCTTTCAGCTGGTGCTTTTCCTTCCTTTCCAATCTGAATCATGGGCTTTGTTTTATAGGCAGTATCCCATGGGTATCAGGGATAGTGAACACATAGCAGATTTATGCCTGTGGGTCAGCAGTTTATAGCTGTTTGGTCTCCCTATTTAATTGGCAGGTGTAGTAGCAACTGAGGACTTGAGCTATAAACCATCCAAAGCAACAATAGTGGGTTCCCAGCCCATCCAGAAGGACTGGAGAATGCAATGCTGAGCACACAGAGATGTCTTTTGTCTCTCTTGGCCCAAGGCGGATCATGTGTCTGACCTGGCTGAACATACAACCTTTCCAAAGGACTGAGATTTCATGTGATGAGCATAGCTATTACTTTTCAATCTGAGGTACTTTCTGCTACCTGACAAAACAAAAGAAATCTCAGGGTTTTGGTTTTTTTCATGAAATCTCTCTGATAAAAAGTGCTTCCAAAGAGTGTTCCTGTGAAAGCATGCTACTGTTTCCCATGGGTAAAATGCAGTGGTACTGGTCTCACAGAGCAATGGAAAGTACTGTGCTGAGAAGGAGAAAGAAGTACAAAGGAAGCATTCCATTAAAACCTATAAACTCACCACACAGATCCTCTGCAAAGGGAATCTGAAACTTCCTCTGTTGCAGATCCAATAATAGTTGAGGATCGTTACTTGCCCCCTGTTAGACTCTTCCCTGGTTCTGTGAGCACTCCAGCCTGCTAACTGTAACCATCTTCTGTTCCCAGCTGCAGCCAAGCCTTTTTTAGGTCAGTCATTACTGCTTATTTGCTGTTGTACAGGGCACACCTTTCTGCTGCACATGACTGCTTGTCTCTGTTACAAATCTGCTTATGTGAAAATACTTGATCTGAATCTGGTTTGACTCTTAGTGCTGATACAGAAGCTTAATTCTAATGCAGCAACTGCCCAAAGATAAAAACAGGGTTGTTTTTCACATGCATTTCTTGACTGTAATTATTCAATGTTGGCTTAGTTTTGTATTGCTGTTAGGACATTGCTCTGTGATTTGTGTTTCCATGTTGCTAGCTTTTCTACGGTAATGTTACTTGCTTCATACAGTCTCAGGCACAGTCNAGTCTGCAGGCAAAGCACCCTGGCTGACTGATTTTTAGCATTACTCTGCCCTGTTCTTTGTGCTGGGCATGTGTGCTTAGGGAAGCTGCAAAGTCACTCAGGTCTAACTCTGTGTGGCTTAAGGAGGGGCATAGATTTAGCCATGTTGGTTACTTCTTTGGAAGCAAACCTGCTGATGTCCTAGAGCTGTGTTCTTCCATCAGAAAAGGTTATTGCCCCAGAGTGCAAATGTTTCAAGCCAATGTCAGGCTGTGGCTTCCTTCCAGGAAAGATGGTGAATGTGATAGGAAGATATTGTGTCATGTGTTGATTGTGAGACTCAAGCTCTGGAGAGCAAGAGTACTGCTCCTGTGTCTGTGAAGACCTTCATCTGACTGTGGAAACTTCCAGCAGCAACAAGGAGAATTTCAGTGATTGTGCACACTTGGGAAGGGGGAAAAATGCTGCTGGGAATGGGTGATTTCCAGCAAGCTAATGAAGAGAAAAATAACTTCCATCACATTATTTTTTTTATTTTCTGAGCACTGATAATCTAAACCTGCCCATACAAACGGGGCTCAGATATTAAATTTTGTGCCGTTCCGCACATTCACAATTAAACATCTCTCTCCATTTTCTCTCCATCTTTGTTTTACAGGTATAAATTTCAAAATGACTCCAACGGAAATAAGGAAATACTGCAAACCCTGTCCTCAGAAAAAGACTCTGGTGGTTCCTGGACCTCTTCCACAGTTAAAATGAGCAGAGTGAAAAGCATCTGCGTGCCAGTACTTCCCTTGTTTGAGGGCTCTCCTTTCACAGATAGGACATGAGTGTATATTACTTTATTTTTGTTTAGGAAAGGCTTCTGTCAGTACTGTTTATTCATTCACTCAGGCTCCTTCCTCTTGTTAACATTAGCCTGGCAGCTAAAGAGTTAGACAAAGCTGTCTGGTTGCCACCAGACTGTGTGTCACTTGCACATTCCTCTGCACCAAACAGGGGTTTAGCTTCTTCAATTAAGAGAAAAAGGAGAGCTGGCTGAATCGCTTTGTTTTGCATTTTTGGATCACATAAAAGGTGGGAAAGGGCTGATGTTATTGTTTCTAGTTATAAGTCTAGTTAAAGTACATATTTAACCTTTTATGTGAATGGTTTATTTTATATTGACAATAGAATTTTGTTCGTAGCTAGGCACTTGATTTTTCCTGCAGCTTTTGCTCTCAGTGGTTGATACGCAATTGGAAGTTAATTTCTAGCAAGTGATAAAGAACTCATCATTTCAAAAGGGCTGAGAAACTAGATAAGCAGGTTGTTAAAGTAGTGGTAAAGGACGAGATTCAAGTAGAGTGGTAAGCTTTTCAGTATCTCCTCTAGGAGTTTAAATCTGACTTAAAAAGCAAAAGGACCTGTTCTTTTCCAGCAAAAGGATCCTGGTCTTGACTGAACACACTAAAGCATTAATCCTCAAATTATTTCAGCATCAATTGTGGCTGCTGCCCAAGCATGCTTTTTTTCCTCATCGAGAAGTCTTGGGATGTCATGTGTCAGCCTCTGAAGGCGATTCCTCAACATAGTTTGACTCTTACGTACCAGGCCATTTTCCCCATGTGATAGAACAGAGCTAGCATCTGATTATGGCTTCACTTACAGGCATCTGTTCTTTCTTTTGTTTCCCTTTTGCTTCTGTGTGTATATGTTTGGCATTAGCTGAAGAGAAACACATTTGCTCAGTGGCTTCTCAAAGAATGCAAGCAGTAAATTTACCATGTCCAAACTGACAAATGCATTTGTTTGTATCTTATGTTTTTGTGTGCGTTCAGCTGACAAACATGAACATTGCACAGCCTTCAAGTTCCAACAGAGATGTCTCTGAAGAATCTGGCAGTATTATGCCTGCCAGAACAGATGTTGGATCCTGGTCTGACCTTGTCAACTAAGTGAGCCAGGTGGCCCCTCACTTTGCTTAGAGCTTGATACCACCAGCTAACACCAAACCACTCTGTCTTATTTGGCACTATGACTGTGAGTTGTCAGGAGCACAGGAGAAATGATCTCTCCTGACAAGGAGTGTTGGAGCAGAGGCATGTTTTGGGATCTCTTCTTTCAAAATGTAGTAAAAGAAGCATCTACCCCACAACTCCCCTGTTGGCCTTTCAGACCTCTAGACTGTGTGGCCCATAACTCATGAAATGGCCTGGGTACAGTTGAGGAATTCAGGATTCTGGAGAAGTTCCATTTATCCAAAATATGGACTACAATGGTGATTTCTTGTGATTGCATTTACCAAGGAAAACTAAAATCCTACATGGGCAATATAATCTCAAATTATAAACTCAAGTGAAAGAGAAGCAGAGGGATAAATACTTCCTGTTGTAGATTTACGTGTCCTTGTAACTCTTGCCAATACTGAGTGGAAGGGTCCTGATGACATCAGTGTTCATTGGTTCAAGTCTGGAGATCTGTTGCCTGATTCTGTTTTGTCTGTTGTTGCTAACTAATCCCTCATGAATAGATCTAGCAAAGTACTGTCAGATGGTGAATGCAGATGAGGATCACCTGTGCTTTGTACGAAAGCTTTTTCTGAGAAGAATTTGTCCAAATCTTAGCAATGACTTTCTCCTCTTACAAGGAGAAAGATGAGGGGAAAACCTCTTTACACATCAGTATTTTTTTTTCCTCACATCAACCAGCTCTTACTAGATGTGCACACTTTTCTTCATCACAGAAGATTTCTCTACAGGACTCATCAAGTATTTTTTTAATTGCTGGTGGGCAACAAAGAGAGCTCCCTAGACCTACATTAAGTGTCATGAGCAAGGATGTTGATTCCGGCCCATGTTTGTCTGTGGTTCCCAGTAGCCCTTCAGTATTGTAAGACTTAAGCAGCCATTGGATGACCTACTTTGTTTTTGAACATGCCACTGTCTCATCATGCTTTGTCTTTTCATCTGAGAGCAGGACTACTGGCATAGAAGGAATTCCCCCAAATTACTTCTGTTTTCAGTGTCTCAATGGTGGGGGTCTATGCTGGGACAGTTCAATGTCTGGGAAGGGATTTGATCAAGTTGTCATTCAACTTTTGTGCCAACATTTATTTGAATGTTCTTGATGTACTCACTGTGAATATGTTGAGGTGGGGGATTTAATACCACATTCTCAGGATGATGCTCCATAAGGGCGTGGCTAAGGCTGGAGATTTGCTGTAGGATAAGTACCTTATGTTCATAATGCCATCTGGTCAGCCACTGAAAGCATTATCATAGAAATCAGGTCACTATGTGCCTATGAGAGATCCTAAACTGACCATGGCTTGTCTGTCTTCTGCAGCCTGACACAACTACAAAAATCTCTGTAGTCCAAGAAGCTGTCATATTAAGCCCAGTTTTTGTCAGAGACTCAAACTGCATCTCAATTGTTGGTGCAAGAGCTGGTTAGTCCCAGCTAGCAATACAGCACAAGTGCTCACAGGTGAGGATTTAAACATTATATTGGAGGCATTGAAGACCAGGTATTTGAAAGTTCAGTGCACACAAAAATGCTGTTCAATGCATGATTGTGATTAACTGTCCACTAGGCACTTGTACAATCTCTTAACTGTATTAACATGCATAGGCATTTGTGATAAGTGTAATGCAATCAGAACAAGTGTATCCTGGCTAATAGGATCTCCAAGTCCAAAAGCTAAACAGCAGCAGAATTTCTCTCACCTGACAGGGAAGATGGCACTCAGAACTTAGGTCTCTGAAGAGTGGTTTTCTGCTGGTTTCTGTGATGTTGTTCGGTCATCAGTGCTGATCTGAACCTCAGAGGAGAAAAAGACATATTCTTGAGGCACCATTTGGTTAGTTTGTAGCCAGTACAGCTTGCCTGGTCTCTGAAGATCAAATCTCTGTAGCATGCTTTTAAAATCAGCTCCCCAAAATGAAGTGCACTGGAAAATGCTGTCTTTGCTTGGTGGAGTCTCAAGACATCACTTCGTGTTTGCATTGTTGCAGAGCACTGTGTCATAGTCAGCACCAGCTGTGTGCTGTGTTCACTGAGCAATGCCAAAAACCTATTTGCATCCCAGAATTTTCCCCAAGAGATCAATATGCCTCACAAGAAAGATGTTTTCATACAGTAAACCAAAGAAAAAAAAGTGAGCAAGTCCATCTTAAACAGATGCTACCGGAGAAATGATGAGATGGTTGAGAACAAGATTCTGAAGGAGATGAGATAATGCAGCAGTGTCTGCAAGTCCCTCTTTACAATGTTATTTTTGACTCACTGGTTTTCCAGTTGTTAACTTTTCATTGCTTGGAAAACAATAAATGATAGCAATTGTCACTGGGCTCTTATCTTGAAGTTGTTTGAATGTACCAAGGTTACACAATTCAGCATTATCCTTTGACTTAGTTAAATATATACCAGTACTGCTGCTTTCTTTGGCAAAAATCTTCAGATAAGTGATAGATGAAAAGAGAAATTAAAATATTACAAGTTAAATTACACGTAGGAAAACACTATGTATGTGGTCCACCTTTGATGATCTTTGAAAAGAACTCCCCTAGATGTACACCGACTTAAGTCAAGACTCACCAGCTTGAAAACAGATCCTTAAGTCTGAGAATTCAAGGCAGCCTGCTCTTTGTAATTTGATTATAAAATGTACTTCTCACATTTTCCTATCTATATGTCTGGGTTTGAGTTATGACCCTAAACTGACCAACAAGGTATTCCATACCATATACATCATATTCAGTATAAAACTGAGGGTCAGTCCCTGAAAATTTCAAATGAAGCTGGCTATTTAGCACTTAATTAACAGCAAGTACTAAAAGGAGAGGATCTAGGATCTAGGATCAGAAGGCCAGCTGTGCTGTTGCAGGACTCTCTCTGTTCTGCCTTCAATCCCAATCCAAGAGTTCCTGCATCCAGTTCCAGGATCCAGCCCTGAGTCTGATTCCCATCCACTGCTGAGTCCTTCTGCCACAGTGTCAGTGGTGAGTGACATAGTTGCCATCAAGGGGGATTTGGGTGTGGGTTTTGTATGTATTTGTAGATGTATTTAATTTTGTTGTTATTATTTTCATTAAAGTAGTTTAAATTTTCATTTCCAATCAACAAGTCTCTCTCTCTCTGTGTTAATTACACTTTTTCCTTCCTGGAGTAGGGGAAAAGAAGGTAATAGAGACCATCTGTCACTGGATTTGTGGTTGGCCCAGCCCTAAACCTTGACACTACTGATCAAAATTTTCTTTCCATGCTTTCTTGTGTTCCTAGACATGTTTTTGCTGGTTTTGATGCCAAGTCTTCCTCATTGGCTGTTCTCACTGACTAGAAAAGTCATCTTTTGTCTCTTGATGTATGATTCTCTCACCCGGTATTTGTCTATATGAAATCTTACCTCAGAGAAATTGTTTCCTGAATTTCCTCAAGTTTCTCTCATGCTGAATACTTTAATTTGATTCCATGAAAATGACTGAAGCACACATTGTCAAAGGACATGGTATGAAATGGTGCTGCATTGCATTTGTTGTTTCCACTCATTGTTTTTGTACCAAAGACAGTTTCAGCTACAGAATCCGAGCGTCTCTGTTTCAAGGCACAATATACTCATCTTAAAGTCACAGAATGAATAGGGATTTTTCTGTCATTTAATTTGTATTTCAGCCTTCCCTGCAATAACTTTGGATCATGTAAACTCAGTTACTAGATGTGGAAGTCTCTTTCCAGATATTGTATTAATTCCTCAAATTAAAATATATTATTGAGATTCTCCCTATACAGTTCTATGAGTTTATTTTATTGACAGATTACTGTAAAAAAATTTCAAACACAGTACTTTCAGATAAAGTATTTGAAGGTTGAAGAGCACTGTGCTCATAGGTAGAGTCAGTAGGTATGAAGAGCCAACCTTTGGGTTCTAGCCAGGTTATACTACTTGTTTTGAGAAACAACATAGGTATAGGGACTGTTGACTGCAGAAATCTCTCCAGGCAAAGGCTAGACAGTTGCTGGTAAGTGTACTTGGGATTTGAGTGATGGTCCCTGAATATTTAGGCCTCTCGTTATATATAGAACATCTGTAGAAATACATCTTGCTTTCTAGGTTAAGGACAAGCACTGCTTTGGTGTAAGGCTTCCTGAGTACTCATATTTCCTCTTGTTACACCAATCAAAGGCAAAGGCTGAAGTATGCCCCAGCCAGTTGGATCTCCCAGATCCTAACAAGGTAAGTACCTTGGCATTCAGTCCAGTTAGAGAGTTGCTGGGCTGTGGGATTCACTTGTGAGAATGGTTTAGGCACACACCTGCATTCCCAAAAGAGGTCATAGAAAGACCCATCTGAAACTACAGTGCCACACATTTACCTGAGTAAAATCCAGGGACTGCACCAGCCTCTGTGGCTGAAGTGCTGGTGTGGTCTAGAGCTGATCTCTGTAAGAGGGCTTTTAGTTCACCTGCAGTCTTTGCATCCATGCTATTCGTGTACTGAACAGCTGAGTTTAGTTATACATGGCAGTGAAAGAAGAATGTTTAATTTTCATACATCCCCTGGTTCAACAAGTCATATTACTGCCTTGTAAGAAGAGCATCTATACAGGGATGTCCATGGCATGCACATCAGCCAGAGGATTTATGGGGAGAACACAAGCATTTCCTTGCTCTGCCTTGTCTTGTTATTTTTCTCAGCCACCCTGAGTAAACTATAAGGTCTTGATTCATTCGTTATTCACACTCCAGCTCTGAGTTATATGTACCATTTTTAGAGGCAAAACAATAAACAATACTCATTCTTCTATAAATAACTTGGACTGTCTGTCTACTGCTCAGTGGCATCCTTCACCCAGCTCTGTGTCATGCTCCATGGCACTGTATCCATCAGAGAGCATGCTGCCAGCATGAATGCAGGCTATCTAAATATGCCTGGATATTCTAGGGACTATTCGTTCTTTTTCTATCCCTGTCAAAACAAAATGAGGAGAGTGGTATGTAGCTTCCAAGAAGCAAGGTTAAGGAATTAGAAATGGATTTTGCAGTGGTTTTTAAAAGCCTCTAAGCTAGTAAAATGGCTTAGCAGCTGTGGCAAATGTTCTTCCTTGCCCAGTTAACCTACAGTGCCTTTTTGGCACACACAGTAAAACACTCCTTGGCAGACTACAGTCAGGAGGAGCTATACCTGAAACGAAGCACTGAGGAAGTTATGCCTTTTTTTTCCAGGAATTCCCCAAACCTGTCAAGCACAGTGAATGGCAATAACTCATGACAAATTACATAGGCAAGTGCTCTGAGATTTTTGTTTTACAGAATAGCATTTTTTCTGAGGGGGTGAAAGCACTGTCTCTTTACCTATCTGGAAAAAAACAAACCAAACACCACAGTTTGTTAGGAAGCACTTTGACATCTGTTTGAAAGTCGCTGTGGAAATTCTAAAATTGCTAGATGTTTGGTGCCTACTTTCCCTCTTTTTTTTTTGTCCCATTGTCATTTCTTAGTCCGTTTGGAGATAAGAACATCATGGCTGTGATTCCATCATGACAGCATTGTATAAAACTCTAGTGTGGTATTAAATGTATAGGGGTATGCAAAATAACAGGGCTGTCTGACCACATAGAGTGGTATTACTCACGTTTTAAGACCACTTTGTCCTAAGGAGCCCTGAATGCTTCCTGGTCCTAGACCGTTACCTTGGTGTGTTTGCTCTGCTACCTGGGTAACTTTTATTGGTTCCTGATGCAGTACAGTGAGTCATTTCTCACACTTTGTCCCTAGCAGAAATGCTATCAGAACTCCAGCAAACTGGGGCACAGAGGATGAAAATTGCTTTTATGTAGATATATGTGAGGAGTTTGACATTTAAAATACTCCCTCAGCAAGAGAAGATTCTAGTCTAACTCAAATATAGCAGGCCATTTAGGGAGTTAGGGACAGGAAAATCCGATATCATTTTGTGCTTTATGAAATACTGACCATGCACACCTCCATAATTTAGTCTCAGTCTGTGCACGCTTAAGCAATAAATTATTTCTTCCTTCAAGGTGTGTCTTGTAACCTCATGACAACAGTTTGCTAGCAGTTACTGGAACAAGATTGACTTCCTTCTAGCTTTCCATGTCAGAGGGAGTGAACACAGGTAAGTGTTTATACTGCAAGTTGCCTTTCAGTTTTGTTTTTTGTTTTTTTTTAAAAAGCTCTTGCCCTCAGATTTGGTCATGATTATAAAGTGCCTTTTCACAGATAGGAGATTGTGTATGGATGTGATTGTGTACCTGCTCTCTTAGAAAGTCTTGCTATCCATTTGGAAAATGAGAGAGAAGTGTCGTGCTATGTTTATTGCTTTGTATGTCAAGTGTGTATGGGATACAAGAAAATAACCTGAAAGAAATTTAAAACCTGGCATGAGGACATTACATATATCTACAGATATATATCTAGATATAGATATAGAGAATATATGTCCCATATTCAGCAGTGAGACTACTCCAAAACAGTTAGGAGCAGAAGAATTATGATTATTCATGTATTTTCTTTCTGTTAATTTATTCAGTAATCCTTCATCAGTGTCTTGACAGTATGATGCTTTCTTGGCTTATGGAGAGCTGGGTTCAGTGCTGATAAGAAAGCCATGGGTGCCTGTGCTAGAGACAGCATGCCTGTGGAGGGAGAAGCAGGTGTGACGCCATCCTCCTCATGCGCCACTGCCCTCGCTGCAAGAGCTTTCTGCATAATTGTGCTTGCCCAGGTGCATCCAGGCTGTGCTGGTATTTCATCAGAGGGACAATGGGAGAGGTGCTTGCCAAGACAAAAAGGTGCACCCTGGAGGATGATGGAGACTAGCTGTTCTCTGCATCAGATCAGACTGTGAGGTGGGAGGGTAATTGCATAGCGAAACCTGTACAATACAAACAGGAAACTTCAGACCCGGGAAAATGTTTGTGATCTTGATTTCTCTGGCTTTCCTGCTTATTCTCACTGAAGTTACCCCCATCTTTCTTTCCTCCTCTGTTTCCATTGCAATAAGGAGCATACTCACTCTTCACAAATGGCTGGAGCACGGGGTTCTGCCAGTAGGAATCAGTACAGCAGGATGGAAAACAGTTTTTCTCTGGAGGGAATCTATATTTGCATTCCTCCTGAAATTGTCCCTTTCTCTGTGGAATACTATTAAGCACAATATTTATGTAAAAAATGAAAATATTTCAAATTGGAATATGGCTTTACTGCAATATGAAAATTTAGAAAAATTTCCAAAGAAAATGAAATTTAAGTTCAGAAACTGATTTCCATATTAGAAATAACTGATGATGAATAGAAATTTTTTCCTGATCCTACCTAATAATAAATATACTTTGTCAAAGCCAAGATGAATGTTGCTGATTTTAATGTATGAGTCTTCATTTGTAAGCTCTCCAATTTATTAATAGACACAAGGGAGCAAAAGTAGATCTCATAAAGTCTAGAAGTAGATGAAATTCTTAAAAATTGCAAATAAGCCAAACCAAAAAATTTGCCTTCTGATGCTGAGAAGTAATCAAGTACCAAAAACCCTAGCACTTGAAAGCAAGTTAAGCCTTCAGGTTATATGGCTTTTGCCAAGATTTTCCTCATCAAGAATGAAGATAATGTGCTACATCTTGCCTGAAGAAACTGCAGTCTGTATGCAGGTTTTAATCATTTGTTTGCCCAAACTTTGTCCCAGAATTTCAAAAGCAGCCAGCTGTGTTAGGTGCTTCCATTCTTATTACCCAGTTTAGGACACTCTAAGGAGGTTCAAGTTGATTTAATGCTTGTGGTCAGATGCTTGTAGTCACCTCTCTAAATCTTGGTTTTACTTTCTGTGAATGAGGAATGTTTTTCTTCTATTTTGTGGGGACTACCTTCCTGAATCATTTGAGTTACAAATTTTCTTCATGGTATGTGTTTTACCAGACTAGCTATAAGGAAGAAAGTTTTTTATGGTGAGAGTAGTAACACAATGGAACAAGCTGCCCAGGGAGGTGGTAAGTGCCCCATCCTTGTAAACATGTCCCTTGTAAAGATGTCCCTGCTCAATGCAGGGGGATTGGACTAGATGACCTTTAAAGGTCCCTTCCAAGGCAAACCAATCTCTAATTCTAGCCAGAGTTTTACCATTCTTCTGTATACTGCTGAGGTTTAGAATAGCTCAGTGGAGTTGCAATATAAAAAAGGGTGTGTAGACAGCTGAGTTATAACTCGGGTTGTTCATTAAATTCCTCAAACCAAACACTACAGTATCATTTTCAGCTTTCAATTACTGAGCTGAGAGAGGCTTATAAATTTGAACAAGATCATTAATGATTACAGCACTATCTTTTGATGATGTTAACATGAATTTAATGTTCTTGGGCTGATTATTTATAGACTGTCTGTGATAGAGATGAAAATTGAACTTAGATGCCTATGAGTCAGAAATGTAACAATGAGATCATTTTCCTTTCAGATGTAGAAGTGTTAAACTCATTCAGTTATTAACAAGAGAATAGCACAGTGGGAGGGAGAAAGAGGTGTTTATTGACTTGCATTTGAATCATACAGGGCTATAAAAAAATCCAAGTAATTTTAACAATTTTGCATATCTCAAGTGAAGGGAGTGGGCTATAAAGATATGTATAAACTCTTGTATAGGAAGTGGCATATTTTTTCTGGCAATAGAGAGAATGAGAACTTGGTGATCATGGCCAAGAGCTCAAGCATGCATCTCTGATTAGATTTAACCACCAAACCCATGGGACTGTTTCTCTTTTGCTGGTCCTACTGTGCAATGGTATTGTGAGTCTGCTTCCCACTTACAACTGGTAATTAAAACCACAGAGATAGCAATGGACAGTGAAGATATCTGAGGGACATTAGGCTCTTTTCTCCTCTTATCTGACTGGCTTAGATTCTTGTGGATCCCCCAGCACTTCCCATAGTTTCACTCAGCAGCCAGAAAGTATCGGGGATTGAGGACAGGCTGAAGGAGCTGGGATTGTTCAGCCTGGAGAAGAGAAGACTTCGGGGGGACCTAATAGTGACTTTCCAGTACCTAAAGGGAACTTCCAAGAAGGCTGCAGAGGGCCTGTTTGCAAAGGCCTGGAATGAAAGGACAAGGGGCAATGGTTTTAAATTGGAGAGGAGGAGATTTAAATTGGACATTAGGAAGAAGTTCCTCACCACAAGGGTGGTGGAACACTGGAACAGGTTGCCCAGGGAGGTGGTTGAGGCCCCATCCCTGGAGGCATTCAAGGTGAGGCTTGCCAGGGCTCTGGGCAACCTGATCTAGTTGGGGATGTCCCTGCCCAGTGCAGGGGGGTTGGACTAGATGACCTCCAGAGGTCCCTTCCAACCCTAACCATTCTATGATTCTATGATTCTATGCTAGGAAAATGCAAAGGATTGCTTGTGTCACCACCGCGTGGCACTCACTTCACTACCACCCAACAGTCATCTGAAATGGTCATCAACAGTTGTTCCTGAATTTTCACCATCATTGGTACTCTGTAGTAGTGGAAGTTGGTGGATAGTGATGATATGCCCCAATATAAATCACTTGTCAGTCGTTTGTGGGGAGATTGTGAAGGGGAAGAATGATGTAGTTTGGACAGACAAGTGTGTTTTGTTTTGGTTGTGGTGGGAACTGCACATTTAACTTTGTCTCAACTTTCTGCTTATACTGACTCAGCTCTGATGAAACAAAGTGCCCACTAAGACCCACCTCCTCCAGGCCCAAGCCAGAGAGCAAGCATTCAAGCAACAGGTGTGTTTGTTACATTTACTTTACCTTAGCACATCCTGCTGCTGTTGAGATGTTTGAACAGCGAAAATAGCTGAGCTTTCACGTTTACTCTTGCACTTGTTAATGAATTGACCATTCAGTGTGCAAAGAACAGCCCAGCTATGATTATAGCTGTGTCAAACTCAGTGTTATTATCTTACTTTGCAGGCCCACTCTGCTTCCCTTCCTTTGCTTTCAAAGATAAATAAGAACTTTCCTATCAGATTCAAAGATGTAAGAATAGGGAGAGTTTTGAGAAGGGTCTTGAAAATAGCTGAGCTTTCATGTTGCTCCTTGGTGGCTGTTGCAGTGAGCAACTCTGAGTGGATTGTTCTCTACAGAATGCCTCCAGGTATCGAAGGTAACTCCCACAGCACCTATTAGCATGTGATTTAGAGAGAGAAGGCCAAAGTGTAATTTGGACTCTTCCTGTGCATGCTGTGCTTTATATGAAGTGTGCAGTGCTTATTAAGTTGAATTTTTTTACATGCACACCAAAAAAATTGCTGAATTTTCCCTCCAAGTAATGCAGAAAAAGAGCATCTCTCATTACTGGTGGAAGCCCATTTCTTGTCAGCCATACTTGGTTAAGGAAGACTTCTAGTCCTAGGCCTGAACTGGGATTTAGGGCTAAGAAAAGCAAGACTGTTGGAGCCCAGGTTTTTCTAAGATTCTCAAAGGCTCAGAGAGTTAAAAGGGCAGGAGCTGGCAGGGGTTCGTGTGTGGTTAATTTTGTGTTTGGCCTCTGTGCCCTGCACAGAGTATGGTTTGGAGTATGAGATTGTGCTAGGAGAAGTGAAGCCTCCATGGCTCAGGGCATCCCAGGGGGCTTCACAATGCACAAACTAGCAGTTAAAACCATGCTGCACAAGTACAGCCAAGCTGTGGTCAGAAGGGGTGAAATCTGCAAAAGTATTAATTGCATTTTTCTAATGTCCCTCGATATTTAAACTTTTATAACAATTCAGTTTTTCTAACAAACTCTAGTAGTTATTTTTAGTTAGTGACTCAAACCTAGAACTTTTTTTCTGAAAATATTTAATATTCTTGGATTTTTTTTCATGCTGAATAGTAAACCAACAGAGCACTCGGGGAAACAAATTGGTTTAGATCAGATAGGTTTTTTTTATCCTTCTTTTATGTTTCTTGTTACTTGATATGCTACAAACATATGAAACACAAAGTTTCTTCCACACAGGGCTCCTTCCATTCTTAAAAGTGTTGGGACAGAAAATATTCCTCTCCTGAAACCCCCTCCTGCCTGTTTTCTTCTCAAGGAGAAAATTCATCAAAATCAGCCTGGCTTCATGAGCTGTGTTAGCTTTGATCAAAGCATATTTTCTGACAGAAAAAAATACTCAATGTTGTTGTATTAGGTATGTATCTGAGTGTGCACAGATGCATGTTAGCTAGGTTTTCAAACTCCAAGGAGATTAAGAGCTCAAAGTCATTGAAATTCAGGAGGAGAGAGACATTTTGCTTCCTTGGAGCTGCAGGCCCTAGAGATTTAGATCCCCAGGGGATGCAGCCAGGGGAACAGACAGCTATTAACTTTGACAAGAGCTCTCCATCACTTTTTCTAGGAAAATACTCTGCAGAAAAAAAGTGTTGTTGGTTTTGGATTGAGAAGATGGGTGAGGACATTTAGGTGCTATTTATGTTTCCTTTTGGGCACCATGCAGGTGCATTTCTGTGATTTTAGCAGTGGTTTAATATTATTGTTGACAGTGGTGACATGGTTAAATCTGTAGCAGGAATTACATCTCTATCCATCTTCCATATGTGTATCCCCTCCCACATAATTTTCAGTGTTGGATCCCCATATGAGTTTAAATGCACTAAAAATATGTTTGTTTTTCTTAGTTGCCTACTTCAGAATCCCCTGAGCTTCACAGGCCCCTGCTGATGTCACATGCTGGTTCAATACGGAGCCTTTGCAAACTCTGCTCTACAGGAATAGTCATACGGAGTCATATCAAAGGCCTGATCTTGGAGGACATGGTTAGAAAGAGATCAAGATGACAAAGAGCCTTCCCCTGGTTTAACTTCCAAGCTTCTGACAGGTGATAAACTTAGTCCCTTACTGAGACAGAGTTTGCATCTGTATCATCACATTTGCAATTCCCTGATGAACATAATCGCCATTAATTAATCTTATTCCTTTTGGAACCAGGCTTTTGCTCTCTGTACCATTCTTCAGCAAGTTCCACCATTGTGCACAAGAGTTTTGCTTCAACCCTTGTGGGAACCTTGCTGCTGATGTGCTCTGCAGGAAGAGGTGTCCTCCCAGCAGCACCATGGGTCCAGTGGTGTTTGAAAGTGCAGAAATGCCCAGTCCACAGGACAAGAACATCAGGCACTGTGTCTGCAGCAAGTACTTCTCCCTGGCCTCCTCCATCATTCGTTCATCCTGCAGTTTCAGCAGCTGGTGGGTGAGGCATGCTGTAAATAAGCAACAGAATCTAACTGCCAGCTCCCTCTGTAGGGAAAATGCGTAGAAAGAGGAGGTGCTCTGCTGAAGCCTTGAGGGCAGAGCTCTGTACTTTATGGGATGAAGCATGTTTTAAATTAGTGCAAACAACCTTGTGTGTGCAGAAAACCAAAACAAGCAATGAAAAAAACCCTACTTTTAAAACTTTTTTCAGGTGGTGGTGGTCAAACACACTTTTTAGTATGCTGTTTAAAAAATTACTTGCTGAATATAAAAGATACTTTCAGAAATTCATGCAGTTTAAGAATTAAATGATCAGGCCAGCTCACTAAGTGAACACTTTGACTCCTGCATTTTTAGTGTGCAATTTGGTATATTTTTTTTGCTATCATAAATGTGATTGTTTCCTTTAAAATAGCAGCAATCACACTTACTGTTTGTTGCTAATGTTAGATTTTCTTCCTTTGTAGTTTCCCAAGATTACCAAAGCTAAAATAAAAAGAAATCTCTTTCAGTTTTCAAAAATAGAGGACTAGCTTAGAGAATTAAAGAGAGAGTTCAGAAAGATTACATCTTTCTACTTCACTTTATCTCTTACTTGTGTGTGGACAGCACAAATACAGTACTAACAGCAGAACCTATGAGAGTTACACTGATTCCTCCAAGTCTTGTCACAGAAATGAGTCCCACAGCTCCCTGCAAAGTAATTAGTCTAATTAGTTGGTAGGAAGGAGCTTCTTTAAATTCCTGAGACATTAAGATGTGTCATCCGCTTAACATCTTAGCATCTGTTACTGCCTCTTGCATAGTTCTCCACTACATCCATCAGAAAGACACTTTCCTGGACCTTTCAGGGAGGAAAAAAACCCACAAAAAAAGCCTTTGAAACAGAGAAGAAATTGTCCCTTTCTTCAGTGGGATGAAGCACGTAAAGCATTCCACTCCCTCCTTGTTTGTCAGTTTGGTGCACGTTTGCCTGGGTGAGTACAATAATCACTTCATTAAGTAAAAATAGAGAAGGATACAAGCATAACCTTAAATCCTGTAGTAATCCTTACTGATGTGGTGATGTTTTCCTGAAATATTTTCCTTGGCAGCTGATACCTGTGCAAATGTTACACTCTGTGTTTGTATATTTGGAGTTTTGTTTCAAATGGGTTGTTTTGAATCTCTAACGGTCAGTCAGTAGAATGACAACTAATTTGTTGTTTCTTGTTTTTGTTTTTTTTTAACTTTGCTGTTGTCTGGCAGCAAGTAAGTAACAATTTAATTATGGCTAATTGCTCATGCAGTAGGCATAATTTTAAGATGATGTGCTTAGAATACTGGGCAAGGTACTGAGACATTGGGAAAGTCTCAGACTTACATGTGTAGAGTAGGGGAGAGGTGTATAGTCATTGCAAGCTGAGATGGTTAAGTTTGCAATGAAGCTGTCTGAAACTGATGGAGGTTTTTTAGAGAGATCCTTCTACTTGCTTTCTTTCTGTTGTTTTTTTTTCCATGTGCCCTGTCTATTTGGTGCTTTATGAATACTGGCACAATGGCATGTGGAAGTAATTTTATTAAAAATACCTGTGCAGATACAGTCCTGAAAGTCCATAGCAGTAATGGGGTATGTTACACACTCCTAGTATTCCCAAAACAGCTCATGTTTACTGAGAGTCAGGTAACAAAGCCAAATAGCTGCCACCTACAAATGCTTTTCTTTGGCTTCTCTTTTGTTTTAATTGCAGTTCAGGCAAACTATGCTCCCTATTTCTTTGATAATGGAGCCAGAAGCACAAATGGGAATATGGCACTTCTCAGCCTTTCGGAGGACACACCTGTTGGTCAGTATTAAAATTAATATTTTTCAATTGTGAAACTGGAGCTGCTTACTTTCTGTTGTAGTAACATATGTTTTGTGGTAGGTTGTTGTTATACACTGTGGTCTTACGTGTTTTTCTCTCCATCTTTTAATTGGCCTCAATTTAAAATGACTTGTTTGCATTGTAACTGTAATTTAAAACATAAATTTTATCTCCCCTTTTCTTGGTCCACCAATCTGTTCACAGAACCAGAGCATAGACCTTTGGGGTCAGAAATAAATTCATGATGGTGAGGGACTTCTTACCAATTCTGTAAATGCTTATGAGAAGAAAGCCTAGTCAGCTGTGGCAAAAGCAAGTGGTACGCTGAAAAGTAACAAAGGCATGATTTTCTTTAAACAGCTATTTTTCATGTTTACAGTACTAATGGTAGAAAATGTTTCTACTTGGAGTGAAAATTGCTTTGTCTAAATAACTGACTTTTTTAAAAGGTTTGGTTTAGTTTTGTTTTATTGAAAATTCAAAAATTGATACATTTTTCAGCTCTGAGCATTTTAGAGGCAAGCTATTTATACTTCTTTTAACTGTAGCTGCACGAAGAAAAATTCAGTGAGAACAAAAAGGTGATTTATAATCAATATTTTCCATAGGGGAAAAATAATTTCCTAACATTTAAAAAAGGCTATGTAAAATATATTACAGTGATGAACACCACCTTTTCATCAAACATTGCACTGAGGTTTTGGTTGGGATTTGCTCCTGCTTGTTTGTAGCTTTTATAGGCTGAATCAGAAAAGTATTTAGCTATTGCAAATTGAGTACCAGAACACCCATTTATTAACTACCTCATGCATAGAGGAGAGAGATGGCTGTGCAGAGGGGTGCACCCAAAACCCTACCCTCCCAGGGCTCGGGCGGCTGGTGGGAGGGAAGGATCCAGAGGGCACAGCCTCCTCTGGAAGTTTGACTGCCACCTTTGCCTTCCTGAGCATGATCAGGGTCACTCATTGCTTTGGATTTGCTAAAAGTCTCCATTTCTGACCCAGTGGTGTTAAATGCCAGCCAAGATCGACACCAGGCACCTTAGTGAGTGGAGAGAGGGTGATGAGAAGCAGTGGCTTCTCCTTTGCCTGCTCAGCCAGGGGAGAGGAGGGAGAGAAGGCAGCACATAGCATAGAGGTGACGCATCTAGCTGATGAATTTAAAAAGAACCTGCTTATGATGCTGCAGGGATTTGCTATAAGCTCAGTCAAGCTTAAGCTGGAGGCTAACAGTAACGTAGTGGCGCTTGTAAAAGCCAGAGACAGACCAAGGAGCTGCAATTTTTGCTGTACTTCTGCACAGATTTCATGTGGAAACCACACTTGCTCAGCCTTGGTGATGTAAATGGCTTTGATTGCTGAAATCATCTAATAGTGTGTAGATAAGGCTTGTAATGCCAGATAGCCGCAAAATAGGGACCTCAACTCAGTTTGTTTGGGATGTGCTTGCCAATCCACCACTCCGACCACAGGCAGTACAACTTCCTCATTTACCATCAAACTCCCATCCCCTCGTGTGGTGCCAACTCACAGACATTTACAGAGCATCAGCTTCTCCCTGCTACTGCTGGGAACCTCCAGGTGGAGTTGGGGAGCTAAGGATGTTATAGAGACACGACATAGTCAAAAATGTCCTTCCTATCAGGACCACAGCATCACACAGTCTCTCAGATGAATGCACTCCATGCAGCAGCAAAGTACAGCAGTAATTTTCCAGCACTGGGACCCAGTGCATATGATCTGGGACTCATGCCTTAACAGATATATTGAGGGATCAGAGCCTGTGTTAGTGTTCTTGTGACTAGCCTGAGTAAGAATAATGACAAGTATGTGATGGGGTTTTGCATGTGCTTTCATAACATTAGCAACCAGACTAGGTACCTGGAGGTCCCTGGAGAGTTTATGCTTTGGCTGCAGCAGTGATACAGCTCAAGCTGCTCCTTATTCAGTGCTGCTGTGCCTTGTGCCTGCTGGCTTCATCCAGACTGTGTTCACATATATCTACATTGGCTGGATTGTACTACTAGTTTGCTGTATAAATGTGCTTTAAAAGACAAGAGGGAAACAGCTTCTGGCCTTAAAGCTTCAAAGGTGCCACTGTAAGCATTTCTTTGAAGTGAAAGGTTCAGTTTAGACTTTTGCAAAGGGCCTAGAGAAACCCTTGGGAATGGGAGATAAGACCTTCCTTTTGAGAAATCCAAATGTGGTAGCTTTGCCATGCAGCTGCCAGTGCTTCTTGGGGCTAACTTCCAGAACGCTTTGATTAAAAGCTGTAGGTACTGCAGGGTCCTTTCTTCGGAAAGCACTCTGGGAAGTTCTCTTGGGATATGGCTGCTTGGGGTTTGCTCAGTGCAAACTGCTGCTGCTACCTACCACCCACATCAGCACAGCCACTCCTCAGGGATGCTCTGGCAGGAGGCTCTCAGAGGAGGGCACAGAGGGCACTGGCACTTCTGAGCTGCAGTGCTGGCTGGGCATTCAGCTTTGTGCAGGGAAAAAGGACCAGTGTTCACATCAGACCACAGTTAAAGCTTCATGCCAGAGCTCAGTGAGGGTTCACACACTGCTCTTGATAAATGGCTACCAGGCTGACTCTTTTCTGTGGCCCCAGTGACAGGTCTTCTCACCACAGAGGAGGCTATTACTCTTCATCCCTCTGCCCCAATCTCCTTCAGAGAAAGGAGGAGGAATCTGGTCTCCCGTGTCTGTGTGCAGTCGCAAACATCCACACTTCAGCAGTCATCTTTCAGTTTGAGCAGGATGATCAGTGACAAACCAGGGGAATTAAAACTTCCATATGTTTGATTCTGGACAGCTTCACTCAGGCTTAGGTATTGCAAAAATGGGCAGGTGGCCATTAGGTCTTCCCTGTACTTATATACATTTTGGAGTCACAGGCAGGATGTTTTTCTTGGCAGCAGCTTGTGTCAGATCTGAGCAGTGCCATGGATAGTGGCTTTAATAAACCAGGAATTTTACATTCTTGGGCCCCACTGAGATTACAAGCAGTTGGCAAAGTGATGTGTGTTGCTTATGTTCCCAGGCATCTGTAGGCAAGGAACATGCAACGTTTTGGAGCACCGAAAGGAGATGATGGATTCTTTGTGAGAGTGTAGAAAGAGAAATTGCAGTGCTGCAGCTGCATGAATGCATCAAATTCAAGAAAACTACCTTATCGTGCTTAACTTGACCTTCTTTTCCCTTGTTTAATTTTGCTTACTTAACACAGAGTTGTGATCCACCAAGTTACATATGTTGTGACTTAAGTTACTGTGAAACCAGCAAATACTATTTCTGTGTGAAAGCTTGAAAATGTCTGCAGATTCCCAGACCCCAGTTACTGCTGCAGAGCATGAAACCTCTGGAGGCAGGAAGGGCCAGAACAGCAGCCCCTTCCACTGCCAGATTTGAGAAGAATGGGAAAAGTTCTGAATAGAAATAGCAGTCACAGTTAGTGAGGCTCTTTGGCCGGGCAGGTGGGGGATTAGCTTTTTTGCCTGTGTACATACAAAATGAACTTGTGCTCCTAATCAAGGTCTTAAGGCATGTGTAGGATGCTATTTCAGGTTGTTTGTTTCATCTTACCTCAGTAATCTCTGTAAGCCCTCATAGTGGGGGCAGAGTGGGACTGAGAACAGCTGCAGAGCAAGGGATTGAAGCATACTTGGAAGGCCTAAGTTCATTAGTCTCTCAAAGCCCAAGCATCATCGGCGCTCTGGAGATCTTCACATGCCTCTCATCCTTGCACTTTTGCTTTCTTTTTTTCCCCATGCCCCCAAGTATGCACTCTCCCCAGTTAAAAGCCAATTTACTGTGGCAGTTCTTTGATCAAAGTTACCTATCACTGGCTGATGGACCCTCCATCCAGGGACTCCAGGTCCCTCCATCCTTCAAGCTTCCCCTGTTGTTCTTACATGTTTCTTTTCTCATTTCTTTCCATTGTTTATAGCTGGCTGTGGAGACCCCTCTTGTCCCCTGTGATACCCACTGTTCTTTCCCTGTTTCTATCACGCTTATCTAACTGATGCTCCCTAAACTGGTGAGAGTCCCTGCTAATGTGTTTCCTGGTCCTTCTTTCAGCACTTAAGTGAACCCACCCTCTGCTGTCTCTCTGTGTGTGTTTCTATTTCATCCAGTTCAGACATAGGAGCTGAACATGTAAGGAACTTTTTCTCCCTACAATTTATTTTCAGCCCTCTTTGTCACAGAAAATATCTGAGTGAAAGAATGAACACACTTTTTTTTTTTAAATAATTTCTTTCCGACTAGAAAGGACAAAGACATGGACAATTTAGTCCAAGCTGCATCTTGAAATCAAGAGACCCACCAAGACCTTACATTCAGATGATGTCAGAAAGGCTACATTTTTGAAGGTGCAAAAATTTCCAACTTTTTTCAGAAACTAACATCTCCCCCCTAGGAAAGCTAGGAGCTACCAGAACAAACCTAGTAAACACAGCCTGCCTTCTGCATCACTGCAGCAGAAGTAGCACTGCACAAGACAGAGCCCCCTGCAAAGCAGAGCGCTGCAGAGAGATGCACTGAGGACTCACAGCCTGCCCTTTTGGTTTTGTTCTTCTAACACAAACTGCAGATATATCACAGAATTGCCCTCAGATATCTTCTCCTTGGAGTTGGTTGCTTTAGGTGTCACAGGGACATATTGCTGCCTCCTGTGGGGTGGTGTTTCAGGCCCCATGCTAAGCACTTGCCACCATACCCCTTCTCTCCATCGCAGGCACTTGCAGCTGTGGGGCTGCTGTAGCAGCCATGGCTTTTGGGCTGTGGATCCTGGCCATGTCTCCTCTTTGCCAGCCAGCATGGTGTGTTGGGGCGCAGGAAGGGAGCAGGAGTCAACCAGGTGGTAGCTGGTAGTGAAGGGAAAAATATAAACTGTGTTCGGTTTTGGGCTTCTCGGTACAAGAAGGGCACTGAGGCATTACAATGTGTCCAGAGAAGGACAATGAGGCTAGTGAGGGGTCTGGAGAACAAGTCTTATGAGGAGTGGCTGAGGGAATTGGGGTTGTTTAGTCTGGAGGAGACTCAGGGGTGACCTTATCTCTCTATACAGCTACCTGAAAGGAGGTTGTAGCGAGATGGGGGTAGGTTTCTTCTCGAGGGCTAATAGTGGGAGGATGAGAGGAAATTACTTCAAGTTGCAGCAGGGGAGGTTTAGATTAGATATAAGGAAAATTTCTTTACTGAAAGGTTTGTTAAGTCTTTGAACAGGCTGCCCAGAGAGGTGGTGGAGTCACTGTCCCTGGAGGCATTTAAGAAACATATAGGTGTTCTACTTAGGGACATGGTTTAGTGGCATGTTAGTGATAGGTATGGTTGGACTTGATAATCTTAGAGGTCTCTTCCAACCTTAATGGTTCTGTGATTCTGTGATCATAAATAAATTTGAGAAATGAAATAAAATGGAGCTATCACATCATGGGACAGCCATTTGGCCTGATTGGCAGAAGCAAAGGGCAAATGGCTTTTAAGATGGAATAGGAAAATGGAGTGAAAGCCTGGCATGGCTTCTAGGAAGCAGTCATAGCAGGGAACAGCAGGGAGCACATTCCCTGTGCCAGCCTGATGCACCATCTTCTAGGTACTTGGAGCATCCAGCTCTTCTGACTGGGGCCCTTACACAGCACTTGCAATATCCCCAGTTAAAGACTTTTCTATTGCCTTATGTTTCTGACAGGGAGAAGCTGTTTACTTGGTACTCACTGAAGAGATTTTGGCTGTTTTTAAAATTTATTTCCTTTTCAGCAAGTGGTGGCAGCACACTGAGAAGAGATTTTTAATTGGCATTAACACTGTGCTGAGAAGTGTTCCCAGGGTGTTAATGATATGGAAAGTGTGATTCAGTGAAATTACAATTCAGACAAAATTAGGAATTATAGTGAGCTAGAAAAGAAATTTTGATCTGCAATCCAATTTAAAAGGCACACAAGTGTCCTGTATTATGAAAAATTAAGAAGTATCAGCTTTAGCTAGGAAGCAAACAGTCCAGTGTGAAGATCAATAATGTCCTTCATTACTTGCTCAGAAACCTTAGTAATCTCAGTCTGTATCGATGTCAATGTTTCTTCCTTCATTTCACGTCAACAAAGTTTGTTTACCTTATAAGAAAATTCCTAGAAAATGTAAGAGAGAAAATTGTGAGATTAGAAGAACAAGCTTGGGTTCCAATATATTCACCGAAACTCTCACAGTCTGTTCTTCTCTAGCACACACCCTGCAATCCTGATAAGTGGTTTGCAGTTGATAGCTGTCAGCATTGGTAGTTCAGGACAGCCCCAGTCACAGCACTAAACCTTGTGCCTGGTTGTTGCCCACAGGCTTTCAGAGACCCCAGACACTGGTTGTGGTCTCTAACCTGTTTCTCCACTGCACAGGCAACATTACTCAGCAGCTACTGCAGACATCTGCATGAGCTAGAAACAGGCAGGACAGCCAGTAGTTAATAAAGTGGAAGGGACAGGAAAAGTGAAGAAGGACAGAAATGCAACAAAGTAAAAATTACTAATGACCACAAAAGGCTGAAGAAAATCACTGTATTGATAACATCAGTGAAGTGCTGACAACTGACACCTGCATTCTCCATTTGACCCCAGTTGTCATATTAAGACAAAGCTTTTGAAAAACAAGAATAAATGCAGGCACTGCTGGTGCTGCAGAACCTTCAATAGCCTTGAAATTTCTGTCTCTTATGTAGACAGCTGCATCAGGAGGCAGGCTTCCTTTCAGGACACTATTTTATATCAGCCTCAGCTTATTCCTCTCCTTGCATTTCTTTTTCACTTACACAGTTCAGTTGTTAAAGTCAGAGAAGTCTCATCACACCACTCATCAACTTTCACTAATAATATTTGGGGAGCTCATCTACAGATGTGTTGTTATTTTCTACTCTGTTTTGTAGAAAAAGTCCAAGAAAAATAAGCAAGTGTTTCGTAGCTTTGTGAACCAGTTTTGACTTGTTGGCTGACTAAGACAACGTGTAACAGGGTCTGTTGTTTGTGTTCCTGTGGCCCACTGGTTTTTGGAATGTGAACATCTTTCTGTCCAAACTTGCCCAAATATTGCCCTGGTAATTATCATGAGAAAGTTTACTCCTAAGTGAGCACAGATTGCAGATGGCTTGGCATAAACTCTTGCTTGTGCAAAGATGACAGCCATGTTTTCTAAACAGCACCACTGATGGCTGGATGTTGAATGTCTGTTAATCCCTGTGATCTGCTTGCTTCACATTTTGCATGCCAAGGAGTAGGCAAAGGAGGAGTGAAAGGTTGCAATGCAAACTGAGGAAACATTGGAGAATCTGACCTGTCAGTGCTGTAGGAAGGACCTCAGCCAAAGCTCTAGAGTTAAACAGAAGCTTATGGATCTGGTCAGTGAAATAATTCCACTGCCACTGCAGAAAAGGTATGAGAAAAAGATTACAGCTTTTGAGTACAGAAATAAAACCTCTCAAACTCAAGGGCAGAGCAGTCTAAAACTGGAGTCTTCTCAGTTCCCTTTAACATTGTTCTTCCTTAACTTTATGCTTTCTTATCAAGGATCCTTCCATTCTATCTTTGTGTCCCATGCACAAGCAAAATTCATTACCTAACCAGGGAGTTACTTGACTACAGTATTTCCAATGTAGAAAACTTTGTCAGATATAAAGCAGAATTTCTGTTTCAAACCTCTGCAACTGGAGTGTCTCAGGTAACTTACCCAAGGCACAGCAGATTGGAAGGAAACAACAGTTGTTTGTATTTTAGGCTCAGTTAACCGATATTTCGAAAGTGCTTGAAGTTATTTGGATGAAGATATTAATGCACAGTAGAATGACAGACATGTAATGTATTTTAAAAAAATAATACTAATAAATCCTTACTGTGTTTTGAAATTGTGGGTGTTAGAACTCCCCCGGGAAGTATCACTTCTGATAAACAAAGACAGTTTATTGGAAAAACTGGCACTGACTTCTTAAATCTTTAAAAATAGAAATAACAGTCTCTCTTTCCCCAGCTTGTAAAAGAAATACACATGATGAGTTTGGAGAATTTATTCATTGGTATAAGCATGAGTGTGTGTGTCAGGTAGAGAATTCAATGAGAGGGAGCTAATGAGGGGCAGTGATGTAGGAAAGAAAAGTTTTGCATCTATTAGTTTTGAAAATGGAAAAGTCTGCAAATGTCCCTGCATCTCCTGAGCTTCAGAGCCTTGGTCCAGTCATGTGGGAGCATGCCTTCAGCTGCTGCCTGCTTCTTTGCAGGTTTTTTGTTCCCATAGAGCAGAGATGTATTGAGGTCCTTTGGGTACTGCTGATACAACAGCATCATTTCTGACTCACCTAGACTGAGAGTTAGTCAAGAGCTTGTCATCTATCTAAACACTATGATGTGAACAGTATTGATCTAGGTGAGGTTCCACAGGAAAGGGTCTGAAGTGAGAGAAACTAGCACTGATAAACTCAGTTTAAACAGTAGGCTGAAAAGTGACAATCAGGACTATTGAACTGTCTACTTATTTCCCAGTAAGTGGATTTGATTTGCAAAAGCTTTGCTTACCACAGAATATATAAGTCCCTAAGGAACAGACTAGTAAACTATATTCACTGATTGAACTTACCACAGGGAAATGCTGTTGAATACCAATTTTTCAGGTACCCATGTGTATACTCTGAATGGAACTGATCCAGAAGAAGATCCTGTGACGTACGGCTTGGCCTATGAAGCTGGATCAAGACGCTACTTTTCTGTTGACGAGAACTTGGGAAATGTTACACTGATCGAGGAGCTTGACAGAGAGGTACAGTGAAATGGCACCACTCCATGTGTTTGTGGAATTCCAGTCAGTTTCATTTGATCTGTGCCTTTGAGACACAACGCCAACTTATTTGCCCCTGAAACATGTAACACTCTTTGCATTTCTGAGACATTATACTTCACTCATCATGTTGGTTTCCAGTTGACTTGTTCCACAGACACTGCTATCAAACTTTTCAGCAGATCTCTGTCCAGATTTTGCCAAAAGAAAAGTTAACTCTTTATTCCTAACTCCACAACTGGAGTCACTGAGGGGTCTTCCTAGCCTCTGCTGTGATTGCTTTGTGGTATTTGTTGAAACATTCATCTGCCTACTGAGACACCTTTAAATTTGCAGTCCCTTTTCCAATCAGGGCAAACACCATCTCTCTAACAAAGGAATTTTGTTGGCTTACAGAAGGAAGACGAGATTGAAGTTATTGTCAGTATTTCAGATGGCCTGAGTACAGTAAGTATTTAATTACGCTGTAGCTTGTCAAGCTGTCTGTCCTCACATACCTCCTCCTATTAAATTACCTTACAGGGACTACCTTATTTTATCAGAAAACATAATCTCGTTAGAGTCTTCCCTGCTGTTTCAAAAGCCAATGAACTCCCAGTAATTCAAGTCTCACTCTAGCTCCTTGCTCAGCTATTTGAGGATAATTGCAGTGTAGTGTGAGCTGAAAGGCTGACTTAGTGGCCTGCAGCATTACTGCAGCTTCCTAGGAAGATTCACTGTCAGCTTGGTAGGACTGATACTTACGAAAATTCTGTAGCCTTTTTGGAGATATGTGTGACATTGTAGGAACAAGTGTTGGACACCCAAGAGCTGACTGTCCTTTCACCCCCACAATGTTTCTCTAGCATGACATTAAGAAGATTTGCTTAGGCTAAGGTGATGGAGGTTTTCTTGTCTGCTGCTGAACAAAGCTTTGATCACATCTAATCATTAAGGACTTAGCTGAGGCACTGCACAAGCATCCAGTCCTAGTTCTTCAAATTCCCTTGGCATTTTCAGTTTATGGACAGATGCTGTCACAGCCAGGATATCAGTCTGCCAGCAAGAGGACCTGGGCTTCATCACTAGGGGTACCACAAAAGTGGGACCATCTTACTGCCCACAGGACTGCATAACTCTAGAGCTCTTCCTCAACTGAAACAAATTAACTGAAGTCACTACAACAAATGTTTGGGAGATGCCAGTGTCCCACAGGCACAACTGCCCTGGTAACCTCTATAAACAGAAAATAATGGGATTGCATCCACATGTCCACTTGTAGACAACTGGGAGGTTTTGTTGGTCATATATGTTTGCTTCTGTATTTTCAGAGAGAGGACACACATCTTGTTCAAGATCAATTGTTGCACATTAGTAGCATGTATTTGTACATCCAAATTACACATGCTGTTAACCTAGTATCTTGATATCAAATGAGGTATTCATGAATGCTCTTGGCTTTCAGGTACCAACTTTTAGGATCTTTTATGTATTCCCATAAAATACCAAAAAAGAAAGATGTTTGAAAATCAGTCCCAATTTGTAATGTTTGAAGTACTTGGAAGCTACTTATTTCATTTGAAGATAGATCTAAGCGTTCTCCACAAAGCAAATTCTTCTGGATTATGGGATTTTCTGTGTTTTCTTTTATGTCCTTAGTTTTGGTAATGCAAAGATATTCAATTACAACATAGTTTTTCATTGCTTTTCACTACACTTTAGTAGGCTAATAAACAAGTACATGTTGAAAATCAACTTGAGTGATAATACATTCTTTATATTCTACTCCAGGTTTCTGAAAAAGTCAGGATCCTTGTCATGGATGCTAATGATGAGAGCCCAGAGTTCATCAACACACCTTACATAGTCCAAGTCCCAGAGGTTGGTGAAGTTTTTTTGTATACTGAAGAATATTTGAATAGGGTGTAAAGAGGAGCTAGTGTGTTTTCAGTGAGATAACAAGATGTGGAGGACTAACTTGCATTCTTTTGGTTTAGGTTTGAGTAGATATTTAATATTCACTTTAAAATTAGGGAATAAGTCTGTAGGTACTTAAGGTGTGCTACATTGGGAGTTTTTAGAATTGACTTCAGTGGGAATGGGATGTACTCTGTCTTAGCTGAGCTTTTTCCTTTGTTTTTATTCCAGAAGATGTTTCTTCCTTCTTGTTCTCCAGTTTCCTCCATTTTTTATCTCCCTGTTTTCTTTCTGATCTTTGGTTCTCTCGATGCATTTATATCCTTTCTACCATCATTCTCTTTTTCTGCCTCCTTGCATGCTCATTTTTCATTTCTTCTGACTCACCATGTTTTTCACTTCTTGTGTGACTCTGGTAACTCTTTCTGGTCATAGAATGCTCCTTCTGGCAGCAGTATCTTTAAGATTGAGGCAGTGGACAAAGACACAGGTTCTGGAGGAAGTATCACCTACTTCTTGCAGGTAAGGTATTACCTGTACCTTCAAAAATCATATCTCATTTAGTGAGACCTCAGAAATCAGGTTAAAAGAAGGACTTTGAGGGTTCAGCCTGCTACTGGTGTCTGTAGGGCCAATTTTGTACTGTGCAGAAAGCATTTCTTCAGAAAGCAAAATGCTCTGGAAACCCAAATGTGCACTTTGCAGGCTCGTGCATAAATGAAACATGGATCAGCATGAAATATGAGGTACTAAACCTTTTCACTGACAAAGCCATGCTGGCTTGAAACCAGCCTTTCAGTTATTGCCCACTGGTGAAGAACAGAAAGGGCTCCATATTTAAAACCGAATTTCTGTATTACAGACCTTCTGCATGCCAAAAGGGCAACTTTTTGCATCATATCCTTCAAATTCCTTCTTCCTACAAGCAGCTTTGTCCAGATTAGCTGCAGTTCCCCTTCTTCAAGAGACAACAGGGGAAGAAAAAAATGGAAAAAAGTATTTGTTACTATATTTACTTTGGATACAAATGTGGAAACTAGTTGGAAGATATTTACATAGCACTAAAGCTAATCCTGTTAAGAGCTTGGGCATACTGTAAAAGAAGCCTTGAGTGCCTTGTTGAAATTTAGTTTTTATTTCAGCAATTCTGATCCATTTAAAATGCAACATGTGCAGGATTCAATTTTGCACAGAGCTTTTTCCAGTAAGCTGGCAGACTGTGAAGCCAAGGAACAGCAGTTTCAAACTTCTATGTCTGCCTGATATATTTGTGTGGCAAAAAGGATGTTAGATACTTGTATTTGTGGAACAAATGTTGCCATGTCTTTTCTGTGCATCTCTCCAAAATTCTGATATAGGCAGGTGGTGACATCTACTGAAAAGGCCAAGGTTATCCGTCAGTGACCATTGTGTATGGATACTTAAATGGAAGTTGCCTTTATAGATTTCTCCAGTCCAGAAGAATGGAGGGAGACATTTTTTAGGCCTTTTTGGAACTCTAATGTCTTTTAGATTTTGTATGTATATCACAAAAAACACCAAAACACCACTCTGTTCACAATAATCTATGCATGCAGACTTTCTGCTCTTTTTTAAAGCCATTAGAACATTTAAACACTAAAGGATAACACTTTTTTCCTTCTTCCTTTCCCCTTTATCTTTTTTTCTGTTAAGCCTCCCTCCATGCAAAGTATTGTGTTAACCAAAGTTTAAGATTTCACAGTGCAGTACCAAAAGATTAAGAAAATCTACATTGCAGGTAACTGATTTCTTCTGAATAATGAGAGGCTCATGTTTGGTTCATGAATTGTTCATAAACACACAGAGGTGAGATTCATCAAATACATTATTCACCCAAACCATATCATTATTCAAGTCTTTTCCCTTAGCAGATGAAATAAAAGATGAATCCCTATGGCAATCTTATTTCCATACCTATAATCTCTTGCTGTTTCTTCTTTTCTTTTCTTCTAGAACATCCATGCTAATAAGTTTACAATAGACCGTCACAGTGGTGTCCTGCGCATCAAAACAGGGGTCACCCTGGACTATGAGAAATCAAGAACACATTTTGTTGTCGTTGTAGCCAAGGTATAAAGCTTTTATCTGAAACTAGAGGAGGTGGGAGGGGTTTTTTTGTATAGGACTGATCAGTTTGAATATGAATGTGACTTAAAGGGTTGCTGAAACATGAAGCATAACATTTGAGGCAGCAGAGGCACTCCCTCCGTAACATCTGGAGATATGGGGAGTAACAAGGAAAAGTGAGGGAGGAAATGTGACCAGTGTTTGCTGCTGAACAACATCTGGAGGCATTTGGGATTGAGTTTCCAACATTTTGCTCAGGCTCCAGTGCCAGGACAGTGAGTCCCACTGCAGAAAGTCACCTGTGCATTTTGAGGGTTGCCTAGATGTGAAGGGTTGGTGTATGCAGCTCTGACTTCCAGAAGGATCAGCCTTTGGGCAAATGCAAGTGTTCAGGGCAACCTTGTGCTGTCCAGGGCCTCAACAAGAGGAAAGCAAACCCCTGGCAGGTGGGTTCTGTAGGTCAGACACGAAGCACAGCTGGAGCCAGTGCAGCATAAGTGACAGAATCCTTTTCTGGAAATCTCTGTGAGTGTTTCTTTCTTTCTCTTGTCTGCTGCCTTGTAGCAGAAGCTTATTCAAATCCTGCAAACATTGCTGCACATCCCTTCTTGCCACTGTCATTCTCAGCAGTGCTGCACCTGTGGCACAACTGAGGATTCATTAGGCATTAAATGTGAGACATTAAAAGTTTATGGATTCTGAAGTAATGCCTCTCAGGATCCTGTGGGGACCTGTCACACAGATTCACATGGGCAGAAAGAGGACAATTTTGCTGTTACTTATGGGGACTTTGAATTTCCCATTTAATGAAAACTTACTGATCTTTCCATATTTTTCTTTGGCCAGGCTTCATTTGAGGAGAAGCAACAAAATTTGGCTTAAACGCTGCCTTTTGGGCAGTAAGGAGGGAAAAAAATGAGCATATCTTTTTTTAAAAAAAAAGAAATTTTAGAATTGTACAGCAGACATGCTGAGCAATTCACACTCTTATACACCAGCATGACTACTGACCTCCAGCCAGTGCTCTGAGACCAAGGGTGTTAAAAGCTTCTGAAATTGCAAGTTATCTCTCTAATTGGCTCTGCTGTCTCAGTAGCACACAGTTGATTGTAGTCAGGTCCTCAGAGACTGTTAATACACTGTACCTCTCTAACAGTTCTTGGCTGCACAGCTCCTCCATGCTCTCACTTTATCACAGAAGAGTCCCTCGAAGGCTTTAATCATGTGCAATGTTTAATTTGCCCCTAGAAATACACTACTTGCCACTGCACATTGTCTTGTGTTTATGACAAGACTATATGTGGGAAGAAAAGCTGTAGACTCTAGTTAATAACTTTTTGCATCAGTTTTTAACATTCTAGCTGAATTTTCTGTCCCCTTGTGTTATTGGTGAAAGATCATATATGACTGCATGTATTGACACAACCACTTATATTACATAAGAGATTATTTCTGAAACACTGCAAGCAGTCTTCCTGATCAGAGAGGGAGCAGGACAAATGGGAAAGAGAATGGAATAGTGCAGCAAAGATTAATCTGTGTTGAGAGAAGAAATTCTTAGGACTGTGCTTCTGAAGGTTCACAAGGTACATGCAGTGCCATAAGCTCATTTGCAGACAAGTTTCAGCAGAAAAATCTCATGATGACTTCTCTTCTAGGATGGTGGTGGGAAGCTTAGAGGAGACAACAAAGTGTTTTCAGCCACAACAACTGTTACTGTCAACGTGGAGGATGTTCAGGACACTCCTCCCATGTTCATTGGGACTCCCTACTATGGCTACGTCTATGAGGATACAGTTGCAGTAAGTGCTGGTTTTTGCCTGAACGAAAGAACAAGTGCAATCTTTCACATCTCAGTCAAGATTGCCCTGTGGTTTCTAGCACAGACTTTCTTGGAAACTGGGTCCTAAACTCTAGTTCAACTCCTAGGTGAAATAAGCTGACTAAATCCCAAACTTCTTCTTATTTACATTGCAAATTTGCCATGCAAGGCTTCCTTTTGCTGTCATTAAAGTAAAAAAAGGATTCTGCCCATTTTTGTTGGTCTAAGCCCAAGAGTGACTATGAGTCTTCTGTAGCTATGACCTACAGAGGCATTTGGCTTGAAGATTTAAGCAAGTTTCCAATTACCTCACCTGAAAATATCATGCTAGAAGCCTTTATGTATTTATGTCCTGTATGGTCTCACGATGCTTTTATTTTTTAGCAGATCAGTCTGGCACCAACAACTACTTGTACAAGATAGGGAGAGAATTTATACCCAAATGCTCCAGATTCTTTATGCTGTCCTATGGACATCACCTGGGGAGAAACAATCCTAACATCTCCAAAATGCTGGATACTTTTTGCTTAGTGAAGGCTAGATAGGCAGAATGGGCCAAGTCTAAAACCCACCAGGTTTTTGAGCAAGCAGGGACATTCTTAAGAGAACCACTTACAAGTGGGGACACTGCATTTGTCAGCATGCATCTGCTGCTGAAGATAGTGCTTTGTATCTACCATGGACACAGAATCCAACCTGTACACTTTGCTCCTGGCTGTGCCATCACCTCAGAAATGCCTAATGGCAGAGTTGCTTAGAATCATAGAATTATAGAATGGTTTGGGTTGGAAGGGACCTCTGGAGCTCATCTAGTCCAACCCCCCTGCAGTGGGCAGGGACATCCCCAACTAGATCAGCTTGCCCAGAGCCCTGGCAAGCCTCACCTTGAATGCCTCCAGGGATGGGGCCTCAACCACCTCCCTGGACAACCTGTTCCAGTATTCCACCACCCTCGTGGTGAGGAACTTCTTTCTAATGTCCAGTTTAAATCTACTCTTCTCCAATTTAAAACCATTGTCCCTTGTCCTTTCACTCCAGGCCTTTGCAAACAGGCCCTCTGCAGCTTTCTTGTAAGTTCCCTTTAGGTACTGGAAAGTCACTAGTAGGTCCCCCTGAAGTCTTCTCTTCTCCAGGCTGAACAATCCCAGCTCCCTTAGCCTGTCCTCATAGGAGAGGTGGAAGAGGTAGAGAAGGGAGTGTAGAGCTTAGCAAACCAGTTTATTGTATCCACTGTGATGCTTTTATCCAGATATTATTCTTTAAGGTGCAGACTAATGAATTTTCTCTCTCTCTCTAAGTAGCAGTATGATATTGTGTATGGATCACCTTTCACCTTGATACATAAGATTTAATAAAAATTGTCTTCATACATAGAACAAGAAATGGTATCTACTCATGAAATTATCCAACATTAGACTACAAATGTCTTTGGCAATGTGACTGCATGCTGTTCACTGATCTTTCCTTGAGTTTACTTTACTTTCTGTCTAGAGCTCCAGTGTATACTGTAGCCCTTGCATGACTGTATATGGCAGTTCAGTGCATAGGCTGTTACATTTCAGCAGGGCAGAGAGGTAATGCTTGTTTACTTTGCAGATGTTTGGAAAGAATAACATTATGTATATTGATTTACTCTGCATAGTTACATATAGATCTTGAAATAGCTATCAGATGCACGCAGGAGTAAGTGTTTACTGTGGAAATGGGAGTCAATACTTGTTAATTACATCCAGCTTGAGCTCATAACATACACTATTATGATATTATAATGATGGAAGCACAAATCAGTCCTTCCCAGGATGTGTTTTGCTATTAGAATGAACTCCACAGAGAGATGCACTAGCTGACTTTTTGTGTTGTTTACATATTTGGTGTTAATTTTGTAAACTTGCTTCCTTTCTCCTTGGTGGAGTTGTCAGGATTTACAAGTACTTTGTCACCTTCAAAGGGACTGCATTGCATTTTGCTCAGTAGGCAGATTTTTATTGCAGCTTCCAGCATAAATGATTATAAATATAGTTCTGTATTTCCAGTTGCTCTAACAAAACCTTGCGCTTGTTTGAAAAATTCGCTCAAGGGTTGTCATGAAAATGTTCCTTGTTGCCATTTGTGATTAACTGACAGTTACTTCAGTAGTCCCTGTTTTTACAGCCCCAAAGAGTAACACTTTAGTTGAGAGGACTAAATGGCACACCTCATTGCCACTTGGCTGAGCATTTTAATGCTGATTGTCATCATCCCTCTGAGCTGCTAGGACTCATCACACAAGCAAATAGTCTCCAGTATACAAGTTCTATACGTATGGCCCAAGGCCATGTTACTTGTGCAGAAAGAAAGAAGATGAAGGTTTAAGGACAGTTAAATCACCATCATTTTCATCACAATTTTATGCCCTATATGTTCTGTGGGCCAAGCTGCTTTGTGAACACTGTTTGCTTTTGCTGCCTGTGTGAACTTAATTCAGTAGGACCAAAATGACATGATGACTCCTCAGCCTGTGTCTTAGCACACTGTATGGCTATCAGGCATGCAGTGAAGCCAGGAGCCTATACAACTACCAGAGGGCATCTTGGTAGTGACCCAAACTAAATGTCAGGTTAGACTGGTTACTCCAAATCCTCTGTCCAAGTCTGTGGCTCAAGGTCAGTGTGCCTGGCCACAATTTCCAACTGTTCCTGCAGCCAGCCAGCCCCTGGGGCTGAGGCACCTAGGGCCACACGGGGTATGCAGCTGTTACACTCATGCCATCGGCACTGCCGCAGCAGTGGCACAGAGCAGCTCATGGGAAGCTGTGCAGTGCTTCTGCTGGTCCTCTAGTGCTCAGCAAAATCTGAGTTGGAAACAAGGGCAAGAGGGCTGGGCACTGGGCAAACTGGCACTGATCTCTTAACAGGTACATGGCATGCCCCAACACTGCAGCAAGCCCTGGCCCTCCTGGGGTTCCTGAAGCCCATGCACTGAAGCAGTTTGCTCTGCCATCAGTGCAGTCAGTGGCATGGTGCTGGCAGCAGGCTGACAAGGGCAGGTCCCACAGCAGGTCCGTAGGGAGTAAACAACAGTGGGAGTGTCCCCACTTTGTATGGAGATACAGTTCATGGGCTCCAACACCACTGGGAACAACTAAAACTGTTGATATTGGAATGACACAGAGCTGGTCCAAGCAGTGGCATTGGAATCCTGCTCTGCAAAGCCATGCACTCTTTTTTTCTTGGCGGGAGTCAATGGCCCTTGCTGTGTTCCCCACACAGCACAAGCAAAAGCACCCATTCTCCCTCCACCATCTCACTGCAGAAAGACTTGGAGAAGTTCAGTTTATTAATACACAGTTGCAATTTCACTGCTCTTTGATCTCAGCAGACAGACTTAATTCTCATTTCTCCCCAGGGCTCTGAGGTCCTTACTGTTGTTGCTCTTGATGGAGACAGAGGAAAGCCTAACAGTATTCATTACCGCATCGTGAA
This sequence comes from Bucco capensis, assembly GCA_013396975.1. Taxonomy (NCBI): domain Eukaryota; kingdom Metazoa; phylum Chordata; class Aves; order Piciformes; family Bucconidae; genus Bucco; species Bucco capensis. The sequence continues at coordinate 8,681 of VWZO01002744.1, read as the reverse complement.
CGGTGAGTAGGCTTGTCTTGTACGATATCTGAGGGGCAGTTGAAACTAGATCTGGCATTATATTAGAATGAGATATGCTACAGTTTAATAAAGCTGAGACAAACTCTCATGAAATAATGTAAGGTACCTCAAGCAGCTCCAGAGCTCTGTCTATCAGAGAACAGCCAAGATACGATTCACTGAGTTTTAGTATTTGCTTCACAGAACTATGCTTGGAGTTGTTAATGTTACTGATTTGTTAGGCATCAGTAGCCTACCTGTCATTTCAGAAAGTGTAAAGGGAGATGTATTCACTGCAGTTGAGCATCTCTATTTAATCTAGGAGGCAAAAGAATTCATTGGGAGACCCAGACATAGTATTTAGAAGGATATTTTTATTAATTTTGTGAATAAAGTTGCTTAAGGATCAAACCTCTGATTTCTTGGAAGTAATTATACTTACCAGTGAAGAGACACTGGCTGTAAACTCCACTGGGAGAAAGCAGGTATCACCAGAAGATTGAGACTTTTCATCAGCTATTCTGAGAGTGTCTGTTGCACGTCTTTTAATAGCATAAATGTGAGACTTCACTGAATTGATGATTCGTTGGCTGGTGAAGTCAGTAACTTAGCTCAGCTAAACTCCAAGCTACAACTTTAGTTTTGTTTGGTTCTCTCTTCCTCTAAAACAAGACTTCCATGACAACTAGGCACCTCCACTCCCAGGTATGAAAGATCCCAAAATTTCATAAAAGAAATCTGAGGTGTAGTTGCAGAGCTGTGCAGTAAGTTCTTTATTGTGTTAAGTGATCTAAACAGCAAGGTCTAGAGAGGACATAAGGGGCTACAGTTGAGAGTTACCTTGATGAGTGATGGGACTCACGCTTTCTTTCTCCTCAGTGCAAAGCAATGGATAGAAGAGAGTAAAAGGAAGGTAGAAACATTGAGGAAAAAAAGGTTACAGAAGAGAGTAGATGGAAAATTAGAAAAGGTAAAAAGAAAGATGGAGAATGAGGAGTAAAAACATGTAAGTGGGATGAAAATACTCCAGACAAGGGAGTAATTGGGTAAAGGAGAATAAGCAAAGGCAGATGAGCTAGGGAGAATGTCAAAGGGAGATAGGATTAATGAGGAAAGATATTAGATTTCCAAATAAAATTGAGGGGGATCAAAAAGGTGCTATGGGATAAAAAACAGTAAATGATTAGGAAAGCATGGAAAAAATGAAGATGAAAGCAGATGACAGGCAAGTAGCACAAAATATGACTTAATGAAGAGCAGACTTGCATTATGCACATTAACACAGGATTTTGTTAGTATGAATTGAAAAGAAGGAAATATGCTTTTAGTGCATAGAAAGTTGAAGAAATAGATAGAGAACAAAAGAGTGCAACAGGTTTCTGCCTTTGTACCTCAGACCGTGGCATTATTCATGACAAGCCATTACTCCAGTACTTCCAGGCTATGTTGTCAAAGGGCAAGAAAATACTAACAGCAAATAGGAAAATATTTAATTTTTATAAGCATTTTTTTATCTGGGGAGTATGGGGTAATTTTAGAAAATATTCTAATCTTCTGAACATGCTGTACAAAAGGGTGCACATAATGCTGCATACTCTGTGTTACCAATTTCCATGTAATGAGTAGACAATATCATGAAGTATGGTGGCTTGAAACTGCTATTGACTTAAGCTTCTTCTCAGTCAAGATGTGTTTTTCCAGGCTGATGTATCTTAATAAGTGACAGTTGTATGAGTCGATATCTGTTCCATGTTGTATCTAGTGTACTTTAATGAAGTTGCAGTTATTGCAGGTATTAGCAAAATGGGAAACTATCAGATGGTTTTAAAATCATTTGTGGAATTGCATTAGAGAAAAAGAAAAATGTCTGGGCTTTCAGGTCATTGTCCTTTATCTCTGAAGGCTTGATTTTCTTCACTGTAAGGGTTTTCCTTTTTTCCTTTCAGTGGTAGGCTCTGCTACAAAGCATAGGCTGTGGTCAATACCATACTTGAGGTAGCATGCAGGGGTGTCCATAGCTCCTCAGTAGAGCTGAGCAGGACCCCTGAGCTGCCAGCAGGTCTCCTCCCTGGACATCAGCTTGCTTTTGGCAGTGACGGCAAGATAGATGCAGACATTGTGATGAGACACCACTGCCTCTCTGCAAGCTGGTGTTGGATTAAGCACAAATTCACCAGTTTTCAAGGGATTGTGGCCCTGTAACTGTTGTTCTGCTCAGAACAATGGAAGTTAGGTCAGTGGTAGCAAAATCAGTCTGAAGTCCTGTTCTGCCTGTATCAGACTGCCTCAATGCAAAAAGGCTGGGGTTTACCCAGAAGCCTTGCACCAGGCTGAGAGTTTTTTAACAACTGAATATCTAAGGCCAGAAAATGCTTCTCCAGAGATCCTGTCTGCAGAAAGAGTGACTAGGTTTCTTTCAGACAGATTGTCAGAGTTCTCACCTTAGCTGATATTAGTGAGAGAAATGTTCTTGTTTCTCAGAGACTTAATTATGCATTTGTTAATTAAAATGAAGAATGTCTATTTTTGTCTAAACCAGCATATAAAAAGACAGTGTAAGAGAAATGAATACCAAATTTGCATGCCTGGTTGCTGAGGCTTGAAAGGAATATTACCAGGGTGGGAAGAGGAAAGTGAGGGCAGCTGCCCATAGAAGCAGAGCTCCACTAGAATCGTTCCTAGGGGAGGAAACTCTTTTTGGCCCTCATCTGTGTTTTCATCTCACTGCGTCCAGGCACAGAAATACCTCAGTTTTGAAAAGCAGCTTCAGGTCTGCTAATAGATATGGATACATGTATGGACAAAGATATGCTTAATGAGGCATATGGTTGATTACTCACGCTTGTTCAGAAAAAGGAAGTGTGGCATGTAACTAGAACATCTTGCTTTATTGCAGGAAGTGAAGGTTCATTCGAAATTGGCAACACAACTGGAGCCATTTCTGTTGTAAAAAGCCCAAACCAGCTCAAGAAAGAAGTGTATGAACTAAAGGTTCAGGTATGTTCTGTGGCAGCTTGAAGACTGTTAGTCTTATATGACACAAGTAGGTATGATTGTCTAAAGCAACTCAATATATAGCTGACTTTACCTGTTTTAGAAACTACCTCCTATATTTGAGCAGAGTGCCAAATATAGAGTGCTTTTATTCCTTGGGATATTTAGTGCAAAATGATCTTAATTTCATCTCTGAGGCTAAAGAATCAACATCCTTTACAGTATGTGTAGATAACTGTTCTCTGTGTTTTCAGATTTTATTGCTAAACTGGGAATTAATGTCTTGTAATCTCAATGTGATAAGAAAGGTAACTGCCAAATCTAAGATTACTAATAGGACTGGGGTAGATCACACAATGTCTTATCAGTATCCACTCCTGAAACATTGATAAGCCACATATATAAATACATGCTAACACCTTGATGAGCTAACACCTCAATAAGCTAGTATGTGTGTGACAGGCTACATTTCTAAAGACAGAAAGTTTAAAAATATGCGGATAAATTGGGAAGATTATATTACTTTCCTTCAGCAAATGCATATTATAACTACAACAGTTTGTCATGGTAAGAATAGTATTGTCTAAGGGTAGCTTTGAGGCCTTGCACACCACCAGAACCACTGCAGCATCCCCAAGAGCACTTGCTTGCTAGTGGGCTCAAGCAGCTTGTGAGCCTGGGAGATCATAGAGTTCTAGGTGTTTGAGTTAAACTTGGGCACCATTTCTTCTCCTAATCTCTCTGGTTTACTGCAGTCTGCTAGTGCTTCCCAGCTACAGAATTAGTTAAGCCCTTGCAAGCTTTTCTAACCTCCTAATCATATCTGTGGCAACATGGAGCTCATGCACACTACAAAATCTGCCTGAGGAACCAAGAGGGTATTGTATTACCTAGCACAGGTAATGACAGGCACCTCAGTTACCAAACTAGCATCTTCAAAGAAATTTAGCAGCCTAATACCTTTGATTTTGAGCCCTTTGAGCAACAAAGCAAGTTAGAGATAGCTGGTTTGTTACAAAAACAGCAACCAGAGTTTCTATTCTGACAGAAGAAATATTTTAGGTTCAACCCAGTGAATCAGGCTGCATGTTGGAATTGTTAAACCTCAGACCTGTTTAGTCTTTTGGTTCAGAAAAATGCCAACTGAGTTTGCTTGTCTGTCCAAACCATATCCAGTTTAAATTAATTTCATCTAGACAGCAAAGCAGAATTGTAAATTGGAGACTAAATCCCAGAAAAAAAAGTGTCATTTTTCTTTTTCAGATATTTAGTAAATTCTGCAAGTAGTTTTTTTCTTGCAGTTTTTGAGGCTGCAGTCCTTGCAGCAATGTGAAAATCAACTACCTGTGGTACCAGAGCAAATTTAAGCATTGTCTTCCTTTTCTATTCTGTCAACACTTCAGGCAAGCAATTATCTCTCCTTTATTAGATTATCTATCTTTAGAGAACTGTTTTCACCTAGGGTGAGTTACTATGCTCAGAAAATGAGAAGGATTTGTTCACTGGGGCTTTATTGGGACTGGTTTATTACCATAATCATCTAATCATCACAAACTTCAGTGTGAAATGGACTGAGATTTCTAGAAAAATATAAGGTTATGATCTTTGTACTAGTTAATGTGTTAAGGGTGATCTGTACATGCAGAACAATACCTGAATATGAAACTGAGGAAAGCAAGTATACCCTCATATCATTCTTCTCTCTCTCCTGCTTGCTACAGGCATCAGAAGTCAGTCAAGAAAGTGACATCTCAGTGTATGCTTTTGCCTCGGTGACTATACGGGTAGTTGACCTCAACAACCATCCACCAACATTCTATGGAGAAAATGGTCCCCAGAACAGGTTTGAACTGACCATGTATGAGCATCCCCCAGAGGGTGAAATCTTGAGGGGATTGAAGATTACAGTCAGTGATTCAGATCAGGTAAATGGAAACTATGTGGAATTTCGGTTTTCCTGCCCTATTTTCCCAAAGACTAGAAAGAGCTGTCAGATGGGGAAATGTCACTGTAGGAACTCTGCTATTTCATCTGCATTCCCCAAAAGCCTAGGACAGACAAAGTAGTTGTAGGGTCTATTACCACAAAGAATTTGGATGCAGAAGTATATTTAGTCTGTTATGTTGATGAGAAGGGCAGTCCTAAAGCTGCAGCCCAGTTCTTGTGGCAACTAAAATGGAACAGTCCTTATGGATTTACCCTAACTACTGGTTGCATTCAGTAGTTGTCAGTGTAATGTCCAAGAATGTACTCCCTTTGGAGATTTAGTTAAGAGTTTCCATCAATTTAGTAACTCTGAGTGCAATTGCAGCGCTTATCATCTTGGCCCCTGCTAGAAACACTGCAGTCTGGACCCTTATCCTTCCAGCCCTTGTGTTACAACCAGAGTGTGCAGTGCATGCTTTGATAAATCATTCCCACTGGAGTGATATTTTTAGGTGATCTTAAAAATTATGCCAGAGCCAAACTCACTCAAACTAGGTGAAGGAAAAGAAGGCTCCTTCCATCCCAGTCTGCTATCTAACTGACTTGTGATGCCTGTAGATTCTATGGTGATGGTTGCTATAGGGATCCCTAAGCTAAATACTGTATAAGTGGCATCCATCTGAGTTAGCCTGAGGTCAGGTAGTGACAAGAGAAAAGCTTAATGCATCTGAGAACTGTATTACTATTGGAAAGAGTGCTCTTATATAACTGTGCACAGTATTGTGCTGTTTTGACTGTATTGTACTCTATCAAACCCACTAGCTTCTTCCCCCTCCCTCCTGCTGCTCTGCACCAAGCAGATAAATGACTGCTTTCAAAACAGTGCTACATCTATCCTCCTATTGTCACAGGGGATGTTGCTGCAGAAGGAAAGAAACAAAACTCCTTTCTTCTATTTAGAGACAAGATATATATGCATCATATGTAGGCTGACAAAATATTCAGGCTGCAAGTTAGACTATAAAATAAGCAGAAAACATTGCTAAATACACTGTATAGATTTCTCAAAAAGCTTCCCAATACCATGTAAGACATCACTCTGGAAAGGTTGGATTGCTTTTCTTTTAAGGCACAGAATGCAATGTTTTCACTTCCACACAAGAGGACTATATAGAGAAGAAAATTAAACATATGTCTGTTTTTGTCACAGCCATTAGTGACTCTTTTGGGGCAGTGAATGGCACAGGTGAGGAGGAGTAAGCTGTGTGCAAGGTCTGTTTTAGGTCTGCAGTTTGATGGAAATGCCATCTTTACTTGCAAGAACATTATGCAGAAATTCCTCCTCCAGCCATCTTCATCCAACAGACACATCTTAGGACTCAGTGTTGTTGTTTCTTCAGTCATTCCTGTGTCCCATGGCTGTCCATTTGGAGACACGCAGCGTGGCTTGCTCCAAGCAGATCAGTGTTCAGTTGACATCAGAAATCACTCAGCAGTTGGAGGGAGGTAATTCTCTTCCTGCCCCGTGCCACCGTACAATGCCAAGTGCATTGTCCAAAAGTCTACTTTCCCCATCAGCATTATTTTCCATTGCCCAGCAGCTCTGGTTTTGTGTGTTTGGCTTTTCTACCCAGCAAAAGAGATCCTGTTGTCATCTCTGCAGCTATGGGGATTTGTATGACCAAAGAATGCAGACCACTGTGTTTGGATCCCAGATCATTCTGTTACCCTTGGGAAACTACTGCTGAATGCTTTTCCTCTTGATATGAGTGAGGGTTGCAGCAAGAACTGCTCATAACAAGCCCTCCAGGGATACTGCTGAAAGTAGAGTTACCCTGTTTGAAAGCTATTATTAGTAATTCTTCATTTCTAGAGTCATGCTAGGGGAAGAACATGGCACTAGCCAGGCAGTGAAACTGGCTGGTTTGTCACAGTGTAAACATTACATTGTTTGAGAAATTGGTGAACCCAGAGAGTTGATGAAGTGAGCTCAGCTCATAGAATCATAGAACAGTTACAGCTGGAAGAGACCTTGGAGATCATCGAGTCCAGCCTTTGTCCTAGCCCTAGCAACCTGCTAAATGATGCCCCCCAATGCAACATCTACCCATCTCTTAAACACCTCCAGGGATGGTGACTCAACCACCTCCCTGGGCAGCCTGTTCCAATGGCTGACAACCCTTTCAGGAAAGAAATTCCTCCTAATATCTAATCTGAACCTCCCCTGGCGCAATTTCCCCTTGTCCTATCACTCTCCACCAGGGAGAACAGACCAGTCCCTGCCTCTCTACAACCTCCCTTCAGGTAGTTATAGAGAGCAATGAGGTCTCCCCTCAACCTTCTCTTTTCCAGGCTAAACAGGCCCAGATCCCTCAGTCTTTCCTCATAAGGCTTATGCTCTAAGCCCTTTAACAGCTTGGTAGCCTCTGTACCCTCTCCAGCACCTCAATGTCCCTCTTGTAGTGAGGGGCCCAAAACTGGATGCAGTACT